>CM053787.1:521720791-522198291 GCA_028749045.1 Cupressus sempervirens
CAGTCCAAATTTGGTATTGGGAATACTGAATTGAGCCAGTCCTAAATCTTGAATAAGGAGGACTGCTGTTATTAAAAAAAAATCCAATTAATTCTACAGTATTTTTCACTTTTTACTTTTTCCTTTACTTTTTCCTTCATGAGCCCACTCAAGGTCCCTGAGACACCAGCCCAAATTTGGTATTGGGAATACTGAATTGAGCCAGTCCTAAGATCTTGATAGCTTCAATGTCAACATATTTTTACTTCTGTTAAATTTTTGTCTATATTTTATGTTTATTGTACTTTTATTCTGATGATAAATCATAGAATGTGATCCTAAATATTGATGTAAAAATTTATACAATTGAATTTAAAAATACAGTGTCTGCTCAATTTTGAAAGCATAATATGCTGACCATTCTCACTTTGAGCAAAATTAGTTCCGCAAGGAGCGGAAGTGTTTGCCCACTGACATATTCGGCAATTGATTTCTTCTCTTCTTGCGTATTTGTTCTGATTTGTAAGCATAAAAAAGCTTTCAGTATACTCTTGTACATACAATACCTTTTATCTCACAACATCTGTTGGCGATCTCTGTGTATTAACTTTGCTCTAGACACTTAGGCCATAAGCTTACCTCCTTCTTGAGCTGTCCTTTCCATGAATATTGAGCATGCGACTTCCTTTTAGCGACAGCAAACTTGACCCTTCTAGAACCATCTTTCCCAAGCTCTCCATATCAAAGTGCTTCTGAAGCTCTTTCACCCAATAAAATGAATTGGGTTTAAATCCCCTGTAAAATTTGGTACGTACGTCTTTGAATCCCCTGTAAACCTTTATACATACGGCTTGACCTTTTGTCCCTTGCTTGGCTATAACTAAATCTGATATTGATCCCTAAAGTCCAACCTCCAAAGCCTCCAATCCTCTCAAAATTTCTTCATTTGAATTCTCCTAACCCCGACAAGCCCTTTATTAACTTTTTTCTCCACATAGTTCTGTTAAATTTGTGGATCTGCTGCAAACGTACTAACCACTATATTTGGTATGTCTTTTCCAAATAGTAGCGTCCTTGTATTTGTAACAAGAATAAACCAAGAGAATCAACATGGACATGTCTATTCAACACTATGATAAATATAATGACATACATACATACATACAATGATATCATTGTGATTATATTAATTTCTTTTGACTTCACAAATTTATCCTACCAAAGCTATCAAAACATCAACAAGACAAGATTGAGAACAACTCTCTGCATCCTTTACCCCTTCGTTTTCTCAATGGAAAATGTTTCAATAGAAGCTGATCTCTACTTGAACCTTCAGCACTCTTACCAACTTTGTTTCTCTTGAACATATTTCTCATACCCAAGGGAAAATCAGACTACCATCTTCCAGAAAACTAATTCATACTGCCCTACTCTGATTCCACCTGCCTGCTGAAATGCCCATCAAACACCCAATGCATCAGATTATCTGGCCTTCATTATGAGGGTCTTTCTCCTCTAAATTTGTATGAAAACTAATACGCTTCAAGGTCCCCAAGGGCTGAGAATATCCCCTTAAATCGAGGATGTCAAAGATAACTGCAAGAGAACTTAGTGAAGACACAATCAAGTCTTTTTAGATGAGGCGAATATCTATCTGATGAAGCCAGGATGTTCCCTCATAAATTGTTTCCAACTGCTTTCCTAAATTTAAACCCCTAGTCTTTTACATTTTCTTGTCTTGCTCATACTTTCTTGCTTTACTTCATCATATTTCTTTAAGTTCGATTGTTTCACCAGTACTCAACTCGAGTATAATTCTCTTTGGACAAACCTTGACATTCAGAATCGACTGATGCTTTTCTTTTCACAGGTAAAATGTTACATGCAACAGTTGCTTCAGGGGTTGGAACATTGTCATGAGAGAGGAGTGTTACATCGTGATATAAAGGGATCTAATCTTCTCGTTGACAAGTATGGTATTCTCAAAATTGCAGACTTTGGTCTTGGAACTTTCTTCCAGCCGCACCAAAAGCAACCTCTGACGAACAGAGTGATAACACTTTGGTATCGGCCTCCAGAACTGCTGCTAGGAGTTACAGATTATGGAGTAGCCATTGATCTCTGGAGTGCCGGTTGCCTTCTTGGAGAGCTGTTCAGAGGAAAACCAATCATGCCTGGCAGAACAGAGGTAATTTCTCTCTTCTCTTCTCTCCTCTTTTCTTGAATATAAGATTTCATAGTATGCTAATGTTTCTGTATGGCATTGACAACTGAAATAGATGACAAATGTTTTCACACTATCTCACTACAAAAAGAAAGAATAAGATGCACTAAATCCCTTCAGTGCAAGGAAAGCGGAAATCATACTTGAATAGTGCAGTAGCATTAATTAGATCTGAATAAGCACCTTTCAGTAATCGAGAGTAAAGAAGATTAATCCAACTATAGTCTTTAAGATGCCGATAAAACCATGTGAATACTAAATATTGCTTTAGAAAAACAAGGCAATGTAGCTGTGGCTAAATATTGCTCTAGAAAGAATTAAGGGAATAAATGTTTACTTAAAATAATTATCCAAAGCTTTCAAAGAAAACTGGTTTACTAGCTAGGGACTGAATTTCTTGGATAGAAGCAATGCTGATACTAGTTTGGAAAATTTTGAACCGAGGTGATAACTATATCTTCTTCGGAAAGTACTTTAATTACATATAATGTCTATAATTGTCATTTTCTTTTCCTTTCTTTGGGAAAAGTATGAGGTTTGTTTCCTTTGCTATTCAAAATTCAGATGGCGGTCTCAAATATAGATTTTAGACTTCAGTTAAGCTTTAACTGGTCCAAATTCAGATTTCAGTTTGGAAAATAACGACTTAATTTTTTACAATGGAGGCTTTCAACACTTCCAATATGTCAATGGATATCACTTAATGCAATGCTACTTCTCTTCATCAAGAGGCCCATTTCTGCTCTAAACTTGCCAAGCATCCTAGATTGCGCAATTGGATGAGCTACAAATTGTCAATGTTGATGCAGCATTTGCAAATTGTTAGTTTGTGATATATTTTTGCAACGGATAAGACCTTCTCAGAACCCCTAGTTTGGTAAGAAGTTGTAAGGAATCTGAAGTGTGTCTGACCGTAATTGATCATTATTTGTTTGGAAACATATGGTGAATAATCGCTTACCTATAAAAATGAAGCCGGAAAAAAATGTATCATAAAAACGAAGTCTATATGGCATAGAGATAAGTGAGATTCGCTTGATGCTAGATTTGCATTATATACGACTATAGGATGAAATGTTGGAGTTGTGAATTTGTTTGCTTAGTTAGGTCATGATTCTATTGTTACTGTTAGGGTTTGTTTCGCACACAGAAAAATATGTGAATAGAGAGTAAATCCTACAACCTAGAAATGAAGGGCTTTGCCAATACATACGCGCACACAGAAAATGGAAGAGATCTTCGTGGCTGGAGAGGAGTGGCAAGAGGAATACTTAACTTTTAGTATGAATAGAACGCAGCAGCAGGATCTGATTTGAAGATTGGGAGGACGAGCTTCCTGGCTCTCGCGACTAGTTTAAAGTTTAGGGTTTCCTTTTGCTTCTTTGCCTCAACCTAAGACGTGTGGGACATGCAAAATGTATACCTTTCTCATGCCCAACCCTCTCTACTCTGCTGCTCATTATGAAACCACTACAATAGAACCTCCTACATAGTTCTCGCCCATTCATTTTTTGTGAAATGAGGGAGGTTTCACGATAGGAAATTTTGAACAAAAAGAAATGCATCTAGGCTAGCCTACTTACAGACAAAATGTATTTAGGCTGGAGTCCTTCACAGAAATTAGGTGGTGTCATTACACTAGTATAGGATTATTTTGAAGTACACAAATCTATAAATTTTATATATAGTTCACTTTATGATGCAGGCAAGGGATGAATAACTAGGGCCAAAGGCACACCCAGCTATCCAAACCATCATGTAAGAGTTAACACAACGGAAGCAAACACGAGGAACAACGCCAAAGAAAGAGAGAACAAGGATATATTTATTGATTCATCAAATATTCAACATACATGCCCAGCTGTAAGGCCTTCTGGGTTACGGCCAATTACAAATGTACAACTTCAAGATCTCCAAATCAGCTTTTTAAATTCCCATATCTCTTTTCTTTTGAACTCTCCCCCAAAAATCTACCCTAACCCTAAACCTAAACACCCTACTTATACTTGCCAAAATGGCTTACGGATAATTCTAAAACATAGAGAAATCACAAGTCAACCCTCATCAAATATAATTAACTATACCAAAATTAAATGTGAGCAAAGTCGGCCCAATTGGAACTAGGTAGAATGAACTAATGTGCAGGATTACAAAGAAACCTAGGATGCTCCTGCATCAGACAACCAGGGTTGGGAAAAAATGATTCTCCTGAATCATGCAAGTGTTACATCCTGAGCTGAATCCAACTCAGACTGAGAAATCCATATAGCATTTTCAACTAATCTATTCTTCCACTTCACCAAATATTCATAGTAATCTTTTCCTCTTGTGCTCTTACCAACTCTTTGATCCAATATCTGTTCAACCTCTTCGATTTGCTTCTTAGGATAATCATCAGGTACAACAATTTCATCCTTTGACTCATGATACTTATACAAATCAGCAATATTGAATATAAGAAATATATACATGTCATCAGGTAACTCAACTTCATAAGCATTACCACTATCAAACTTCTTCAAGATCTTACAAGGTCCAAATTTCTTCATCTTCAGCTTACTGTATGTTCTAGCTGGAAATCTTCCTTTCTTCAGATGAACCATCACCTCATCACCAACCTGAAAATCATGGTGTCTTCTAGACTGATCAGCATTCTCTTTATACTTCTGATTACTTTGTTCCAATCTCAACTTCACTTCCTTATGCAAAGACTCCATAAAATCAGCAAATTCTTCTCCTGCAGCGCTTCTCTTTTCTTCACCAACAACATCTCTCAAATCTGATATGCCTCTAGGATGCATTCCAGCAACAATCTCAAAAGGTGTCTTCCCTGTACTCCTATTCACAGAATTGTTATATGCAAATTCAGCTTGTAACAATGTACCATCTCCCAATTACTTGGCTTATTCCCAACCAAACATATTAGCAAATTACCCAAGCTTCTATTCACAACCTCTGTTTTTCCATTTGTTTGTGGATGGAATGTAGAACTAAACTTCAACTCAGTACCCATCTTCTTCCACAAAGTCTTCCAAAAATATCCAACAAACTTACTGTCTCTGTCAAAAATAATATTTCTTGGTAATCCATGCAATCTCACAATCTCTTTAAAAAAAAGTTCAGCAACATGCTCAGCATCTGATGTCTTCTTACATGGTATAAAATGAGCCATCTTAGAAAATTTGTCCACTACCACAAATATAGAATCATACCCTTTAATTGTCTTAAGCAATCCAAGAACAAAATCCATACTAATGTTAGTCCAAGGTTTCTCAAGAACAGTAATAGGTGTATACAAACCAGTATTTTGACTCACTCCTTTTGCAACTTGACAAACTCCACAACTCTTTACAAATTTTTGAACATCCTTATACATTTGTGGCCAATGATATTTTTCTTTCAGCAAACCCAATGTCTTATCAATTCCAAAATGTCCAGCTAATCCACCACTATGTTTTTCCTTAATTAGATTCAACCTCATAGAACTTCTAGGAATACACAACTAAATGTCTTTGAATAACATACCTTCTTGAATGAAATACTCATCATACTTACTTATGTGATCTGTCAGATTCGGTGCTTTGCACTCTCTCCATGCCTCAAAAAAATCAGGATCAGCATCGTATAACTCTTTCCTCTCATCAAAACCAAGAACTTCAACTTTCATTTCAGTCAACAAAGAACGTCTTCTACTCAATGCATCAACAACTTTGTTAGTAACTCCACTCTTATGCTTAATCACAAATGTAAAACTTTGCAAATATTCAACCCACTTCATATGTCTTTGATTCAATTTATGTTGACTTCCCAAGTATTGTAAAGCTTTATGATTAGTATACAACACAAACTCCTTAGGCATCAAATAATGTCTTCACTTCTTCAATGCTTGAACAATAGCATAAAACTCTTGATCATACACAGAATATTTCCTTCTAGCATCATTCAACTTTTCACTAAAGAAAGTAACAGGCTTACCTTCTTGACTTAATACAGGTCCTATTGCATTACCACTTGCATCACATTCAACTTGAAATACTTTGTTGAAATCAAGCAAAGCCATTACCGGTAATTCTGTAACCTTTTGTTTCACAGTCTCAAAACTCTTATCAGCTCCATGTGTCCACTTGAATTCCTTTTTATCTCCCCTCATTGTCTCAATCATAGCATTGCAAACAGCACTGAAATTCTTTATAAACTTTCTATAAAAACTAGCTAAACCATGAAATGATCTTACCTCACTCACATTCTCAGGTGTAGGCCATTCCAAAATTGTTTTAACCTTCTCAGGATCCATCTTCAAACCATCAGCTGAAATCACAAATCCTGGATACACAATCTCCTCTTGCATAAAAGAACACTTTTTAAGATTAATCAGCAACTTTTCCTCTTTCAACCTCTGCAATACTTGTCTAATAAGCTCAAGATGTTCTTCCTTAGTCTTATTGAATATCAGAATATCATCCAAATAAACAATCACAAACTTACCCAAAAATATTTTCAGAACTTCATTCATTAATCTTATGAAAGTACTAGGTGCATTAGTCAAACCATTCATACAAACCATCTTTTGTCTTGAAAGTAGTCTTCCATTCATCACCTTCTCTGATTCTGATTTGATGATAGCCACTCTTCAAATCAATCTTGGTAAAATACTTTTCTCCACTTAAACGATCCATTATGTCATCCATCCTTGGCATAGGAAACCTATATTTCACTGTTATCTTGTTAATGGCTTTGGAATCAGTACACATTCTCCATTCTCCATTCTTTTTAGGTGCTAATACAACAGGTACAGCACATGGACTCAAGCTTTCTCTAATCAAACCTTTCTGCAACAACTCATGCACTTGTCTGTTAAGTTCTTCATTCTTTGTAGGTGTCAATCTATATGGTGCTTTGTTTGGCAAATTTGCTCCAGGAATCAAATCCATACAATGACTTATACTTCTTACTGGAGGTAATCCATCAAGAAGATCATCAGCAATAATGTATTTATATTCATTGAGCAATTCTGCAATTTCTTCAGGCACTTGGTCAATACTACCATCTGTCACTCGATCACCACTATCTGGCACTCGGTTAGCATTATTCTCTTGCACTTGGCCTTCATTGACAAAACTTGGTTTTTTTGAAATTATGGCAAAACAAACCTGATTCTTCTTCACTTCCTTTTCAAATTGTTTCCCATTAACCATACAAATCTTTACAGTAGTACAATTAACCTCATCTGAAACTTCAATCAAAGGAAACAATGTTTGTTTCTTCCCATTCACCCAAAGAGTATATTGATTCAATCTTCTATCATGTACAGCATGTCTATCATATTGCCAAGGTCTACCCAACAAAATATGACAACAATCCATGGGCATAATATCACACAAAACTTCATCAACATAATGTCCAATTTTAAATTTCACAAGGCATTACTCACTTACCAATATCTTATGCTCATCTTTGATCCATGAAACATGATAAGATTTGGGATGTTTCAGCCTCTCTAATTGCAACTTGGTAACCAGCTCTTCTGATGCCAGATTTGTAGAACTCCCACTGTCAATGATCACTTTGCAGCATTTTCCAACCATCTTACATCTTGTTTTGAAAAGACTTCTCCTTAAAATAGGTTCCTCATCACTTCTTTTATTACATAAGGTTCTTCTCACCATCAAATTTTCTCCAACCTCAGGTCCACTTGGTGAACTTTCAATTTCTTCTTGAATCACAGCATTTCTATTATTTTGTCCACTTTCAAAGGATCTACATTCAAAAGATCTATGCCCTTCTTTGCCACATCTAAAACAATTACCATGAAATCCACTTCTAGAATAGGAATTACCTCTTCCCCGGTAAGAATTAGTGCCTCCTTGGTAAGAATTACCACCTTTCCATTCAGTCTTGCCTTTATCATCACTCTTCCATTCAGATTTGTCTTTATCTTGCATAGAATTGTCAGAGCTACTACTTTCTCCATAAGATCTACCTCTACCTCTTTGGAATCTACCACCTCTACCTCTTTGTCTTTGTTCATGCTTCTTTGTCAAGATCTCCTCAGCCTTCAAAGCATACTGGTATGCTTCTTCCACACTTTCCAACTTCACAAAATTTATCTCATCTTGAATTTTAGATCTCAATCCATTAATGTACCTTGCAATTTTCTCAACATCATCATCCACATGTCCAGATCTGATGTCCAATCTATAGAATTCCTCGATATATTCTTTCACAGTCATGTCCCTTTGTTTCAAATTTTGCATCTTTCTCAATAAGCTAACTTGGTAATCAGCAGGAAGGAATTTGTTCTTTACCTTATTCACCATCTTTGGCCAAGTTCTTATCTTCTCCTTTCCTCTCCTTTGTGTATCAGTTTGCAAGTGCTCCCACCATAATGATGCATGACCTTTCAACCTAGTGACTGCAATCTTCACCTTTCTGTTATCAGGTTTGTTTTCATACTCAAAGAACTTCTCCATATCAGAGATCCAATCTAGCACAGTATTTGTATCCAATTTCCCATCATAAGGGACAACTTCTACTGCAGGCTTTGAATTTGCCCTAGACAATTAATCACAACAATCTTTCCTCATCTCGATCTTCTTCAAGTTCTGGATTATGGTTTGGTGTTTCTGCTTCATCATCACTTACATCTTCAAGATGCGCTCCTCTCCTCTGGGCTGTCTCCACAACATCTAATCTAGCTGCAATTTGTCTTAACTAATCCAATATAGCGTTATCAACATTATTTCCTCTACCACGAACCATCTTTACAAATCAGGTTCCTGCAAGATCGTAACCCTTTACAAGTTATAGGTCAAATCCACAAATCTGCCACCCTACAACCAGATCCAAATCAGGGTTCTACACGATCCAATCTCCACAAGGATGAACTTCGGGCTCTGATATCAACTGATGCAGGCAAGGGATGAATAACTAGGGCCAAAGACACACCCAGCTATCCAAACCACCCTGAAAGAGTTAACACAACGGAAGCAAACACGAGGAACAATGCTAAGGAAAGAGAGAACAAGGATATATTTATTGATTCATCAAATATTTAGCATACATGCCAAGCTGTAAGGCCTTCTGGGTTACGGCCAATTACAAATGTACAACTTCCAAATCTCCAAATCAGCTTTTTAAATTCACATATCTCTTTTCTTTTGAACTCTCCCCCAAAAATCTGCCCTAACTCTAAACTTAAACACCCTACTTATACTTGCCAAAATGGCTTACAGATAATTCTAGAACATAGAGAAACCATAAGTCGGCCCTCATCAAATATAATTAACTATACCAAAATTAAATGTGAGCAAAGTCAGCCCAATTGGAACTAGGTAGAATGAGCTAATGTGCAGGATTACAAAGAAACCTAGGATGCTCCTCCATCACTTTACGTTGAAAAGTTTTGAGTTCAAAACTTTTTGAAACTTAGTAGTTTCATAAATTGTATTATTTAATATGTTGGACAATAAGTATAGAACAATATGATTGTAAGTGAGAAAAAAGTTACATACTAAAAAATAAATTTAGTAAGTATGCAACTCCCAATAATTGTAAATTTACAAAGGAGATCTAAATTTAGAGGACCTCCCAATAATTGTACAACTTGGTGGAGCACGAAATGTAGAATTGGAAGTGAGGCAAGAACGAATGAATGAATCAAATGTGTAATGCCCTACCCAATGAACCCTCAATACAAAGAGTTTGATATGCATTTGACAAAAAAATGATTGAACGTAAAGATTGAAATCGCATGCACAAGTGCAACAAATAACCATAACATAAGATCAAGGTTAAAAATTACTAAAAGTAACTCAAGATCATCACGTGATTGTGTACAAGTAGAAGACTCAAACACACTTTCCCAAGGTTCACAAGAAAACCAAATCTCAAGCATGAATTACATAGCAATGTTCAAACCATCATGTGAGAATTCAAACTTCATCCACAAACCTTACAAGTCATAATTGAGCCTTCGTTAATGGTTGTTCATTGAGGAGACTGTTGTACCCTTGTAGAAAGTCAATACAAGAAGTTTGCTAAGCATACAATGAGGGAAACACATCTTGATGTAACCAAAGTTCAATAGGTATGATTGGGAAGGCATCTTGGGGATAGAGTGTATCCAGAACTAAAATGATATTTCCAACTAACCCTTGAGAAGTACTCTCTACTTTGAACATAATATTTAAAATGCTATGTGAAATATGTAAGTGTGATATTATAAGAGTCAAATGTGATGCAAAAAGTGTCAAATGTGATGCTCAAAAGATCAAATCAAATTTTAAGTGTAATGGAGCATTGTTTAATGCAATAAAACACCAATTAAATGTGATGTACTCCTTTATGAAAGATGAAAACAAGTTCTACAAGCTAAATTGTTAGGAATAGGGGTCTTTGTTGGCACTTGGTTGTATGTTATTGATGACTACTTTTGTCATTGGTGAAAACATATATTTGTATGATCATGATAAACATAGGTTTTTTTATATCGTGGGTTACTTAACTAATCAACAAAGTTAGTATGTTATGACATGCAAACTTATAGTTGCCTTGTAGGATAAGAATAAACATCATGTCTATGTTTGTTGGGTTTAAATCATGTTCTAAATGAGTTACAGTTTTTTTTGTGAAGATTAATAGTAGACCAGTATACAAGAGATAATGGCAAAGATAGTCGACATCATTTATCCTATATCTTATTGGTGAGAAAGAATTAATGCCATTGAGCTTGGGATATGATGGAAGACTTGTTTTTGTATGTGTGTTCGTGATTGGGAAGCATTTGGGTTATCCTAGAAAGGTTGTTGTTGTGTAACATGTGTTATATTTTACTAGTACTTGACTATGTTGAGGAAGTGTATATTTTATCATTGGAAAATATGATATTAATGTTGTAATATGTTGAAAATATATTGTAATTATGGTAATTATGTTTACAAAGGCATGCATACCTTAACATGGACCTATGCAATTAAATTTACACTGGGGAAGCTCTAATAGGCTGAACTAATTAATTAATTAATTGCACGAGGTATAAAGGAGTGATGTTTTCCTTGTTTGAGATATCATGTTGTGTGTATGGATGCAATATTTTATGTTGGATGATTAGAGATGAGTAGTGATGATGTTGGATGATTAAGGTGAGCTTCAAAGGAACTATTTTGGCTAGTAAGTTGTAGATCAATTAGTTCATGCTTTTGGATATGTTATCTTGAGAGTTTATCTTTCAAACTTGATGGAGCATTTAGGAAGTGGGTCTACTTGTTTTCTATCAGTCTTTAACAAGGTTATGACTTTCTAACAAGGTTTCAAGGTCTCCTAACAAGGATCTATCCTCTAACATGGATAATTGTACTACATGCATTATTCTTGACTCCTAACCAGGTCACATCCTTTCATAAAAAACTTATATATGGGCGAATGCACCAAGTTGTGGTGCCAAAAAGATGACACCTTTTTTATTCAAAATTTCCAATAGCGTGCACACACTATGTCCTAGGCTTAGGCTTGTGGAATCCAGACCATAACACATGCACGTTATTGGAAATCACATAAGACAACAAATCTTACTCTCTCTCTCTCCCCCCTACCCCACCCTGTCCCCATACTCTTTCCCCCATCTCTCTCTCTCTCTCTCTCTCTCTCTCTCTCTCTCTCTCTCTCTCTCTCCCCCCATCCTCTACTCTCTCTCTCTCTCCCTCCCTCCCTCCCTCCCTCTGTCCCATCCATATCCCACCCTCTCCTGTCCCCTACTCTATGTCCCTCTCTTTCTTTCTATGCATCATATCCCATGTAATATTTGAACCCCCATCCCCTACTCCCTATCGATCTCTCCCTCTCTCTCTCTCCCCTATCCCCTACTCTCTCTCTCTCTCTTCCTCGCACCCTCTCCCATCCCCTACTCTATGACCCCCTTTCTCTTTCTATACATTCTATCCCATGTACTTTTTGAACCCTCTCTCTCTCTCTATGCATCCTATCCCATACTCTTTCCCCCATCCTCCATCCTCTACTCTCCGTCCCTCCCTCCCTTATCCCACCCTCCTATCCCCTACTCTGTGTCCCGCTCTCTCTTTCTATGCATCATATCCCATGTAATTTTGAACCCTCATCCCCTACTCCCCATCAATCTCTCCCTCTCTCTCCCTCTCTCCCTATCCCCTACTCTCTCTCTCTCCCTCACACCCTCTCCCATGCCCTACTCTGTGGCCCTCTTTCTCTTTCTATACATTCTATCCCATGTACTTTCTAAACCCTCTCTCTCTCTCTCTCTCTCTCTCTCTCTCTCTCCCCCTCCCTCCATTTCTCCCTCCCTCTCTCCATTTCTTTGCATCCTCTCTACCTCCCTCTCTCCCTCCGTCCCTCCCTCCCCCCCTACTACATCCTCTCTCTCTCTCTCTCTCTCTCTCTCATCCTCTCTCTCTTGCTCTCCCCTACTCTCTTTAGCTCTATTTTTATTTCTCACTCTCCTTCCTTTCTCCCTCCTCTCTCTTTCTTTGCATCCTATCCCATACTCTTTCCCCCCATCCTCTCTCTCTCTCTCCTCTCTCTCCCTTCCCTCCCTCCCCCATCCTCTCTCTCCCTCTTTCTTTGCATCATATGTCATACTCCCTCTCTCTCTTTCTCTCCCTCCCCCCCTCCCCCCCTACTCTCTCTCTCTCTCTCTCTCTCTCTCTATTTATCTCACTCTCTTTCCTTTCTCCTTCTTCATTCCCCACTCTCTCTTACTCTCTCTCCCTCTACCTTAACCCCCCTCACTCTCTGCATCCTATCTCATGCTCTTTCCCCATTCTCTTTTCTCTATCTAGCCTTCTCTCTCCATCCTCTCCCTCACTCTACATCCTATCCCCTACTCTCTCCCCATTCGCTACTCTCTCTCTCACTCTCCACCCTCTCTCCCTCTCTACCTCTCCTTCCCTATCTGCCTATCCATCCTGTCTATTGAAATACAAGGCTTACAAAGTGCATGCACACTATAGTGTGTGCGTGCTATTTAAGCCTTGAATTTTAAAATGCATTAAATAGCGTGCATGCACTATAGTGTGTACGCCCTATTGTGCATATGCATTGTATAAAGCAATGGATACCACCAAGCCTAATGCTTGTATTTGCCTTGGGGATCCAAGCCAAAGATTTGGAGGCTCGAAACTGGTTTGAGAGGTGTTTTGCAACAAACATACCTCTCCTTTAAGTTTCCTTCAAGTTGAACATCAATAAAATTAGGTTACATGATATTGTAGATTTCTGTGTTAGCTTCATAACCATATAATTTATTTGAAATTCATACTATATCAAGCATTTGAACTATAATTTCTTTTGAATGTATGCCATTTTCTCTCAAAAACCAATATGTACTAATTAGGGTTGTAATGTCCCCTTTTGGGACATTAGAAGATTTAAAGTCATATTCATATAATATTAAAATCTGTCTATGAGAGCATGAATAAGAGAGGCAATTTAATATTATAAGGTGGGCTAAAGGTGACAAGGAGGTATAAGTCAAAAAGTTAGGAGGGGAGTTGAAGAGTCAGCGCTTTGTGGATTAAAAGGAGAGAGGCTCTTTCATTCAGCATGCTTGGTTTTATGATTTAGATCTTAGATTCTCTCTTGTGAGAGTTATTCGGAAAGCTTCATCTTTCAGCCAGTGTGACGATGTAACCCCTCATGCCGATAGACAGTGGATGCAAACCCATTGTCCATGGAGACGTCACTTTAGGTGTCTCGAATGTGCTTACAAGTTGTTCTCTTAGTGTTCCAATTTGACTATAAAACTGTGTTTAAGATTGGAATTTTAATGTTGGTTATTGTATTGTTGTTATATAATGCAATAACATGTTTTAAGGAATTTTATGAGAGTTTACTAGTTTTATACTGTTGGTTGGTAACACATTTTCATATACTTCAAATCCTAAATATTATTTTGAGGAAGAAATCGAATAAATATCTATTGGGGATATTTCCTATGGTTTGTATTGCTTGGTTTTAATAATGCAACTTCATATGTTTATGTTTTGAATGATATTTTGATAAAGAAATTGGGTCATATCCATTTGGGATATTTCAGTGGTATTAGAGCCATGTATTCTGCCAGCCTGTGTGGTTCTTGGAAATTAGTTATCATGTGGATTTTGTATTAGAAACAATCTTCAAAAAAGGGATTTGTCATTTTCAAAAAAATTGGAAATTATTTATCAGAAGTCATTTAAGAAGAAGTTGCTAGTAAAAGTTGGGCTTTATTTTGAAATACCAAATATGTATTTTAATATTGCCTTTGGGCAATAGAAGGTTTCATTAAGGTGTTCATATTCCTCCAAATTTGGATAGTGAGAAGCTTATCTACGACCCATGTCTATTATTTTTAAGGCTATATTATTTCAGGCATTTTGAAGGAAATATTGTTGTGAACAATGGTGTGAAATTTTACATGAAAGAGTATTTCAAATATTAGCGAACATGATTATTGTTGAATCACACTTCTATGAATGATATGAAGTTTATGGTGGGGGGACTCAGTATTTTTTATATGAGTCAAACTTTTGAAGGAAATATTATTTTGCCTTCTTGTCCCATGGGTGTTGTTTTGTTTTGATATCAAATCACCCAATAATGACCCAATCTAATAATTAGTGGTATGTGCTAGAGCTCGTCTTTCGTAAAGCACAGTACAAGTGGGAGAATAGAAAACAAATGCTTCCACATGTATTATTCAAACCATTTCAAAGATTGTGATACGAGGTCGCGAGAAGCTTAACAGTCTACATGTATCAATCGGTTCCATAATATTATTCACACTCGGGTCCTTCATGTGGTGGTAGAAGTAAAATAGATAGAATGCAATCACTGGTTTCTGGAGAGGAGAATATTTCTTTGGGAGTTCAATTTCAAAGGAGCTTTATTAACCATCATAGAGACTACCTTTACCTCTAATGAATAATAATGAGTTTTAGTGGGAAGATAAAATGTCTACTATTTCCTAGATTGTGCGGATCACTCAAAGTCTACCTTACCGTGAAGTTAGGGACTCTCCTATTGTGGTCTCCAATGACAATTCTAACTTCATAGAGGAGAAATAATGTATTTGGCTTGATTCAAACATCAATGAGTTATTACCTTTGGGCCAGACTCTATGATTTTATAGGAGAAGCTATTTTGATGGAAACCTTGGCATCAGATAACTCTTTTGATATCCATAGAAATCATGTGAAATTCCTAGTAGTCAATTTTGAAGAGTGGGCACGTTGGAAGGAGTCTCATGCAATTCCATTATCGTCTATGATCTAATTGGGGGCACAGATATTGGATAGGTGTCTCACAGAATTGTAACGACAATTACGAGTATGTGTCAAGAAAATTGTGTAACTGAAGGAGGAGTTTCCTTATTCTGGCATCAACGAAGATTCAAATATTTTGGTTTGAATAAGTGTTGGCTAAAGGAATCGATGTAGCAAGAGAGAAAAAGACGAGAACTGCTAGCAGAACCATTACAAGGTAGAGCTAACATGTTAGTTGATAAAATTTGGAGTAGCAGTAGCTAAGGAAGTTTTTCCAATCAAGGTAAAAGAGGACAAATTTAGTTGCTAAATGCACATAGAAGGTTACGAAAATCAGAACCATGAGTCGAGAAGGGCACCAGCTATAACACCTCAATGGAATAGAGGAACCGTTACTGTGGGTGTGTTGTGAAAAGAATACATGTGTCATTACATATTTGCAGAAGGCAAAATGTTGGGTTTGTATACGTGGCATCAATTTCTCACATTGTGAAAAGCACAGATGATGGATAAAAGATGCTAGTTTTATTGTAGTGTTAAAATTGTGTTGTATCCCAACTTTAGTCCTGGAATATTCTAGCTAAAGGAGAGATAAAATGAGGTGCTATGAATATTGTTCTAAATCAAAATCAACACTTTGGTAATTATTAAGTTTGGGATGAATAACGCTTAAAGACATCGTTTCCAGTTGTCAACTCCTTGGTTAAAGAATTATTCTAATTGGAAAAAAGACAAATATAACACTTGTGGTTTAGAGATTGCATCATGTTATTAAATTTTGGAGGTCATCCTTAGAACTGTGCACATATTCAAACAATTTATTTGATAATCGAGGAAACAAGTAATACTGACTCTAGAGTTTATTAACAACAATTGGCATCAGTAAATCCATAAACCATTGTTGGGAACGAATATGGGCAAGAGTTATTGAGTATGAAGAAATATATTATTGAATTTGATTCTAGATTGCACCAGTATAATATTATTCATTCAAATCAATAATCATATATCTTTGGGAACATGCAGACAGTTGTGAGTGCAAGGAGGAACCTTGGAGGTATGCATTTAGTAAGGAATATTTCCTTGATGAGTATCTTTCAAGCATCACAAAGGGCACATGCAGTAATTTGTTTAGAGAATTATAGGCAACAAATCTTTCAAAATCTTAAGTTTCAATTGGGTAGTAATGAAGATCATCTCCTATGCCAAATCTAAACTCTTCAACCTTAAGAATATCTTACCTTGAATGGCTAGCAAGTTATTCATGGCAGGAGATGAGTGGAGTATCCAATTATTGTAACTTAGAGAAACTTCTACTGTAGAACATGTGGTAATTGCCCTGGTGATTAAAATCTTTCTTGGATCTAATGCCTTACAAATGTTGATAAAGTAAAATCACAATCAGACTAAGGGTTCTCTACAGGCAAATCACTTAGGAAATTTGATTACAATATTTCAAGGCAGTAGGAAAACTTGGCCCAAACACTTAGGACATCCCTTAGGTAAAGCATTCTCCAAAATGCTACAACAACATTGTTAAAGATCTCTGCACGCCGATTTTCTACTTTATTGAAAGAACATCCATCTTGATATAGGTTTTGGGTTAAATTGGGAAAGGTACTATGAAGTTACAAGAGCAGTTAGCCCAGAATTTTGAATCCAATATAAGAGTAGAAATAATTGACATTTATAGAGAGTATAAAAAACTTCCTACTGAGTTCAAAATGACTTATTGTTCAGTGATTACATGGACTTTCATCCAAAGAAGCAAAAATAAGACCGATATGGCAAAAATGAAGTATTTTGAATTGGTTCAGGGTCTCCTTGCAAAAGACCAGTGCAAAAATGTCTATGAAGAATTTCTAGCAAACCAAATTCAACTAATAGAGGGTCTTGGAAAAGAAGAGTAGTCAACTACCATTGATTTGTAGCCTTCTCACGATCACGTAGTTACATAGGGTGCAAGTTTCTACATTGAAGATTTGAAGGTTAGCTTTGACAAACAAGTTGATGAGATTGAGTGCACACAAGGTAAAAGTAGGTTGGGGTCTTTGTATGATGAGCCTTTATTTACAAATATGGCAATACTTGGGCCGTTGCATACAAATCAAAAGAATGGGGGAAAGGAGGCCTATGATTTTAAGAAGTGTGATGAATTGTATATTCTTATGCCCATGACATAAATTTAGAGGAACAATCTAAGATGACACTACAAGATGATGAACCACTTCACCATGATAACAATGCAATGCACGCATACCTTAGAGAACTAGTTGAAGGTTAGTCAAGACATGGTTGTGGCATCTTTGGTATCCTATGACAACACTCACAAGATGGTTGAGGATCTCTATAGGAAGGCTCAAAGGGAAGTGAAAGGAGATTGGCCTGTTGTTGATTTGCAGGTGGTCAAGTAGCCCTTGAATCTATGAAATCAAATTACTTATGTTTTCTTCTCGACAAGGATTATACTCTTAAGGTGGCTGGAATACATGTCAATCAGTTGAATAAAGAAAGGAATTAGACTAAGGGGCTCAACAGAGAGCTTAAGTATGCTCGTGAGACATTGGATGATACTCAACTTTCTATTTAGGAAGTAGAAAATCATAGTAGGATCACAAATCATTTTTTAGAACATGAGGGTAAAGAGAGGCAAGAGTTTTTCCAAGAAATAATTGATGAACTTGATAGTATTCAACAAATGTATGACTTGGATAGGTGCCCCAAAAGACTAAATACCAAAATTTTTAGGTCACATTTAGTTCATCGACAACTCCATGTTTGAAGTAGATTTGATGGATGACCGATAATCCTCTTTTTGAGATGAATGAGGGAACTCTTTTCAATTGTCATGAAGAGGATGACATTGACTTAAGAATCTTGGATCCCAAAATAATTCCTAGCAATTAATCTTAGTCACAGGATTGGTGTGGTGAATCGACTATGTTCCCTTACTCTTTGATCAATCCAACTATGGTTCTCGATTTCAACCCATACAAGAATTGGGTGAATTTTATACATCAACCATTGTATAGATCGTGGTATTGATTTCTTGAGGACAAGCAATTTCAAGGAAGGGAGATTTGTAATGTCCCCTTTTGGGACATTAGAAGATTTAAAATCATATTCTTATAATATTAGAATTTGTTTATGAGAGTGTGAATAAGAGGGACAATTTAATATTATAAGGTGGGTTAAAGGTGACAAGGAGGGATAAGACGAAAAGCCAGGAGGGGAGTTGAAGAGTCATAGGTTTGTGGATCAAAAGGAGAGAGGCTCTTTTAGTGATTCACTATACGGTATAAGAGGAGCAATTAATATTATAAGGTGGACTAAAGGTGAGAAGAAGGGACAAGACGAAAAGCCAAGAGGGGAGTCGAAGAGTCACAACTTTGTGGATTAATTAGGGAGAAATATCTTGTGAATCCCTTAATGGATAATGCACACTCTTAAATAATAGATTCTTCATGCACACCTTCAATATAGGATTTGTGAATCCTTGACATTGGGTCTCTCTTTTCTTTCCATACACATATGCTAAATATCGTCAATGGTTAACGCCTAATAATTTGCTGAGTCTCATACATGGGTAACCTGCTATTTTAGTGATTCACTATAGGGTATAAGAGAGACTATTTAATATTATAAGGTGGGCTAAAGGTGACAAGGAGGGATAAGATGAAAAGCCAGGAGGGGAGTCAAAGAGTCACAACTTGGTGGATTAAAAGGAGAGAGTTTCTTTAAATTGACATGCTTGGTTTTATGATTCAAATCTTAGTTTTTCTCTTGTGAGATTTATTCATAAAGCTTCATCTTTCAGTTAGTGTGAGGACGTAGCACCTTGTACCAACAGATAGTGGACGTAAACCCATTGTTCATGTAGATGTCACTTCATGTGTCTCGTATGCGGTTACATGTTCTTCTCTTAGCATTCCAATCTAACTATAAAACTATGTTTAAGATTGGATTTTGAATGTTGGTTATTGTATTGCTGTTGTATAATGCAATAACATGTTTTAAGGAATTTTATGAGAGTTTACTAGTTTTATATAGTTGGTTTGTAACGCATTTTCATATACTTGAATCCTGAATATTATTTTGAGGAAGAAACTAGATAAACATCTATTTGGGATATTTCTTATGGTTTTTGGGTTTTAATAATGCAACTTCACATGTTTATGTTCTGAATGATTTTTTGATAAAGAAATTAGGTCAATATCCATTTGGGATAGTTCAGGTGTATAGATTTTAGCTTGTTCATCAAATTTTGCAATAAGTTAGTTTTTTTGAAACTGGACTCCATTCTACACACTTTGAAAAAAAGTTTTGATTTTGGATTAGTTTTCAATAATTTCTAGTGGGAGCACACAAATATTTCACATTTTTGGGACATGTCCACTTATAAAATTCATTATAAAAAAATAGACATTACAATTTTACCCGAAAAATCTATGATAAACTTCATGGTGTTAGGTAACTTTTGACCAATTAAATAATTTCAAAAATAAAGTTAAAATTTTAGGGGGGCCAAACTTTGCACTATGCTATGTTTTTTTAAAAAAAATAGTACCACTTTCGGTGGCCCCCTTTTTTGAGGTCCTAAAACTAAACCATTTTCAAAAAATATATAGTAGTTTTGAAACTAGATTCAAAGGACTACTATTGTTTTTGTCATATCTTAAATTTTGAGTGTAATTATCTTCAAATTCTTATCGACGTTCATAAATTTTTTATTTCAAAAAAAAATAAAAGTGGCCACTTATACCCCCCTTAGCACCACAACTTTGTGCACATACCCATATTAGTACATTATCTTGTGGGTGTCATCCCCACCTAGGGTTTCCTTGTGATGAATGGTTTCCCTAGTCAACAAATCATTATGTTATGGTGTATGGTTTTATGTTGTTGGGCATCATTATTTTAATTGTTGGAAATTATATTTATAAGTTTGGGTTTTAATTATATTTTGTCATAACTAATTCATCCCTTTTCCCCTCTCAGTTGTCTAGGAATTTTAGTTCTTAACAATTGGTACTAGAGTATCAAGTATTGTTTGAGAAGGGAGCTTAATACCTTGAGGAGATCTAATGTGGCTTATAGGGAGGAGAGTGGTAAGTTTGATAGTGATAATAACTATGACAACTGGACAAGAAAGATGCAACCACATTTGATCTATATGGGAATTAACTACTAGTTGATCACAAGGGATCAATTTTTTGTAGAGAGAGAGAGAGAGAGAGATCTTTAAGCACATATGAGGAGAAAAAGATATTTTGGTACAATATGATTGCAAGGGAAGAATTGATCGGTTCCCTATCCGAGTAAAAAATCATCAAGGTAAAGAAACTTGACCTAGCACATGACAATTGGACGAGAAAGATGCAACCACATTTGATCCATATGGGAATTAACTATTGCTTGATCACAAGGGATCAATTTTTTGTAGAGAGAGGGAGAGAGAGGGAGAGAGAGAGCGAGAGAGATATTTAAGCACATATGAGGAGAAAAAGATATTTTGGTACAATATGATTGCAACAGAAGAATTGATCGGTTCCCTATCTGAGTTAAAAATCATCGAGGTAAAGGAACTTGACCTAGCACATGATATTTGGATTATGTTAGAGAATTTATATAAAGATGACGATTTTACAAAGAAAACAAAGATGTAGAATTGGAAAACTAAGTTTGAAAGTGCTAAGATTAAATAAAATGATAGTGTTAGAGA
This sequence comes from Cupressus sempervirens, assembly GCA_028749045.1. Taxonomy (NCBI): domain Eukaryota; kingdom Viridiplantae; phylum Streptophyta; class Pinopsida; order Cupressales; family Cupressaceae; genus Cupressus; species Cupressus sempervirens. The sequence continues at coordinate 521,741,988 of CM053787.1, forward strand.
ATATGTGAAGGGGATTACTAAAATTACCATAGAGATAAAGAATTCACAAGGAATCATAACAAAAGATTAAGTTGTTCATAAGATTTTTAGATCCTTAATGGGTTTATGAGAATAATGTAAATGAAAGTGAAGAAGTCAGTCCTCTTATTAAAGGTTTTAATATAGAAACTTTGATTGGTAAATTGCAAGCTTTTGAAACTAAAAGATTGAAAGATACTTTTCATAGAATTGAGACAGCTTTGAGAGCTAGTGTACATAAAGATAAAAGAGTACTAAGACTCGGAGATTATGCAAGTTATTATGAAGATGTACACGAAGAAGAAATAAAGAAGGATGAGTATGAAGATTTGGTCGCAAGAAGAGAACCTAAATGTAAAGGAACATTTAAGAACAAGCTACCTTTTGTTTATTGGCACTATAAGAAGATTGATCATTTTCTTATAGATGCCCTATAACAGAATCTAAGATAAAATCTAGACCTTAAAATTCAAAAGTTCCTAAAGAATCTCTCTATGTTAGTGATAAAGAAATTAAGGTCAAGGATATCAATATTATAGATAATGATGATGAATATGATATAGGATATGTTTCTATTGAAGATGAAAGTATTGTTAAAGAAGAAAAATAACTTATTTCACATATTGAGAAAAAGAAAACAAAATGGATTATAGATAGCGGTTGTTCACATCACATGATAGATTGCAGAGATAAGTTTCTTGAATTTAAGAGCTATAATGGAGGTATAAATAGAGTTGGTAACCATGCACCTTATCCTATATAAGGTAAAGGTTCTATAACTCTTGGTGGTAAGACTAACATTGATGATGTATATTTTGTTGATGGGTTGAAATATATCTTTTTAAATGTTGGACAACTTATTCACAAGGGTTGTCATTTGTAATTCACTGATAAGAAATGTTTAATCAAGGGTAAGCATGGAAATGAGTTTTCCAAAGGAAGAAGGATCAACTGTAATATATTTCAATAGAATCCCACAAAGATAAGTTGTCTTGTTACAAAATTTGATGATAGTTGGTTATGACATAAAATATTTTGTCATATAAATTTTTGTAATAAAGTGAAGGTTAGTGATTCTAATGCAATCAGAGATCTACCTAAGATTGCTAAATCCTCTAACATGATGTGTAAGGAATGTGTAATGGAAAAATAATAAAGAAGTACATTTTAGAGAAAAAAATTACTACTTTAAAGAAGTTGAAGATTGTTCACACATATTTATGTGGATCTACAAAGATAAGAACATTCTATATGGTGAAACATAATGTTTTCTTTTTATTGGTGTTTTCACTAGGATGATGTGGGTTGCTTTTGTAAGAGAAAAGTCTAAAGAATTCAATAAATTCAAGATCTTTAAGGAAAAAGTTGAGAATTAATATGGAAAAGAATAAAATGTTATTAGGTTTGACAAAGGTGGAGAATTTATATCTAATCAGTTCAATGCATTTAGTGAGGAAAATAGTATTCACAAAAAATAAATTCAAAACCTAAACCACCATAAAGAACGGTATAGCAGAGAGAAGAAATAGAATATTTAGATAGAATAGTTAGTGAGGTAGAAAGAGTGATGTTTCTTTAGGGTGAGGTATCACATGTAAATTGGAGAGAAGCAATTGATACTGTAGTATACATCATAAATGAAGATCAAATTAGACAAGGAATAGGTAAAACACCTTACAAACTTGGGTTTGGTCATACCCATTGTTAAGTATTTCAGATTTCTTGGAAGGAAATGTTATATTAGAAGAGAAGATAAAATAGGGAAATTTGATCCTAGAAGTGATTCAAAGGCATATTTCTTGGATGTTCAACTAAAAGTAAGCCTTATATAACTTAAGACTAAATAATGTTGTTGAGAGTGGAAATGTTAGAATTGATAAAAGATTTCAAGTACAAGAGAGAATTTTTTTAGTATGACTTAGATGATGATTCAAATCAAATAAGTATAAATCATAGATTGGCTCAAAATTAGAATGTAGAATAGGAGCTATCATTTGAGCTGGATGATGAACTTCAAATAAAAATTGAAGAACCAAGAGAAGAACAAAGAAACACTAAGTATGTTTCTAGAAATCACCTTGATGCACATGTTATTGGTGATGCAAGCAAATGAGTACTAACAAGGAGAAAGGTAAGAGATGAAATTTTCCTGATTTCATAGATTGTACCTATGAGTATTGATGAAGAATGCAAAGAAAAATCTTGGATCAAATGGGTATTCAAGAACAAAATGAATGAGCAAGAAGAAGTGTAAGAAACTATGCAAGATTGCTTTACAAAGGTTATTCACAGTAGGATGTTGTAGACTTTGAGAAAACCTTTTTTCTAGTAGCAAGATTAGAAGTTGTAAGATTTTTTAGGCTTATGCATCTATAGGCGTGGAAATGTGAATCAAGGACAAGAAATACTAAGTTCATCACATGATCCCACATGCATAAATAGAGAGATGAAAGTCAAGGAGATAGGTTCTTTCAATCCCAATCTTAAAGAACCAGCTCTAGAAAGATTAGTGCTAACCAAATGAGAAAGGAGCACTAATGCCAACTAGGTCTAAGAAAGAATAGGGGAAAAGATAATCAAATATTTGGAAACCCTAGTTGATACGATAATCTAGGGATAGATATGTAAATGAAAATAAGTGAAAATGTTGAAAGGAAAAAGAAAATAGAAGAGGCACCTTTACAACCTAATTTTCTTCTTGTTGTGTTGATCAAAATAGATGGAAATCATCGAACCTAAGCCTAGAATTGTGTGATGGAAAAAACCTAAAAATCATTCAATGATTTGTAATGGTCAAACTGGATGATCATGGGTGACCCACTCAACATTTTGCAGCAAGGGTGACTCACTCAATCTTGCAAGAATGGGTAGGACATTGTTTTTAGTTTTATAGTTCTACAGAAAGACAAAAAGGGTACTTATCTACAACCTATTCACTAATATGAAATCCACAACCTATAATAGAAAGGGTTTTTATTGTTGATGGGGGATTTTCCTTGGTCAAACCCCTATTTAGGAATTAAACTTGATTTTTTTTTTTGGTATAAATGTAAAGAAAATGTATGAATTCATCTTACAATGGTAGGATCTCTTGATTTAAATGCAATGTGCTTACTTCACCAATTGATTTGGACCAAGAAGATGAGGATGAGAGATGCAATAAAGGACCTTGAATGGGTTGGAGGAGATCTTGAAAACAAATCCCTCAATTACTTGAATGCTTGAATCCTTTAATCCTTGATCTTTAATGGAGAATTTCTTAAAGGATGCTCGAAAACTTGAATGCTTTAGTACATGAGTATGAGTGCTTGTAGATGATATATCATTATGTATGGAATAACACAAACAAAGGATTAATAAAGGGCTTAGAATTGATTAACTCCCACAGGCTGACCATTCTATGAATTAACAACCCAAAACAATCCAAACATGGGACTCAAATAGAGGACCCAAAATAGGGCCAAATAGGGATTCATTGTGTCCTTAAATGGGCCTATAGGGATGTATTCTATCCATGTCAACTAGGGCCTAGAACCTTCAAAATCCCTTCAAGATCCCAAAATAGGTCATGGATCCCATAAAATTAGGCACATAGTCTAAGATATAGCTATTTCCATGCAAAGAGTAGATTCCAAGTAATTAAATCAGGGGAACTGAGGACCTACATGAATAGATTGTACATCAAGCTTTATGTCGTGAAAATATGCAATTTTAAAGATGATCTATTAGGTTTTACCCCAATTCCACCTAGGAGAAAGGACTTAAGAGTGAAGAAAGAAGGAATGGTTCAAAGAGATTGATGCTCTCACATTAAATAGGTGCTAAACCTTCATTAATATGGACATCTACCAATTTAAGATGGTACATTTAGCCCACACTTTAGCGAGAGTATAGACTCAATCTTAACTCTTGGTAAACTAGAGCACAAAGCTTAAGATACTTTCATTGCAATCAAGGAGACAAATAATCCATTAGGCCCCTAAGGGATTGAGTCTTTGCTAACTCCTAGGTCATGATAAGAGAGAAATCACTAATTGAAAAAGGAAAAAAGTGATTATCACTTTTTTTCATTGATATTAAATGATTGATTTATTATTACATGTTGTTGTTGTATCTTTAGAAAGGTTATTGGGAAGAAGGAACCAAGAAGTAATAGGGAAGCACCTTATGGGGTAACAACTAGAATGATAAATGGAAACAATTTAAGTGATGTATTATCTTATTAGGTTATCAAAGACAAGAGACTTATCAGTGAAGTTATCTTTTATCGGTAGAGCTGGGAAGTAAAGTTAAGTTTTTAGGTTAAGTGTTATGGGATTATTTGAGAAGTTTCTACATGGATGGAGAGATGTCTTTATGATCATAAGATCTAGGTTTAGGGTTTGTGAAGCATTAAAAAAGGACGAGGAAATGGGAAGAGAGAAAAAATAATAGCGACTGCAATAGGAGTATAGCTATCAGAGTAGATAAGTGAAAAAAGAAAAGTGAATGGTATGTTGAAGAGCTTCATTGGATTTGATATAGCAAGGTAGTGCAAATCACAAATTATTTTTATTCGTATTACTTTCTTACCATTGTAGCAATCTAAATCGCTTGAAAGGGCGACCTTAATCAGTCTATTATAAAACCCCTAACAAGGTGACATTCTTAGATTAGAGTGTTAAAATATTTTAACAAGGTTACTCCTAGCAGAAAAGATCCTAACTGAGCTAGAGGGAAATCTTATAACAAGGTACACTTAACAGTGTTTTTGATGTAAGGACAAGTCTTGCTCCCTAACCCTAGCTTCTCCTAGGGTCTACTTTAGGCCTCTCCTCTAGTCTTTCAGGGTTCTTGCACTAACCCTAACTTAGGAGGATAATAGTCCTAAGCCCTTGTTCTTTCAACTTGTCTATAGTAATGTAAAGCTTAACATCCACCAATCACTGCTCCTTAGATGTTAGATGCCTCATTGGCTCATTTACACCAAACACCCACAGATGGTCACAAAACTACTCATTATGGAGAGATAGGATTATTCCTAGGGTTTTGAGTCCATTCCAATGCTCATCCACCAAAAACCCATTGAAATCCCTATCGCTTTCAAGAAATTGCTCCAATTTAGGCCTAGAAGGGCTACAAGGAATTAGGCCTCCAAACTCACCTCTTAGCACCTAACTCCAAAAAAGGATTAAAGAGGTGTCAAACTAACTTCATATTTAGATACCCTTTTGGAAGACCTTTGAGATTCACTTGGTCTCACTTCCTCAACTTGTCTATATAGTGGAATGTTGATTTTGAGCCTAAAATCAAGGGTTTGCTAATTTGTTGATAGAAATGACAAGGGTTTGTTCAATCCCCATCAAACCATGTCACTGAAAGGTATCCCTTGGCACAAGACTTCTCCACTCCCATGTCCCTCTCTCCATCCACTTGGATTGAAGCATTCATTGCATTCAATCCCCTCATCTGTTATTTCAATCTACGTGATCCCTAACCATGCTCTCTTGGCTTTCCTAGGGCATCACTGAAACTTGGAAAAACTTGCCTTCTAGGGCTTGGACACTTGCATGCTTATAGTACAAGGAGTCACCCACACATTCCAAGATATTGTATGGATTCCATGGTGAAAAGGTGAGTTATGACCCTATTTTCACAAACTTCCTGGTTCAGGACAATAACAATGCACAAACCAAAATATTTACTAAAAAGACATGAAATGGATTCCAAAAAATATCTAATCACACAAAAAACTAGATAATAACATCTATGAACACATGAACAAGGTACATTCTAGATATCAATCCATCTAATACCCTCAAGAAGCCAAAATGTCGTACTGTGTTCAAAATAACACTATATTATGCTTGCTCATTACACAAAATTCTCCCACAATGCTATCCAACCCTTGTTCAAGGTCAAGGGATGCATTATATGGAATCATTCTCCATGTTCTAACTGCTTTGAGGTGGTTATGCAACCTCTTGCTCAAAATTTCACTTTTTGCAATAAAAGTTGCCATGACAACTTTTGCAATTTTTGCAAAGTTATCATCCAACTTGACAACATTTTGTCTATATGGACCAAGATTGGTCAAAGCCTTCCAAAACTTTGAAATATGTTTGAATATGTCATCTAGGACATGGAACCACCATTCCACCTCTTCCTTATCCAACCTAGCCCTCCAGATGCACAAATGCGACTTTTAGTAATAATGAGAACAATTGCATTTCACCTAGCAACTCTGGACAAGTAAGTAGTCTTGCATGGTCCTAAGGAACCAACTTGACCTCCTTATGGCTAAGACACACTCCAGGACTCAAGATACCCTTTATTATCCTAGTGGCTTAGCTAAGGCCACTACAAGACAAAACTCAACTACGAACCCTACGTTAACACTTAGTCTTACGTAGGTGCTCCTGCACCAATTTTGTAACTATTAATTGGGTAAGCTCCTAACATAGCATATTCTAGAAGAGTACTATATTTGTGGGCATCATTCTCAGACCTTAGGATAAATCTCAGTGTTGCAATTTTTTGGATGATTATACTATTTGTTTTGGGTTCAGTGTTTATTTAATTGATAACAAAACTATAGGTATAACTAGATATTATCGATAAATTGTGTAAAAAGAAGAAAAAATAAAAGTTAAGTTTAATGATTATTGATTCACCCCCCACCCCCTCCCAGAAATTAATCATATACCTACAATTGATATCAGAGCTTTGTTCTGTGAACTAGAAGCATAACTTCTTTGGGAAAAGATCTCAAGATGTATAGGAAGGAAACACCACTAAACTCTAACAAGTATGAAGATAATTTTGGAATGTGAGCAAGCTAGATGAAATTGCACTTATTAGGACTTAGAGCCAATGCCAAAGACTTTCTAACCATAGAATATATAGAACTAATTGGACAACTTGATGATGCACAAAAGGAAAGGAAGCTATTACAAAAAATAGTAATGGTAGAATGATTAGTGCTTTAAAGAACTCACAATATGTTGATATCTAGGGTTTGACAACAACTAAAGAAATATGGGATAAATTGTTAAAAGTACATGATGGAGATATGCATGTTTTGGAAGCTAAAGTAGAAAGACTGAAAGGAAGATTTTATGCATTGAAAATGAATGAGAATGAGAATATTACACAATATGGAACAAGAATCAAATAAATTATTGTTGCAATCACAGGAGCTGGAGGTACCGTTAAAGAAAGTGAAGTTGCAAGTAAGATGTTCAAAACTTTACCTAATCGATATGAAATTAGAGTTTTATCTATACAAGAAGTAAGAACTATTGATAAAAGTAAGATTACCATTGACTCACTTATTAGTAGGCTAATAGTGTTTGAGCTAAGCAACTATGATAATAGTCAACCAACTAGTAAAATTATACTTCGAGCTTCACCAAGTTAAGATACACAACAGAGAAGAAGATTTATTGATGATGGAGAATATGAAGGTCTAGAAACAGAAGAAAAAGAGCTAGAAGAGTTGAAAGCCTTAATCATAAAAATATTTCCCAAAGGTAAAGGTATATACAAAGGAGAGTCTCAATACATGCTAGACTTGTAAACAAATTAGTTATTTTACACATAGATTTCCTAACAAATCGAAGAAGGAACAAAGTGAAGAAAAGAAAAACCAGCATAGGAAGAACATATACTTTGGACAAAAAGGAAAAAAGTGTGTTATATAATTGAGGATGTAGAAAATGAAGACAATACAGATGGAGATGATGAGGAGATGGTTTTCGTTGTTGTGAAAGAAGAATCAATAACCAATAAGGAACAAAAGTTGTTAATCTCATGAGTGGACAAAAAAAATGACTGGATCATTGATAGTGGATGTAAACATCATATGACTAGTGACAAAGATAAGTTTGCAACCATGGAGTTATTAATGGAGGATTAGTGAAATTTGGAAATGGATCAGCCTGCATGATTAGAGGAAAAGGTACAATAATCTAGCTAATGATACTGTATGTAATGAAGTTTATTTAGTTCATGGTTTATAGAAAAAGCTTTTGAGTGTTTCACAATTGAACAATAAAGGTTTTAAGTTTGAGTTTAGTAATGGAAATTGCAAAATATTTAAAAAGAATGGAAGTCTGCTTGCTACTGGTGGGAAGACAAAAGAAAACCTTTTTAAGTTGCATACATTGTTTGATTGGTAAAGTTGAAGAAAGTTGGTTAAGACACAAGAGGTTATATCATACAAAATTTGACAATCTAGAAAAAGTAAGCAAGAAGAAAAGTGTAAGAGGAATGTCAATAGTAAACAAATAGGAGAATGTTGTTTGTAAGGAATGCCAATTAGCAAAAAATACTTGTTCAAGCTTTTCAAACAAAGAATAATCAACATAAAATCTGTTAGATCTATTTCATACAAATCTTTGTGGTCCTATTGGTATGAAGAACTATCATGGAGATGAGAATTTTATACATTTTGTTGATGAATACTCAAGGATGATGCCAGTTGTGTTTTTGAAAAAATATTTAGAAGCATTTGATATGTTCAACAAGTACAAGGTTAGAGTAGAAACTGAAATTGGAAGAACCTTGAAATATCTCAGATTAGATAGAGGAGGTGAGTTTACATCAAATAAATTCAATCAGTATTGTAAAAATATGGAATAGAAAGACAATTAACAAGACCAAGAACACTCTAACAAAATGGTATTGCAGAAAGGAGGAACATATCCATTACTGAATGTACAAGAAAATTGCCAAGTCAAAATAATGTGTTGCGCAAATTTTGGAGAGAGGAAGTACAAAATAAAGAAGTTATACTAGAATACATTACAACTAAGGAACAAGTTATTGATATATTTATGAAGCCACTACCAAGACAGAGCTTTGAGCACTTCCAAAGTAAACTAGGGGTTCTACCCCTATCATAATTGAAGTAAGAAGATGCAAAGTGCATTAGTTTATGAGGGAACCAAATTAACATTTTTGTATGGACTGATAAAGATAGGGGCTACTCAATAGAGGAGTAGTCAGGAAAAGGAAATTGCATGTAAATCATAATAAAGGACAACCAAAAAGGTATGATGCCTTTGGCATTGGTGTCAAAGGGGGATAAATATAGTTATCAAAAAAAGGGGAAAAGTACAGTAAGAAGAGAAAAGGAAGAGTTTGGAGTGGACATAAGGAGAAGTATTGAAAAATAATAAAAAAGATAGATCACATTGAATGGAGGAGATTACTTATTTGGTACATGACTACATTGCTTATTAGTTTCCCATCAATGTTAAAAGGATGAGATTGTTGACATAATTGATTCACAAGTTGCTCATGGCATAAAGAAAGCTATGAAATGTATTATTCATCAGTTATAATGTTTGTCACTGATGTCAAATGATTGACTTATTATTTCATGTCGTTACTATATCTTTAGAAAGGTTATTGGAAAGCATGAATTGAGAAGCAAAAGGGAAGCACGTTATTGAGTAATAGCTAGAATGATAAATTAAAACAATTTAAGTAGTGTATTATCTTATCGGGTTATTAGAGACAAGAGATTTACCAATGAAGTTATCTTTTATTAGTAAAGATGAGAAGTAAAGTCAAATTTTTAGGTTAAGTGTTATGGGATTGTTTGAAAATTTTTTATGTGGATGGAGAGATGTCTTTATGATCGTAAGATCTAGGTTTAGGATTTGTGAAGCATAAAAAGGAGGAAATAGGAAGAGAGAGAGAAGAAAGAACACTTGTTGGAACAAGAGTAGAGCCATCAGAGTAAAATAAGGGAAGAAGAAGAAGAAGAATTAATGGTATGTTGTTATGTTAAAGAGCTCGATTGGATATGATATAGCAAGGTTGTGCAAATCACATATGATTTTTATTCCTGTTACTTTCTTACCATTGTAGCAATCTAAGTCCCTTGGAAGGGTGACCTTAACCGATCTATTGTAAAACCTCTAGAAAGGTGACATTATTAGATTAGAGTGTTAAAATCATTTAACAAGGTTACTCTTAGCAGAGTAAAGATCCTTAACATATCTAGAGGGAAATCTTGTAACAAGGTACACTTAACAATGTTATGTAACCCTTAATTGGGTAAGCTCCTAACTAAGTATATTCTAGAAGAGTACCATATTTGTGAGAAACATTCTCACACCATGGTTTTCACCCTAATCGGGTTCCAATGAGGTAAATTGTGGTGTTATAATTGTTTGGATGGCTATACTATTTTTTTTGGGTTTACTGCTTATTTAACTAATAACAATACTATAGTTATAACTAGATCTTATTGGTGAACTATGTGAAGAGAATAAAAAGAAAAAGTTAAGTTTGATGATTACTAATTCACCCCCCCACCCTTCAGTAATCAATCCTATATCTACTTTGCCTACCCTATAGTGAATCACTGAAAGATATATTATAGAAGATGGTATTGAATGGTCTAACTGGGTGGCAACTCACTAGTCAACCCATGAGAGGGCCCATCTATAGATCAATTTTCTTCATATCACCATAGCATGGTCCAATATGACTAGGTTACTTATGTATGGGATTTAACAAATTATTAAGCGTTACCCATTGATGATATTTAGCACGTGTATGGAAAGAAAAGAGAGACCCAATGCCAAAGATGCTCACATCCTATATTGAAGGTGTGCATGAAGAATTCATTATTTAAGATTGTGCATAATCCATTAAGGGATTCACAATATGTGTGCAAAGACAAGGGATGAAGTAACAATGCATAGATTTGAGGATAACTGAGGAAGTATACTAAGAATCCATGGCCAAAGTACCCCAAATCATACTCATAATCCATATTCACTGCCCCATGATTGGAATGCAAAATAAGAAGAGTGTATGCCCCCACATTAAAGTCATTTCTAACACTTTAATAGGAGTAATGACTTTAATAGAGTATACATGCATCCAGTAAGAGACGTTTCTAGTATGAAATGCCCCTGCAAGAAGACAAATCAAGGAAAATGATAACATAACATATAAAGAGCATAAATGGATCTACTAACTTTAACATTAGTATGATCATGTGATATTATGTAAATATTATATCAATTATGAAATATCATCATCCCCCAAAGGAAGTAGAACTACAACTTAATGGAAGAAAGATACATAAGACTTACGAAGAATCTTTTTGGACTATCATCATGGAGATCAATAAGATTTGGTGCTACCATGCCACAAATCCAAGAAGACAACACAAGGATACAAGTACAAATGGTAACACATGTACAACATAACATATAACAACACATGGAAGAAATGAGGTACAAATAGAACATAAAAATCATATCCTTTGTTTTCTCTTGTGACTTCCTGTCTTTCAAGGTTGCCTCCAATGAAATGTCAGGCTCCCTCTTAATCTCAATCTCCCTCTTCCTATAATAGCATTCTTGGAGCAAAAAAACAAAGCCCATAGCTCTCACAGTAAAAATATAAGAGAGAGATTACTATAACACTCAAGAATGATAAATAGTTTTATACAATTATATTAAATCATTAAAAAATATATAGATAAAAACTAATTAAATATATATTTTACACATAAATGCATATATTGAATATTCAATATATATATTATAATCTATATTTTAAACATATTATTTCAATTATTTAATTTATTTCTTGAAAAAATAGTAAATAATTTTATTGTAACAAACCTCTTACTCAAGGTGTAGGATCCACACCTTTCCCACCATTCTAATAATACCACTACTTTGATTCCTATCCAAGTCACCACTACTTTGACCTCTTCATTACCATCAATCGCTTACTATTAGCTACTGATTTTTTTGTTTTTATTCCATTTCATATTCATATTCTTAGTGGTAACATTTTGAATTAAAAACAATTATGAGTGTGTTATTGATGGGTCCCACAATGCATTCAACACCTTCCATACTCTTAGGGCCTATTTGGCAATGGGAATACAAGCAGAATGGGCATATGTAAATTCTTAAAATTTTGAATTCTTCATTTGGATGCACCACATTGGAATTAGAATATGAAATAAAATAGGAATACATATTCTAATTTTGGCCCAAAAACAAGGTTTTGCAATTCCATCCAAATAGGTGGAATTGGAATACATATTCCTATTCCAGTTTTATTTATTTTAGAAAACATAAATTTTTTGGTCCGTGAATTCCCCATCAAATTCTGGCTGAACCAAATAAAGAATAGGAATATGTAACCCCATTTTCTATTCTAGAATAAATATTCCAAAATAGCTATTCCTATTCCCTATTCCTACAACCAAACAGGTCCTTACTTACCGCACGACACATGGTTTGATGTCTCCAATCTTGTAATTCAAAGACGAAATTTAATATAATTGAAGTTTCCTTATACTAGTATACTTACATTTACTGACAATGTTATTGTGAAGGGCGTCAGTTCCTCCAACTAAATACCTTAGCCATATCTTATAATCTTCAAGAACCAATGAAAAAAGAATACACACAACATTCTACCAACTTGTGACAACAAACCGTGTTCTGTAATTGTCCTCTAAAGAATCTTCCCCGATGCACATTGCACATAGCCCCATCCTCTACTTTCGACAAGTATCATGTCAACACATTTTATATAACTCGCCCTTTGTCTTTATCACTTATGTACTTGTTGGCATGTAAGACAACCCAACATGAGATGGAGGCAAAATATTCAAAATTCAAAGTCTTTCATGTTGGCAGAAACATGGAGATGTAAATGTTGATGATGTTAAATGCCACCGTTCATGAAAGATAGTCCAAGGGATCTGAATGTCACGATTATTTGTACAATATCAAGAGAAATTAATAGGTTTGAATACAACCATCCTTGCATGGCAAGTATTGACAAAGTTAAAACATATTAATTGTTGTGTATATTATATACAAAAAAGGTTCCTTTACACATGTTGTTAATTGGAAATGCTATCTAGTTTTATAGAGGAAATAATGCCTTGGATCATATCTTACAATAGAAAATAATAGAGCGAGAAAAAGAAATCATTTGTGTAATAATGTGGCAGGAGAAAGTTCTATTGTAAGATATAATTATATTGCTCTCATAATAGTTCAGTTCGATGAAAGGCCTTCCCTCTTCATTTCGTTTGTTTAAATTTTTTGTTTTATGTATTCTCCCATTGATTTAGGAGCTGAATACAAGGTTTTTTGTAATCTTGTTGGGGGATCTCCATCGAATGCATGATGTTGACTACCATCTTCGCTACAATCAATATGGAGTTTTTATAATTTTCAGTTACATGTGCAAGTTTGGTTTTGATACCATGTTGATTTTTGTGAGGACCGCTTGCTACAATCAATATGGAGTTGTTATAATTTTTAGTTACATGTGCAATTTTGGTTTTGATACCATGTTGATTTTTGTGAGGATCGCTTGCAGATGAAATAGCATTGCCTTACTGGTACGTATGTTCCAAATGCAACATCCTCTTATATTTATAAGAGAGAGAGAGAGAGAGAGAGAGAGAGAGAGAGAGAGAGAGAGAGAGAGAGAGAGAGTAGACATGTCCCTTCATGAAGGGAAATGCCTGTTCATTATCACAATTAATCTCTTATATATATATATATATATATATATATATATATATCTTTTCATGAAATTTATTTGAGTAAAGCTACAAAACATCAACATTTTGGATCTGAATTTAGAATTCTAATAATCTATTCCTACACACAAGAAAAAATGATTTTTGTTGGGGACAGGGGCTTAACTTGGTCAAGCCCCTCATTTAGAAAAACCTTGGAAAATATAAGTTTGGAAAATCATGTAAAGAAGCAAGACAAAATGTAAATATTCACCTTACTTGATGAAATCCTTGTCAATGAGGGTTTCCCAATGTTTGAATGTTACTGATGTTGAATATTAAATTGGAATGTAGGTAATCTTCACAAATGCAATGAATCTAATACATACCAAATCTTGTGCATAAACAAAGAAGAAGGTGAATGCCAAAATATAGATCTCCTCCATTGATGACCAACAAAATGCTAGATCTTGAAGAGTAAATTCTCACAAACTATTGTTGAATCTTGATAATACCTTGAATGCCTTATGAAATGTCAACTTGAATTTCTAGTGTAAGTGTCATTCATGCATTCATACATGTCTTTTGATGTTAAAATGAGGTTCTCAGGCTTCCTTTTATATTAGTTTTTTGGATCATAAAAAAAGAAAGCCGATAGAGTCACCTAATCACTAAATTTGAACCCTTGAGACAAAACATGCCCTAAGACAAAAATTGCCTAAGGTACATATCAACCCAGTCAATCTATACCATGGTTATCCTGAGAAGGGGTAAACACATGGTCTCAAAAACTGCACAAATGGAATTGAGAAAGAGGAAACAAAGTGGGAGAAATATTTGTTTGAGCACAAATGCATTCATGGACCATGATGTCATTCAAGGGCGAGATCTAAAAGGTCAATGATGGCTTCTTTCATTTTAAGATAGTATATTATGCAGACATATAATGTGAAGTGCTAGAACCAATAACCAAATCATCCCAAAAATTATTATTTTATTTAAGTGCAACCCAAAGAATATTAATTTTAGAATCTAATGAATGTTTGAACTTATTTGTCTTCCATTCTATATCTCTATTTCTCTTATATCATTGTTTTTTTTCGGAAACTAGCTTACCATAATATTTATATTATATTATAATACTTAGAGTGTAATTCCAATTTCTCTCTATTGACCAATCTTCTTGTTTCTTTTTTATTTTTTTATATTTTCCCTTTATTATTGAGGTTTGAGACTCATCACTAAATGACTCTCTTTCCTTGACATTTTTCTTCTTCAATAAATTAGCATGTACAACATTTTATATTTTATATATCTTTTAGTCACAACTAGTAATCCTCCTCCTTGTACATGGTTGATAGGATTTTGAAAGGCTTTTTAATAGTATTTACACAAAAAATTCTTGTGTTTATTTTTTCTTAGAGAAGAAAGTCAATTTTTATTTTCCTTTGATAATTTAAGATGGGGAATCGTCTCTTCTTAATTAATAATTCTATATATAATTCTATAGATAGAGGTAGGATCTATACATCATTTTCATTTACATTTTTATTCTTTAAATATATCTTACTTTGATTTCACTTCTTCTAATGTAAACTTTATAAAAAATTCCTTTATAAGTTTAAGCTTGATCATTATTGTTTATTTTTTACCATTTTATCCTAATATACTTGATCTTTTCTATGGCTTTCATGTCACTTTTCACTACCAATAAAAATTTCATAACAATTTTTAAGCATTGAACTAAACTCTATATAAGCTAACCATCATAATATTTTCTTTCATTTAATTTAACTATTGATATAAGAATGCCAATATAATCCATTATACCAAGTACACTTCTTTATCAAATGACAATGAAACAAAATTCAAAATTATGGATGTAGAAATTTTGAAAATAAAGTCTTGTAAGAATTTTTATATTGATATTGCTTTCTTTGCTAAAATATTTATCACTTCTTTTTTAACAAAAAATTCTAGTGATATCAATAGCTAAACAACAACATGTATAGTTCAAAAGATCCACACTACAAAATTTACATTTCACTATGCCCAAGATTTAAAAGATATTTACTAATGTATTGTACAAACAAAATAATACTATAAAAAACATAACAAGTAAAAATCAGTTGAAACAATTGAAGGTTTTTTGTTTATATAATTTCAATTTTTCGTTGCTGTATTTATATATCTCATATAAATTCCTTCAAGGTATCATTGAATTTGGTAAAAATCCTCAATATGAAAAAAAAAACTTGAAACTAATAGAATATTCTCTAGATGAAGAATTCTTAAAAATTAGAATTCATAACAAATGATTGCCATCTCTAGTTGCATGCATGTTGTTTCAATTCCATATCTTCTAGATTCAAACCGATCTATCATACTCCACTGTTGTTCCTCTTGGGTAAGTCGAGAGCTCCATAAGCCCTCCCTATGCATTCACATGCAATATATTTATTTGTAAAATAAATATTATCTCCAAAGATCATCATGAAGTACAAGGACCTAAAACGTAATGATTACAACTAATCTTTTACAATATAAACATTAAATAAAAACATTTCAAATATGCTTTACTAAAATAAATTTATAGAATTTCATTATGATTTAACAACATAGTTTTTTAAAAAGGAAATAATCCATACAAACTTATCTCTTATGAACATAAATAATACACTATCTTTTTTGGAATGGACTATATAAAAACCTTAATATACTTGTTAATTGATTGATTTTAAAAAAAAATTCTAACATCTTAATTGATCTTAAAAATTACAATCAAATATCCAATCTGATGAATGATATACAATATTTTTATTTACACCAATATCTTTCAAAAATAAATTATTATACCAAGTTAAAAATATTTGATCTATGAAAATAGAACTTGCAAATATCATGTCAATTTGAAAGGTGTACTTATCTTTGAAAATATATGATTGTGAAGCATTCATCAAAGCAATAAAGTAGTTAGAGCCACAATTTTCTATATACAAATGATTAAGTGTTTAATTGTGAACAAATGTTTAATGTATTTATAGGTAGAACAACTACATAAGATATTCAAGTTGTGTGGATCACCATCAGAAGATTATTGGAAAAGGCTGAAATCACCAAACACAACCATGTTTAGGCCACAACATTATTATAAGCGAAATTTGGGAGAGGCATTCAAGGATTTACCCACCTCTGCATTAAATATGTTGAACACACTACTTTCTCTCGACCCAGCTGACCGGGGTACTACATCTCAAGCCTTAATGACTGAAGTATGTATACCTACATTACTCACACACTAGTAATATATGTTAGTCAGATATACTAAAATAAGTAAAATTTATGTTCCTTTTATTATATATTTTTTATGCAACAACAAAATCAATCATTTCACATAAATCTAAATTATACTATTTTTAGCTCAAAGATTATTCAACTTTATTATGAACTTGCATAAAAAATGGTTTTATTGTTTAAGAAGTTACACATGTTAAGAAAAAATTCTCTAATATATCAAACTTTATTAGGAACTCAAGTCAACCTTTTTGACAAATAATTGAAGATAATAAGTAATCATGTATTGATGTAATGCTAATATCACTAGATAGTTTTTTTCAAGCTCATTGAATCATGTAACAAGTTACAAGGTCATAGATTTCTTAGATGTTTAAGTGAACTAACATTAAATTATAGTCTAATTACAAAGGTAAAAGTAAAATGCCTTATTCTTATTGAAATTGATGTGATGAAGGCATACAAAGGAGTTGAACCACTAGAAATCAATTGATTTCATTCCTTCCTTTCCCCTTGGTTGCCCCCACCCTTCATAAGGAAGGATAATTGATAGAGGGATAAAGTAATTTTTAGCAGCATTGTAGAAGAAGATTTTTTATTGAAAGTGATTTTTCCTATTTGTTTTGATTGGATTCAAGTCAATGAGTAAAAACTAAATGAAGAGTTAAAAGTATGAATAATAAGTTTTAAATTTCAAAATTCAAGGGTCTTTTCTACATATATAAAAATGCTTTATATCATTGTTATAAATTATGACTTAATTTGGGATAAAAGATGGGTGAAACTAAAGGATGAGACATGTACTTTGGAATGATTATAAATATAGGTTTTTGATAGGATCAAGAAACATGGGAATGGGGGGTTGAATCACTATTGAAACACTTTCAAACCAAATTATTACTTTATAGATTACCTATAAATATCCACAAAGAATAATGCATAAAAATGAAACATATATCAAAAGATAACTCATAATATTGATTTTATTCTTGAGGGAACCTTGGCCAAGGGAAATCATTGGTGTGTATGGCACCCTCAAGATGATGCACTAGTATGAAAATTCTTTGTTAATAGATTTAACCTTGTTGAGAGTTGCTACATAGAATTTAGTACATATTTCCCTATTAAAGGAATACACCTTTTTAGAGGCACACAACCCTATTAGGACTTGAGAACAAAACTAAAGCACACTTTCTCGAGAATGAAGGTTAAATCCACCTTCTGGACTCACTATTCAAATATAAAGAAAGTATTATAATAATACAAAACTATACTTGTTATCACAATGTTTGATTAGTCCCAATGAAGCTCACATCCATTTTGATATAGTATCAAGGCTCTCACATCATATACTACACACATTATATATCAGAACCACTATGCTCTCATACAAAATGATTTCTCTAGTCATCTTACAAAATCGTTTTATCAAAATGTCCACACAAATCCTAGCAAGAAAAATAGAATCATTATATCCAAGAGCTAAGACCTTGGATGTCATCCCTCCATCACTAAGTAATTGAATTTTATAAATAATTTAACTAGTTAGGCCAAAATATCCCATCACATATACTATTATGTACCACTATTATACTAAACCAATTACACTTTAACGTGTGGAAACTCATGCTAATCATCACAATAATAATAAGAGACCAAAAGAACTCACACACCCACACATATTATAGTTACATCCATATATGATAACTCTTCTATTGTCACCAATCAAAACTATTTGATTGTGTCATGAATTCCTCCTCTAGAATTAGATAATTTTCATGTTCCAGCTTCACAAAACTGGTTATCAAAAAATGTAACCATGCTAATGAGATATCTTTCCATTAATGGAAATACCTAAACTATTTCAATACACTTTCTAACAATCTTCTCCTTTGGTATTGATGACAAAACTTAGTAAAAAATTACTAAATGTCAATGTCAAAAAATAATTTCTTAAAATCCTTATGTACCATTTCATACTTAGACTATACTCCCCTTACAATATACAATATATGCACCATTTTTAACTCTAACACTTCCCCTTTATCATCAATAGCAAAGAAAAGAGACAAAAAAAAAAAATACAATAATCAAAATTTTGTGTCTAGGTAGACTTTATCTACACAAACCTCAATGCATCTACCAAATTGACTTCCAAAGCTTGGAAATTTGTATCCCAAGTTTTTTTGAAGATATCTACAACTTGAATTTCTCCACATAGAGCATATTCTACAGTCTTAGCCTTCCCTAGGTTAATAGGTATAAAAATTGTGTAAGACATCAGGGTAGTCTCAAGCACATTCTAACTCCTACCTTATTAAATCTTAGGAGGAATCGAGCTCCTTAATATTACATATATCTTTAAGACTCAATCTCAATCTCATAGAAGAGTACTAATCTGAGCTAGTTTTGTGTCACTAGTAATGAAGGCACATACCTTATTAAATCTTATTGTCTCATATTCCCTACTTTCTCCATCCTTAGCTTCTTTCTCCAATGATTGAAAATGAGTATCAAACTCATCTATCTCTATCTTATCAACTACATTTATTATTTAAAAAGTCATAGGAATAGACAAAATCTTGTTGAAATTATCAAGTTTTCTTCTTAGCACCCTAGCTTTCTTTTCTATATTCCTTTTTAATCTTCCATTTCCTTAACAAAAATAATCATGGGTATCTTAATTGATTGATCTTCATCAAATGTCTCTATAGCACCTTCTTTATCCATATATGTAATTTCCTTGCTAAGATCACTTTCCAACAATGAGGATGTTATTGATGTAGTGGGAGTCTCCATGAGACATTCCACTTTACCAATCATCATCTTAGTCCTCTTAGTGACATTGCCCTAATTAGTGGGGGTAATGCTACTCATAACTACTTGTAGTGAAGAATGTTACATATGAACACCATCCTTATTAACTTCATAAATTATGATAATTATAGGTTTACCTTCATTGAACATCATTATGTTCTCAACTTCTATCATGATATCCTATTTTTCTTTCTTCCCTTCCTCCTTCTCTTGTTTTTCCTCTTCTTTTTCTTTATCTACCATATCTTTGGCCTCAAGAATTATCTCATTCATGTCTTTGTTGAAAAAAAATCCCATTTAGAAATTCTTCTCTTCTTTCTCCTTTAAAGGCTCTAAAGTTATAGGCACACTTGAAACAAAGAAATCATGTTGTTGAACAGTAGTGAAAATATGATTTACTTCTTCTATATCCTCAGTAGGTGTAATTGTCTTATTTGTGATAGCTATATTCTTTGTCTTAGGAAGAGACAATGGTACCTTAGAGACCACCTTCTTTATTTCCTCTCCAATTTAATCACATCTCCCAAACATAATCTTGATTTTCAAGATCTTATATTTTCTTTAACCTTATTCAAAATATTATGCATCTTCTCATACGTTATTAGAGAATAAAAATTTGTAATCCTTTGATCCTCTTTCAATGGTCTCTATCTTTTGATGTAAAACTTCTCAAACCATTCATTAGGCATACTCCCCTGAATTTGTTAGCATGAATGTTGATGGTATTCCTTTGGGGAAATATCCTAAGAATTCTTAGAACACTTGGGGATATTATTAGCATGATTAAAATATTGCATTCATGACTCTGTTTGTCATTGATGACAACATAGTATTTTCTATAAAGACTGGCTGAGTAACATACAAAAAACAAGGTTATACGAACTGCACATTGATGACAAGTCAAGCATAGTTGTTGAAATGTTCTACACTATATCCTGATGAGGCTAAGTGCACATGCAAAACATCGAAGTCATGCAGAAGATATTCTCGATTTACAAAGGACAGTACATAGACATAGTACTTGAGAAGTTGTTTATGATGGCTAGATTATATCTCTTAACAACGATAGAATCTTGATGTGCAAAGTTAAACAATGATAGAAGACAACTTGATAATTATCAAAGCAGGTGCACAACGATAGAGGTTACATGTGTGAGAAGTTTTAAAGGCTGTGAGCTGACAATGTTGTGTAATTGTAAAATATTTGATTATCTTAAAGAGGTCCTATTATAATCAATTGGGAAAGCCTCAAGGCCGACTCAAGGAACTATTTTAAGGAACCATAAAGGAAGGTTACTTTCTTTGTGATAATGGATGATATATGTGTATGCATTTAAGTGTAATATGTGAAGTAATTGGTAAATGTGAGTAAGTGATCCAAGGGATTATTGGATGCGAAGTTGGTAATTTGGTATCAAGATTAGAAATACATTTCTATTATACTTCAAGGAATATTACAAAGATCAGTTGGATAGCGAGTTCGATGGTCTTAACCTTGAAACTATTTGGATAGTGGGTCCATTTGCCTTCTACAACTCCTATCAGGGTTGGAATGGGATTCAAAGTCCCTTAATAGGGACTGATATATACTGAATGTATTTCATTGACTCCTATCCAAGAAATTTTGGAGAGAAGCAATCAACACATTAGTATACACCATAAATAGAGTGCATATCATAAAAGGTACAAACAAGACCCCTTATGAGTTACGGTTTAAACATGCACCATCAGTAAAGTATTTCAAAATATTTGAAAGTTAAGTGTTACAGGAAGAGAGATGATGATATTGGTAAGTTTGATCCAAGAAGCGATGAAGGTATGTTCCTTGGTTATTCATTGAAAAGTAAAGCTTATAGATTCTTTAGTCAGAGAACTAAGACTTGTTGAATGTGAAAATGTGAAAGTGGATGAAAAGTTTGGATTTAAAGAGAGAATGTTGGATTATATTTATCATAATGAGGAAGATAATCCTAAGTATGATAGAGAGAGTATTGAAGTTTTCTTTGAGACTAACAATGATTTGCAGAATGATGTTCAAATTGTTGAGCAAAGAGAAAAATAGAAATCAAAACTGTCATGCCCAAAATACGAGGGCAAAAACAAATTTTTTTAATGATAATTAAATTGATTAATTACTTACACAATCTAATTTTAGTAAGGTAAAAGGTTTAACTCATTGGCACCCTTATTTACTTTTAAATATTTAAATAATTCAAAAGGCCATTTAAATAATTACCAAACTAATTATTTGTGAAACGTTTGAAATAAAAAGAACTTCTAATAATTTTAAAAAAAATTACATTCCCCATTAAACTTTAATCAAAATTTATTCAAATCCCAAATTTATTTAAATCTATAAAGCTATTAGAATGAGAAAATTACTAAAGATAATAACCATATATATTAAATTAAATATGACATAGATAATAAAATAAAACAAAATAACATATCCTACCAATTTGACCTCAAAAGTAATAATCACTACTCTTAACACTAAATTAATATACATTTACACTAAGTACAATTTTAAAAAGATTATAATTGTTTAACATTTTAAAAAGAATATTAAAGTATTCTAAAACCAAGTTAAATTCTAATATTAAAGTAAGCTAATAATTAAAAACATATTAATTACTTAATATTAAAAAAATCATTTAATTTAAATTACAATTTACAAAACACTTAATTAAACAAAACTAAAATAGATCTTATTTTAAATAACTAACCAACCTTTAAATTAAAACTAATATAAAATAAGACATGCTACATCTAATACAAAAAAATAAAATAAAAAAATATTAACAACTTACATAACACTAATAACTAACATATTATCTTATCTTAACACTAACCTAACTAATCTAATATAACTAACCATCATAATAAACTAAAACCAATTTTATTAAAAACTAACTACCAAACCCCTTAATCCCTATCCTATACCCCTAAACCCACATGCTTCCCCCTACACATCCCCTCTTCCCACTCTAAAGTGCTTTACCCTGCCAAACTCGGGGCTCTGTGCCCGAGGGTCCTTCCCATACGCTGATAAAGACTGCAACCTCATCGACCTCTCCAATGTAATAGTGACCAAGCAATTTCCTTACATAAAGAGGATGGTAGGATTCAAAAAACTGCCCACGTTCTTCTCCCACCATGTGGCACCAACTGAACAAAGCATGTTGTGCTTTTCCAAGCACAAATTTTAAAAGGGAATAGGTAGAGTACTTGGCCCAAGGTCTTATCAAGTGGACTAGCCCAACAAATGTGCAGGCAAGGGAAGAGAATGGGATTTAATCCCAAGTCAAAACAAGTCTTAAATATTACAACCCCTGCACCCCCACACATGACATAACAAGAGTTAATGCAAGGATCATCAGTCTAAAAAGGCTGCTCTAGATATGGCAGAGAGGAGGAGACATAAAGGTTGGGAGCTAGACTAGGATAGCGCAATAGGAATAGATATGAAGTAAAGTGTAGAAGATGAGGTTCCTACAATATTTTTGTTAATTAGAAATTAATATTTATTGCTTTATTTTAGAGTATTCATTTATACAAAGCTATTTTAGTTATTTAATCCAAGGAGAATATCTAGGAGATGCTTTTAAGATCCTCTATTATAAGGGAAAAAATTAATTTTGTTTCCCATACAAAAACCAGAGAGTGTTTTTGCTCTCTTGGGACAATTTTTTTTTTGTCTTTATTTTTCTAAGTTTAGAATTTCAAGTTGATTTATTAGCCAAGGGGATTATATATTTTTTTCAGAATAAATCTAATAGGACTTGTTACAATCTAAAAATACCAAGAATTTGAATGATCCATTTTAACAACAATGCAAGAATTGTTTTGTTTTCAATAATCACGAAATTGAACCTACGTTCATAACATAATTTTTGGTTTCAACATATATGAAATTTGAATTTTGCCTAAATGAACATCATCATGTCATTTTATTTTTTATATGCATCCATGTAACTGAAAAATACAAAAAAAAACTCATGAAAAGCAATAATACTCAAACACTGTTTTATTGGCAACCTGATTCAAAGGCTCAGTCGGGAAAGAACCAGGAAGAAAACCCGGTGTCGTTGCCATTACAACAAAGTTTTTAAATACAATTTACATGGGATTCCAATCTCAAAAATTACAACAATCAAATAAATTTCTTTCATGACCCTTATCAAGGGATCCATATCATTTTCTGCAATACATTGCTAAGATCATGGAGGGAACAAAATCTGACCAGGTGACAAACAAACAAAACAAGGAGACAAAATCAAACATTCATATCCATACTAGGTTTTCACAACAGGATTCAACATTGAATCAAAACTAGAGAAAGGTGGATTTTTCCAATAGGAGATGTCAAACACAAGACCAAACCAGGTGCCCAATCAGGGCTATAACTTAAGAACTCTCATTCTTCCATTCTTACACACCAAAACTCATACGTGGTTTGTGCTGACAGGTAGGAGCCCATAACACCCTACTCTCTCTCCTTCTTCTCGTACTGAGAAGAGACTCTACTCTGTTGGAGTCCAACTAAAAAGACCTTTCCCAAAATTGGCCACTTTTGCCCTATCCAAGGGTGAGTAATGTCAAAACCCCCATACAAGAAAAACTTTGAAATTCAAACAAAAACATGAAAGAAAATCATTCAAGAAACATGGTTTCAATCCTTCCCAACATACCCAACATACATACAAGCATACCAATAAACAATCCCAATAGCATAAGCATGAAACAAGCATGAACAATCTGAACAAAGGAGATGAAGAACTCCTACCTTCACAAGAGGTTATGTTAAAATGAACAATTTTGAGAAGAGCTTTTCTTTCCTTGCCTTCAATCTTCCAAGACTCCTCTCTAAAAGTAGAAATTGAATAACAACAAAACTACTCCAAAAAGGGCATCTAAAATAAGATCCAAACTCAACCACCAAAAAGGGCAATAACTTTCCCCACTCACCTAAAAATCTAGAAGTTTCTAACTCAACCAAACCTAAGGTTAACCTCTAAGTGGAGTTGAGGTTATTCAACTCATGGTAACAACTTTCAATTTTCGCACGAAGGCAAAAATAGACGTTTTGAGTGACCTCAAAAGTCAACAAAAGGGGCTTAGGGGGTGGAAAATGCCCCCAACCCATACCCATACCCCTTGGGTATAATGATTTCATGTTTTAAGGCCTTAGGAGTTGATTTGGGACCCAACAAAAGCTAGGAATAATTAAGACCATCTAACAACTCCAAAATGCAGATTAAACACTAATCCAAATTAAGGGTGTCTAAACTCGATTAAAACAAATTAGCAAAAATGACACTAACTTAGTCCGACTTAGGTCCAAAGGTTACACAGATAACCCTAACTAGCATGCTGGAATGTATATGAAATTCACGAGTGTCAATTGACACTATAAGAACACAGTTACAAACATGAACATTTACTAATCATGAAAATGTACATTCATACATCTCACAATACAATTAAGTTACGAACAACATAGTTTCCACAAATGGCACATAGGGATCAGTTTCGTTCCTTTGTTGGGTTTCTCGGCTAAAATATCCTACACACTCATTGCATACATCAGTAGCCTCATAAAATCACATGCATATATGTATATACATATCAGGGAATTACATAAATTAAAACATACATCTGTCAATCAATCAAAGTTTCTTTCGTCCTACTCATCTTCTTTAATCATTACAATTTCATAATCAAAGTGTTAATACTCATCTTCGTCCTACATTTACTTACTTCATCAACATACATGTTCATAAAGCATTAAATGATGAACTCAAATATCTGAAAATAAACATCACACAACATAAAATAATATAATATGTTTTATGTATATAGTGTCTTGACATCTGAAGTCATGAGTATCAAAATAATAAGGTATAAACTATGCTATGAAGGGTCGGGGCGAGGCCTCACAAAAACTCAGAGAAGTAAGAGTTGAAATAACAACTCCTACACCAAACATGAATTTGGAAAAGAGTCACCTTGTTGATCAGATCATTGGAAGTAAAGACAAATGAGTGATGGCAAGAAACAAAGTACATAACAAATTATGTTTGATTTCTCAAGTTGAGCCAAAGAGCGTAGATGAGGCATGCAAGGATGATCATTGGATTCAAGCAATGAAGGAAGAATTAGATCAGATTGTGAAGAATGAGACATGGGAATTGGTTCCTAGACCTTAAGACAACAATGTTATGGGAACTAAATGGGTATTCAGAAAAAAGATGAATGAATAAGGTGGATTTGTGAGGAATAAAGATAGACTAGTATGCAAAGGATATGTAGATTGAAGAAAATATTGTATGTCTAAAGAAAACACCTAGAACCTAGTAGGCAAGGTTGGACAAATATTTGGAAAAATTGGGATTTGCTAAAGGTACAAAAAACAATAACTTATATTTGAAAGAAATTGAGAATGAATTATTGATCATTGTAATTTTTTTGATGACATAATCTTCGGAGGTAATGATGAAGCAAGTGATAAGTTTGTTGATGAAATAAAGAATGAGGTTGAGATGAGTAAGATTGGCGAGATGAATTTTTTCTTGGGTTTAAAAATTGTGTAAAATAGTGATGGTATTTTCATATCACAAGCTAAGTATCTAAAAGACTTGTTGAAACATTTTGTTTGGAAAATTCTAAGCCTATTGGTACACCTATGTTAACTAGTCACAAGTTATCTAGCAAAGATGAGACACCTATAGTTGAGAAGAAGAAGTATAGATTTATGATTGGAGGTTTGGACTATCTAACTCATACCAAACCAAATATAGCAAATAAAATTGGGATAGTAGTAAGATTTTAAGCTGATCCTAAGGAATCTCATTATGCAACAATAAAAAAGGATATTCAAATATCTAAAGGATACACTTGATTATGGATTATGATATGATAGATCAAGTGATTTCACTTTGTGTGCTTATATTTATGCAAATTGGGCAGGCAGTATCGATGAATGAAAAAAGCACTAGTGGTGGATCATTTTTCCTTGGAAGAAGATTGGTTTCTTGGCTAAGCAAAATACAAGATTATATTTCACAAAGTACAACAGAAGTAGAGTATGTAGTAGCATCAAACAATTGCAAATAGATGATATGGATGAAACAGATGCTAAAGGACATTGGAATAGAGTTTTTAGAACCTGTTATCATACATTGTAATAACACAAGTATAGTGAGTATGTCTAAGAATCCTGTGTTGCATTGTAAGACTAAGCATATGTCCATTAAGTACCATGTTCTGAGAGAGAAAATTGTAGAAAAAGAGATCAGATTGGAGTAAGTAAATACAAAGAGCATATTGCAAACATCTTTACGAATCATTTGAGTATTTGTGAGGTATGCTTGGGGTTATGTCCCTGCCCACTTCTGAATGGATGATGCATAGGGTGCATTAGTCCACTAGTATAGAGCACTATTGTTTGATTGGATTGAATGTTGAAGCTTCTTCTATGGGGGAGTATTTGAGATGAGAAGAGTCATTAAGGACTCTTGATAGATGGTTTCAAAAAGTGTCATTGGACACTCGAGCTAGTTGAAGACTTTGAGCAGATGATTGACATAATGAAGCTTTTGTCATTAATGTCAATGGGGGAGAAGTATAAATAAAAACATCTCCTATGAATGAGGGAGAAGTGTCTCCTATGTATGGGGAAAAATTACATAAAAATCCTCCTATGTATGTATGGGGGAGAAGTGTAATAATGGATGATTGATGTCAATAGGGAGAAACATTGAATAGGGGAGAAGTTGTGAACAATTAATTTCCATCCATGTAAGATTGAGATAACAGAGATAAAGAAGTTGTTCCTATAAGCAAGAAGTGTGAAAATTGATGACCATCCATGAAATAATGAGAATTGTTCCTGAGAGTTAGGGTGTGAACAACTTATTGTTAGTATTGCTTCTGGATTAGATTGTGTTGAAATTTTTTACCATCAACGTTTCGAATCACACAACGTGATTCATCATCAGGATGAGAGAGTAAGATTTGCAAAAAATAAAGTAGTGTGATTCAAAACATTGATGATAAAAGTTTTCAACACAATCTAATCCAGAAGCAATACTAATAATTTTAATGGATTGTGGAAATTTGATCTCTTTGGGTGAACAACTAATGCCAATCCTAAGAACGAGAAAGCACATACATAGTAGTGTTCTTATGAGTTTCATATTTGATTGATGAAGAAGATTTGAAAAGAAGAGAATAACAACAACAACATAGTTTATTTTGGTATTTTTGGAACTTAGATATGTTTCATCTATGTTTCCATCAATGCCAAAGGGGGAGATTATTAACATGATTAACATGTTGCATTTATGACTATGTTTGTCATTGATGAAAACATAGCATTGTTTATGTAAAGCGTAGATGAGTAATAGATAGAGAATGAGGTTGTACATACTATACATTGATGATTAGGTCAAGCATAGTTGTGGAAGTTTTCTACATTGTATCTTGATGAATTGGCTAAGTGCACATGTAAAAGATCAAATTCATGCAGAAGATATTCATGATTTACAAAGGATAGAACATAGACAGAGTACTTGAGAAGTAGTTTCAAATGGTTGGATTATATTTCCTAACACAAATAGAATCTTGATGTGTGAAGTTGAACAATGATAGAAGAAAGCTTGATGATGACATCAACAAGTGTACAAGGACAGAGATCACACGTGTGAGAGTTGTAAAGACTATGAGCTGACAGTGTTGTATAGTCATAAACTATTTGATTATCTTAAAGATGTCCTATTATAATTAATTGGAAAAGCCTCAAGGCTGACTCAAGGATTTATTTTAAGGATATAGTATACATGAAGGTTATTTTCCTTATGATAATGGATGATATATGTGTAGGCATTCAAGTGTGATATGCAAAGTAATTGGTGAATGTGACTAAGAGATCCAAGAGATTATTGGATGTGAAGTTGGTGATCTAGTATCAAGATCAGAGAAGGAGATATACATTTCTATTATTCTACAAGGAATAACATGGAGATTAGTTGGACAGTGAGTTCGGTGGTCTTACCCTTGAAGTTGTTTGGACAATGGGTCTGCCTTCTAAAACTTAGCATCAAAGTTTGTTTTGGTATTCTTGGAACTTGTATATGTTCCATCTATGTTTCCATCAATGCCAAAGGGGGAGATTATTAACATGATTGACATGTTGCATTCATGACTATGTTTGTCATTGATGACAACATAGTATTATTTATGTAAAGGCTAGTTGAGTAATAGACAGAGAATGAGGTTTTACAAACTGTACATTGATGATCGGGTCAAGCATAGTTGTGGAAAAATTCTACACTATATCTTGATGAATTAGCTAAGTGCACATGAAAAAGATCAATGTCATGCACAATATATTCCTGATTTATACAGGATAGTAGACATACAGAGTACTTGAGAAGAAGTTTCTGATGGCTGGACTATATCTCCTAACACATATAGAATCTTGATGTGCAAAGTTGAACACTGATAGAAGAAAACCCAATGATGACATGAACAAGTTCACAAGGAAAAAGATCACATGTGTGAGAAGTTGTAAAGTCTATGAGATGACAATGTTGTATAATTGTGAAATATTTGATTATCTTAAAGATGTCCTCTTATAATTAATTTTAAAAAGCCTCAAGGTTGACTCAAGGATTTATTTTAAGGATATAGTATACATGAAGGTTATTTTGATAGATGATATATATGTATACATTCAAGTGTGATATGCAAAGTAATTGGTAAATGCGATTAAGCGATCCAAAGGATTATTAGATGCGAAGTTAGTGATCTGGTATCAAGATCATAAGAGGTTTAGTCTGATTAGAGGATAGAGAAGGAGATACACATTTCTATTATTCTACAAGGAATAACATGGAGATCATTTGGACAATGAGTTTGGTGGTCTTACCCCTAAAGTTGTTTGGACAATGGGTCCATGTGCCTTCTACATCTCCTAATAGGGTTGACACAACTTGTAATAGGGTTGGAATCTCCTAACAGGGATTCAAAGTCTCTTAACATGGACTGATATGCATTGAATATATTTCATTGACTCCTAACGAGGTCTATCCTCTAACAAGGAACTTTTATATTAGTACATCATTTTGTGGGTACCGTTCAGGGTTTTCCCTTTGATCAAAGGGTCTCCCTAGTTAACATATCTGGTGTTATTGTGTATGTGTATCTTCTTATGGTTGTTCACATATATTGTTCACATGCTTAAGGATTAATAAGGTTGATAAGTGTTTTAATAGTTGAATAACTAATACGCCACCCCCACCCCCTCTTTGTTATCTTGGTTGACTTTTCTTTCTAATAGAATCTCCATCAATTTTCTTTTCAAATTCAACAAGTAAGAAATAATTGAATCTCCCAACAAGTTAGGATATTAAGGCTCATACTTGTGATAGTAATTTTCCAATTGATTGATCAAACCATACTTATGAATCCCTTTAATTGTCCTTTTCATGTTTGATTTCCACTTACTCTTTTCATTATCTTTTTTAACCTCTAACTATGCTTTAGCTTTTGATAGTTCCTTATCTTTTAGTGTCTTCTTGGTCCTAGTAACTTTAGGCTTCTTTGGACTTGGCCACTTAGCCTTAGCCATGGGTCTTATAATCTTGCAAGTCTTTACTAAAGGCTCTACAATACCTTTCTCAACATTTTCATATGGTGTTATCCTTGAAGACTTTCTTGTCACTCTCTAAGGTATATGAGTGATCTTAGACTTCATGACCACTTTTGATGGTAAATTTGATACCTCTTGTAGTTTCATATAATGCTTATTTCTTCACTTAGTCTCTTAGAACTAGACACGTCTATCTTGTTCAACCACCTCACTTGCTTTTCTAAGATTAGACATCTACTCCTCTATGATTCCTTCTTGTTCTTCAATTTATCAACAATTTTACTCTTCATAGAACCTCTAGTGAGCTCTTCACCGACCTTACTTTACTTCTTCTCATAAGCAACCTATCTCTCTATATTAAGGTCCTTATTAAATGCAAGAATAACATCTACATTTTTAACTACAATGAATGAGTCTACCTCATATCCCATGGGTTCGATCTATTGAAGCCTTGATTAAATTGCTTCCATGTATGTGCTATCAATTTCCATCATGAAACACATTGAATCTGCAGTTTTTTCTATAGTTTCTTTAAGAATTCTAACCCTTTGCTTCATCTCCCTTTTAAATCTTTTGAACATATTAAATAAGTCATTGTCTATCACTTTCTTATCCAACATTCTATAATGTTCAGCGGTCAAAACTATTGTAGGAATATCATCTTTCCATGCATGAGGATGGGTGCTAGGAAATTTATGGACATTATGAAAAATATTTATAAAACCAATAATCCAAATTTGAACACCTTCAATCTATCATGCTTTATCATTCTAATATTTTCCAACAATTATTTCCTAAGAATTTGACATATATGAAAATATTTATGTTTAATACCATCCTATCTGCATGATACATGCAAATATTGAGTTATGTCTACTACTAATATATCTTGTATCCCATTATTGTGGAAATCAACCTTACATTCTTCTAATATTTAAGAGGTTCATTGCATGCTTTCCCTACTTGGAACTAATCTTCTTCATAAGATTCATTACAGTAGGCATAATACTAACATTGGTGAAACTAGTAACAAGATGAATAGTTTCCTTTGTGTTTTTTACTCGTTCGTCTCTTAACAAAAAATGACAAGAAATCTAACTTAATACTATTTTAATCCATTCTAACTCTAGTTCCTCAAAAATCATAATTTTAGGGTTTCTAAGTGTTTAAATTCACTCTTGTATTTCTTATCCTCATTATATTGTTGACATTAAGGTCAAGTTTTCTCATTAGTGACTCACACTTAGTCAATTGGTTAGGCTACTATCGAGCTCAATAGTTACCACTAAGCCAAGTAGTCTATATATATAGTTGCTACCAAGTTCTACAATTGCTACTGAGTTTCATAATCTACATTTAGTTCACACCGAGTAGTATCTACCAAGTTGATCAATTACAATGCTAACCAAGCTTCATAGTATTAACCGAGTTGCACAGTGTCAATTGTGTTCTCCAATGTCTATTGAGCTTGTAGTGTCAGTGATGTGAATCTAGTGTTGATCAAGCCAAGGATTGTTAACCAAGCGATTCAATTTATATTGAGCTTGTAGTGTTAGTGTTGACCGAGCCATAGAGTGTCAACCAAGTGATTCAATTTATATGCCAAGTCACACAAGTGCTAACCGAGATCAAGCTACTTGGAAGTGATTAGTATGAACTGAGCTTCTACATCTACTAAGTCCATGATAATGTCGAGTGTTGACAATGGTTACTGAGTATCAGAACATCACCAAGTTTGTCTTCAGAACCCAAGTGCCAGGAGTTGGGCCAACTTTGCGATCTTGATGGAAATCTATGTTGTAGCTAACTTTGATGAATTGTGATTTGCATTGATATATATGTAATGAATTGTATCATATCCAAACAAGTAATTAAGTATGTATGAGGCAAATATAAAGAGCAGAAGTCCAAATTATGAAGGCTACAAGTAGTATAAGGGACAACAAAGAGTTATCTATCACAACAAGGTGATCTTTACATTTCAAAAGAATCTCAACCAACAAATTAGAGTTGTAGATCAAAGATCAACCACTGGTTCATCCTAACAGGTGTATCAACTAAATCCTTTAACAGGATAGACTTGACAGTCTTTGACAAATCTCTTTACCTAGTGCATACTTCATTGTATGTTTAGTAAATCTTTCAAAAAGGTGGACCTAGCAATCCTTATTGCTCCTAATAGGGCAGATCATCAAAAGTGATCAATTGTAAGCCTTAATAGGCCAACTTTATATTGCAGTACTATAGCTTGTGGGTATCATCCCCACCCAAGTTTTACTTTCTATTTGAAAGGTTTTTGGGTTACCATATCTTGTGTCAAAGTGTTATGAATGTTTTACTATTTTCATTCTTTCATGTATGCAATTAGATTAGAATATTAATGAAGGACTAATTGGTGAAATAAGTTAAAGTTTTATTGGTTCCTGATTCACCCCTCCCTCCTCAGTAACCTTGCCTACCTCATATTTCCAACAATTGGTATTAGAGCATTATGGTTCTTAGAGAAGAATTTTAGCAACTTGAGCAAAGATTAGAGGGAATGGAGGTATACAAGCTAGATAAGGCCATTGATAATGAAAATTTGGGTTTGGAGTTAGCCATTGGTTAACTAAAGAAAGCAAAGGAGAAACTATCTCAATTATTGAAAATAAGGAAATATCTTGCAGTATAAATGAATGACAATCCCTACACTGAAGAAAGAATTGAAGATATCTGTCCATAAAGAAATTCAGATGAAGTTGATGAAGCAATCAAAGACCTATTAGAAATGAATTCTAGACTTCAAGAAGAAGTTATAAAGTTGAAAAGAGAACAAGAATTCTAGTCAATAAGACTATGTGAAGTCATGGAAGAAAAAAAAAGAGCCAATGAAGAGATAGAAGAAAAGAACAATGAAATTCAACATCTATCCCTTCAGTAAGTTGACTTCATTGATCAACTTACTAATTCAAATAAAGAAATCATGAATCTAAGATCAGAGAATGAAAGACTACATAATGATCTCAATGCTGAAAATAAAACTAATGAAAGAATGGCGAAATCTCAAGAAAGTATGAATCAACCAAATGAACAAAGTCAGTTTAGACAAAAAGGCAAAGCAAGATTAGGATACACAGAAGAAGGTGAATCATCCAAGCGAGGAGCTCAAAAGAATCAAAGACCTACTTGAAATAATTGTGGTAAGTTGGGTCATACATCAGACAAATGTTGGAGTAATGGTAAAGCAAAATATAATGGAAAGTGCTGCAATTGCAATAAGCATGGTCGTAGAGCAAAGTGAATGCAAGGAGATACCTAGGATTGAAGGTAAACATCACAATTGCAAAAAATAAGGACACAAATCTTTTGAATGAAAAACCAAGATATTGAATCCAACAGAATAGATTGTAAAAGCAATATTTGGATGAGACTACAACACATGGTGTAGATGCCACTACTGTGGAGAATTTGGGCACATTGGAGCAAACTGTGTGAAATATCAAATGAGGAAAAGAGACACCACTAGAAGATGTTTTATTTGTACAAAACTTGGACAACTTGCCAAGAACTGTATGAACACTAGAAGAGTTGAAGATGAAAAGAAAGCCAAAGCTAATAATAGATGAAGCAACA
The DNA here is from genome assembly GCA_028749045.1 of Cupressus sempervirens. Classification (NCBI taxonomy): domain Eukaryota; kingdom Viridiplantae; phylum Streptophyta; class Pinopsida; order Cupressales; family Cupressaceae; genus Cupressus; species Cupressus sempervirens. The sequence continues at coordinate 521,775,890 of CM053787.1, forward strand.
ATGGATTCCAAAATCTTTTGAGAATGCAAGTTTGAGTCATGAAGTAGATGCCACTCAAAAGTTGGGTGACTCAAGCATCTCAACTTGAATTCCCTATGAGAATAATTAGAACTGGGACTTTGAAGTAGACATCTCACACCATTTCCAAGCAACAAGAAGAAGAGATCCATATCAGCATTCAAGATGCAAAGATCATTGAGTGATTGCAAAAATTCAAGACCTTATTGAGCTAGGTCAGGTTGCAAGACCCTACCAAGCAAGGTTGGGATACACTAAAACATTGTGTGGACATCGAGTAATGATGAGACCATCGAGCTATGAATGACTCCGCTAAGCATTAAGGTTGAACTGAGTAGAAAACAATATGTCATCGAATGAGTGAACATGCATTTATGACATTTGAAAAATGAAAAATTGTTAAAAAGAAGGAAATTGAATTCATTTTTCACCATGAATTTTTGAGATCTATTTGCAAAGAGCGATTCATGTGCTTCCAAGTGATCTATGTGTTTGTTGTTGAAGATTTTTGTGTTTTCATAAACCCTACCAAGCATGACATCTTCTAATAGGAAAACTAGGAAAGGATCTGAGATGTTGGTTCGAGGAATCAATTGCAAGGCACCAGGATTCAAGTTGAGTCTGACAATTGTAGAAGTGCTTGACCCAACTAGAGCTCAATCATAGATTCCACCCATGGTATTACACATTTACAATATTCGTACATGATTTTTCTATTTGATACAAGAACATGAAACCCTAGAGATGGATGAGACTTTGGAGAAGTTATGTGGGAATGGTGTGTTTAAATTTGAGCATCAACATTTGGAGACCAAGAGTTTAACACACATTCTGCATATGCCCTGAGACTTTCAAATAAAATAAATAATGTTTATCCTCAGTCATGCACACAATGGGTAGTTATGGTTGGAGCAACCTATTCAAGTTGCAAAGAAAATGATTCATAGAATCAGAGGGATCCCATTATTGAACAATTCCAAGACTACCAAAACCTTAAGTTAGGTAGAATTGGAAAATAAGACTCTTGTCGAGTGGGATGGAAGAGGAATGAAGATCAACAATGCAACTGACATGGAACTAAAGTTTGGAATTCATGTGATCGATCGTAAGACCTACAACTCTAGTCATCTTAGTAGTGTGTTGTGTGAGGTAGTTGATCCGGCTCTCAAGGTAGTGAAGAATATGTCCTTCGACCTTGCCGAATTAATGTTGAATTAGTTCAACAAGAACATGAAGAGCATTACAACTTCCAAAAATAATTCGCATAAGTTTGGTTCACTTTGAACTTGTTTATTCTTCTATGTGCAAAAATTCTTCCCTTCTAAAGGCTCAGTCATATGGAAAAAAATGTACCAGTTTTATATCAGATCAATGAATATATAGCAAAGATGCATGAAAACTTTGTTAGTGTCATGGACAACTATTTTTTATTCATTCAAGGAAAATATGAATAACATATATAGAATACCAAAGTGTTGGAAATATTCAAGATATGATAGGTTACTGAGAGGGGAGGGGTGAATCAGTAACTTCAAAACTTTAAACAATTCAACATTTTAACCATTCATCATTCATTTATCTAATCTACTGCATATATGAGAAATCAAACATCCATAACACATGTACACAGTGATTTGGTGACCCAAAAACCTTCCAAATAGAAAGTAAAACTGGGGTGGGGATGATACCCACAAAACTTCGTTACTGCAGTATGAAGTTGGCCTGTTAATGCTTACATTGACCACTTCTGGTGATCTGCCCTATTAGGAGCATAAATGACTGCTAGGTTCACCTTGTTAGAGGATTTACAAACATACACTGAAGTATGTACTCTATTAGGAGATTTATACAAAGGCTGTCAAGTCTACCTTGTTAAAGGATTTACAAAACTAATTCACCTGTTAGGATGAAACAGTGGATCTAATTACAAACTTGATTTGCTGATTAGATCCTTGAAGTATATATCACCACTTGTGACTGATGTATCATTACTACTCCTTGTTGACCTTGTTGCTTACTCTGCTCTTCTGCTGATTCGCATTTACATCTCTCTTGATACTCTGATCCTCATACACTTATATACTTGCAAATGATATAATACATTACATATATATACCATTCCAATAATTACAATTCCAAGGTCGGCTAAAACACAAGTGAACAAAATATTACTAAGTCGGCCAAACAGTAAATAACTCAAGTTCACTGAACTGACTCGGTGACCTTCTAATACTCGACGTCCGCTGCATTACAACATCGTCATGCACTCGATAGAAGTGAAGGCCTAGTCCATACTAATCACCTAACGTAGCTCTGAACTCGGTAACCATTGGAGACTCGATGGATATAGTATCACTCGGTAAAAATTGAACCCTTTGTTTACCTTGCTTTCACTCGGTAAACATTGTGCTTTCATCACTCGGTAGACACTGTGCTTTCATCACTCGGTAGGCACTGCGAAGCAAGGTGAACACTATACACTCAATAGACACTACTGGATTGCACACTCACTCGGTAGCTATACTCAACTCGGTTAACACTAGAATGCTCGGTATGAACTACGAAGCTCAGTGTAAACTGCTTAAGTGATGTATGTACAAGATTACCACTGAATGCTCAGTAGTTATACTGATACAGATAAGTGTTGTCACTAATGGAAATAATAACTTAATGCCAACAATCTCCCCCTTTGGCATTAGTGACAAAAACACTTATAAGCCAAAACATCTAACTGAATGAATTTAGATTTTTAAAAAAAAAAAATTGATCTTTGTAGAACTGCTGCATATACAAATATACTTATGTACACATGCAAACTTACTTTATTTTGTGCTAACTCCCCCTATCACTTGTAGTGATGACTCACCTCTAAATCTCTCCCCCTTTTTGACAATAATGCCAAAGAACTGTATATATACAATTTATATGGTTACACCAAAATGAGATAGAAATTCTTGATGTACCTTAAGAATGGTTGCAAAAGTACTATCCCAAGTCTGCTGCAAAATTTGATAGGTGGAGAGGGCGATCTGAACTTTTGCTGATAATTGGATCAAGTGATCAGGCACTGAGAAGTTCTAATCTTGGACTAATGTTTGCAATGTACAAGATGTTTTTGCATTGTGTCCATGGTAGGAAGGATCATGTTCTGGATGTCTATGAGTGTAGACCGGATCCTTGCTTCCCCTCAATAATTCTGCCTGAACATCTGCCAAATATCTGATCTTGGTGTGATGGGAGGTTGTGGAGGAGTAGTCCACCTTTAGCTTGGAGGAACTTGATTGCATATCAATGTCAATCTTGTTTAACTTATCCTTTATTTCTTTGGTGAAGCAACAAACATCACAAAGTTTAGCAAAAAGTGATGCTGCATTATTAAAAGAATTTTTCAAATGTTTTCAAAAATGTTGACAATTCAACTTGCTTTATTGCTATCTTTTGAGCAATGTGCTCTAGCACCTTATTATCAAATTTCTTTTTAGCTTTCTCAATAAGTTTTTCTTGTCCGAAAGAATCCTCATTGAATTTCTGTACAACCTCTTCTAATTGAATCAAAATGTGTTGAGTAAAATCTACTTCAACACCTGTAGCATCTATAATTATATTCTTGGCATTCTCGATTATTCTGTATTCCTTATCCCTTTCAGACCTTAACTGCTTCTGCGTAGCTTTCATCTCAATTAGTTGACTAGCAAACCTCATCTCTTTAATGGTAGCATTTTCATAATCAATCTTTGGAATTACTATCTCTATGTCTAAGTCAATATCTTCTGCAATTTCCTTTTTAATGATCAGAAGTCTTAATGGATGCTTTTGTTTGACTTCTGTGATGATTGGTTTGACCTTAGGAACAGACAAAATAGTGGAGATGGAAGGGCTAGCAGTAAAAACTGGGATAGGACTTGAGGATTGAATGCCAATAGGAGTATTAACCGGATAAAAAATTGAAGCACTTCCCAAAAATGGTATCATACTCGGTAGAGTACCCATAGTAGAATTGATTGGAGTGGAAGTGGATATAGTTGATGCTAATGGAAACAACACTGTAGAATTTACTAGAACTGATGAAAACAAAATTGTGGAACTTACTGGTACACTTGTTGTTGATGAAGGAGTTGAGGAGGCTGGCTCGGTAGCTAAAGAAGTGACAGACAGCTCAGTAGATGAAGTGCTTGGCACCTCTATTTTAGATACCCGGAGCTGGAAGGTGGCCGGTGAAGATTGAGCAATTGATGTGGCAATTGTGCTCACAATCTCACTTGCAGAAGCTGTCTCCATAGTGGATGTAACAGTTTCCGGTGGAGAGTGAGGAAGGGATGCAATCACTTCTGCTGCTATTTTAACTGGATCTTCTTCTTCCTCATTTGCTTCTTCCTCCTTGTCTTCTTCCTCTTTTTCTTCCATAAGTGCATACAACTCTCCTGGAGTAACTGTGATGGATGGAGTGCTATCAAAATCATCACCGTCACTGCTATCATCATCCTTTATCTCAGCTGGATCTTCATTGGGCTTTTGCAGATGATAGATGTTCTTCCACATGTTTGTTGCATCATTTACAATATGCTCAATGTCTTTAATTAAGATCAAACATGTGTGAAATCTAATCATCATTTTACCTTTATGGTTTTTCATTGTTGCCTTTATTTCTGCTCTAGTGAGACTCGGTAGAAGATTCTTTAGAGATTGCTCATATATGTCTTTAACCGTTTGGGTGGCTGACTCCCATCTCGGTTGCAATCTCTCCAACAATTCTTTGGAGATTTGAGAGGCAAGCTTGTTCGAGGAGTATTTCCATTTACCCATCTTATTGAGTACCAGTTCCTTAATCTGCATTTTCTCAGCATCAACTCTTGTTTCAAATTTCAATGCCTTGAAATTTGTGATGCCAACTCCTTCTTCCAATTTTTTAAGCCTTTCCTCGAATGTGGGTGGAAGCCTCACCAGTATAGGTTCCTGCTTGCCTTTTTTGGTCCTTCTGGAGAATACTGCAGTGGGCTTTTTCTTAGGTTTGGTAATAGTTACCTTACTTTTTTTCTTTGTCCGTTCCTCTTCAGATTCATATTCTCCTTTTTCTTCTTCTCCTCCTTCTTCTTCATCCTCACCTTTTCCCTTGGTAAGCATAAGAGGACTAGTAACAATTTTCAATTTGGCTATCTTTCTCTTGCCTTTACTTATGGCCTGGGGTAGCTTGATTTCAAGCTCAATTCTGGCCTTTGCCTCATCATTAGTTCCGAAGATTGGTTGCCTTGGGTCTACTGGCTCATTCACTAGTGCTTTAATAATATCCCTGGCCTCATCAATATTTACCTCATAAGGAAGAGGTTTTACCCATGCAACTTGGGGTCTGACTACCTGGATGTATACCTTATCATAGTCAACCATAAAGCATACATCATCTCTGTAGTCTTCAACCAATTTTGGTGGAATCTGAAACTTGTTATTCATTCTCTCCTTGAAATCTTCAAAGTAATTGTCCATGATGCTATCAAAATTTTCACCCATTTCTGCTACAAACTCATTAATCTAATAAAGAATGGGAATGTCTTTTCTCCATACAACTGTTCCTTTTGATGGAAAGAATTTTTGAACATAGAAAAATAAACAAATCAATAGAGAGCCAAATTTACAAGGATTATTCTTTGAAGTCCTTATACTATCCATATTTTTATTCAATTGTCTCAACAATAACTCTGATAGATCAAATTCAAGGATTTTCTTTACAATTTTGAAGGCCAAATCCATAGCCTCGTAAGGTACACTGTTTAGTCGACTAGGCAATGACATGAATGCCAAACCTTAGTTTGATATCTGATACAATGTTAACCTTCAAACCTCTACCGTCCCACTCGACTAGAATTTTCTTCTGTAACTCTCCCCAACCTAGGGTTTTGGTGGATTTTGCTTTGCTGAGCATAGGGAGACCCGTGATTTTATTAATCATCTTCTTTGTAATTAACACTGGCTACTCTAATCATAGTTGTCCATTGTGCACTCGACTCAAAATATACCTAATCCATTTAGTTTGGAAGCTTCTAGGCATATGTGAGATATGAGTCAAACCTTTGGTTTCAAGATGCTTGTATTCGAGTTTCAGAGAGCCATCTACACTCATTTCTCCTAGGGCATTGTCCATCTCTAGGTTTCCAATTTCTTGAATAGAACATTTGAAATGAGTACGAATATCATTGATAAGAAGTACCTTAGGTGGAATTTGCGATTTAGCTCCATTTGGGTCGAGTGATTCTGCAACGGTCAGAACAATTTTGAAGTTTGGCGCTTTCCATTCTGTACCCTTTATCAACATTTTTGAACCTCTTTTTGCCTTGGTGTCGCTGCTACTCCCGGATGCCATTGATGCTCGGTAAGTGCAAGAAAATTATGAACAGTTTTTTTCGCTTTAAAATTGCTTGGAGTTGCTTGGAATTCGCTTGAAATTTCTTAGCTCTGACAATCACAATGAAGAATGAAATCGAATTCTACCCTTTTGACGAAATTTTGCCATAAATGCTTGGTACAAAGGTAGCTGAGATGACATAGTGTTTGATAGGTTCTCATTCATTTGCTCAGTAGAAGCTTGCAACTCAGTGATCAAACAAAACTTTTGTTGCTCTCGACCTAGCTCGGTAAGGTCTATAACCGACTTTCCTCAGTAGATGCAACTTGGCAAAAGATATGCTTTGTGTATCTGAAATACTGATTTGATCATTTTACTTTCTTGTATTTGGAACAGCTCTGGATATAGCTTGATGATACAGTTTCGGATCCTTTATGAATCTAATTGGAAATGATGGAGTCACCCACTTCTTGAGTGACATTGCCATCACTTGAACTATCTTGTTCGGTAGATTTTGGAATCCACTATTGCCTCATTTGCTTCTGAATGTTTTCAGCTTTAGCTTTCTTTTCATCTTCAACTCTTCCTATGTTAATGCAGTTTTTAGCTATATGACCGAGTTCAGTGTATGTATAACATCTTACTGTTGTGTCTCTTTTCCTCAAGTGATGCCTTGAGCAGTCTTTGCCAATGTGTCCATATTCTCCATAATAATGACATCTACACCAGGTATTGTAATCCCATCCAAAGATTACTTTAACAAGTTGTTCAGCTGGATTGAATGATTTGGATCTGCATCGGAATGCCTTGTGACCATGCTTCTTGCACTTGTGACAATTGCCTTCAAATTCTAATTTTTCATTGCATTTTATTAGCTTTATGACCATGCTGACTGCAATTGTAGCATTTACCATTGAATTTACCTTTTCCATTGCTCCAACACTTGTTTGATGTGTGACTTAGCTTACCACAATGATTGCAAGTAGGTCTTTGATTCCTTTGGGCACCTTGTTTTGAAGTTTCATCTTCTTCCTTGTAACCAAGTCCAGCTTTGCCTTTTTGTCTATGAAGATTTTGCTCACTTTGCTTATTTAATTGAGTCATGTCTGCTTGAGATTTCATCATTCTCTCATTGATTTTCTTTTCAACGATTAGGTGACTTTCCAAACTTCCATTGATTTGTCTTTCAGATCTCAAGTCATTTTTAAAGCTTTCATTGACATGTCTTTCAGTGATCAGATCATTTTTCAGGCTTTCATTTTCAGATCTCGGATTCATAATTTCTTCATTTGCATTAGATAGTTGATTTACAAGATTTTCATGCTGAAGGGATTGTTTATTTCTTGCCTCTAAGTCTTCATTTTCCTTGTCTCTCTATTCCAAGACTTCACATAGCCTGATTGATTGGATTTCTTGTTTTCTTTTAAGTTTTCTTACTTCTTCCTGCAGAGAACCATTCTTTGCTAGGAGTTCCTTAATGGCCTCATTAGCTTCATCTGAACTGCTTGATGGTAAAAGGTCTTAAATCTTTTCTTCAACATACTGATGATTATTCATTTGCCTTGCAAGTTCCTTCCTTCTCTTCAGGGATTGAGAAAGATGCTCCTTAGCTTCTTTGAGTTGAGCCCTGGCCATTTCTAGATCTAGCCTTTCATTTTCAATAGCTTTGTCAAGTCTGAATATCTCCATTGTCCTTGATCTTTGCTCAAGCTGTCAAGCTTTGTCTTGAAAACCAAAAAATGCTCTGATACCAATTGTTGGAAATATTCAAGATATGATAGGTTACTGAGAAGGGAGGGGTGAATCAGTAACTTCAAAACTTTAAACAATTCAACGTTTTAACCATTCATCATTCATTTATCTAATCTACTGCATATATGAGAAATCAAACATCCATAACACATGTACATAGTGATTTGGTGACCCAAAAACCTTCCAAATAGAAAGTAAAATTGGGGTGCGGATGATACCCACAAAATTTCGTTACTACAGTATGAAGTTGACCTGTTAAGGCTTACATTGACCACTTCTGGTGATCTGCCCTGTTAGGAGCATAAAGGACTGCTAGTTCCACCTTGTTAGAGGATTTACAAACATACACTAAAGTATGTACTCTGTTAGGAAATTTATACAAAGACTATCAAGTCTACCTTGTTAAAAGATTTACAAAATTGATTCACCTGTTAGGATGAAACAGTGGATCTACTTACAAACTTGATTTTCTGATTAGATCCTTGAAGTATATATCACCTCTTGTGACTGATGTATCATTACTGCTCCTTGTTGACCTTGCTTCTTACTCTGCTCTTCTGCTGATTCGCATTTACATTTCTCAAACATTACATGTCTCTCTTGATACTCTAATCCTCATACACTTATATACTTGGAAATGATATAATACATTACATATATATACCATTCCAATAATTACAATTGCAAGGTCGGCTAAAACACAAGTGAACAAAATATTACTAAGTCGGCCAAACAATAAATAACTCGGGTTCACTGAACTGACTCGATGACCTTCTGATACTTGACATCCACTGCATTACTCGGCATCGTCATGCACTTGGTAGAAGTGAAGGCCCGGTCCATACTAATCACCTGACGTAGCTCTGAACTCGGTAACCATTGGAGACTCGGTGGATATAGTATCACTCAGTAAAAACTGAACCCTTTGCTTACCTTGCTTTCACTCGGTAAACACTGTGCTTTCATCACTCGGTAGACACTATTCTTTCATCACTCGGTAGGCACTACAAAGCTAGGTGAACACTGTAAACTCGGTAGACATTGTTGGATTGCACACTCACTTGGTAGCTATACTCAGCTCGGTTAACACTAGGATGCTTGGTATGAACTGTGAAGCTCAGTGTAAACTGCTTAAGTGATGAATGTATGAGGTTACCACTGAATGCTCGGTAGTTATACTGATACAGATAAGTGTTGTCACTAACTTGTCAATAATAACTTAATGTCAACACAAAGAAACTTGTAGAAGACTACAAGGATGATTTTTTTTTATGGTAGACCACAACAAAGTATACATTCAAGCAGTCAGACCTTGAGTGCTGTGGGTTATGCCTTTAAACTATGAGGTTAACATTGATAACACCAAGGATATCATTGAGACACTGTTGAATGAGCCTGTGGATCCTAAGGCACCATATTTTGGTACTTATGAAGAAGCCAAGGCAAGGATAGAACTTAAAATTAAGCTTCCTCAAGCAGTTAATAAAGGAAGAAAGAGGATAAAAAAATTGAAGCAAGCAAGTTCTACTCTCTTGCTTACAGAGGGAAAATGTGATGATGCAGAAGAAGATGAAGCAGTGGAAACATAGCCTAACGAAGAAGATCCTACAATGAAGAATTGAAAGGTTATCATAACCAAACCTACTTTGTCATCTACTACTGTATTCACAAGAAGGACATCAAGATCAAGGAAGAAATTAAAGTTAGGTGAGGAGGATGCCAAGGAAATTATTTTCAAAAAGCCTCCACTTACATTTCAAGGAAAATTAAAGGAAATAAAAGGAGGAGCTAGGATGACAAATTCCAAATCTCTTAGTTATGAAACTAGGAATGCAGATGAGAAAAAGAAGGTTGAAAGACATTATGATGACAAAATTGGGTCAATAGAAATACTCTCTTGGTCAACTTGTTTGTCCATTGAACTTATGCAAGTAGTCAAGCCTAGATGGGAGCATGATAAGAACACTTGAAAAGACATATTTGAATAGACTTTGAGGCAACTCATGTCAAATCTCAGTGACAAAAAGGTGAAAGAATACATGAAGAAAAATGAAGAAAAACTCACTCTTAAATTCAACACATGTATGATATTGATAAATGACATTGAATATGTAGTGAAGGCAGGCACAACTACATGGAAAAAAAATTACAACCTACATCAACCTAGTAATCTTGTTGTTCATGTTAGTACAAAGATGATGAAGATAACAAGGAAGATGATGACAATGATAATGAAGAAGATGTGGAAATGAAAAAATGATGTAAATCTAGATGATGTAATGATCCCTACTTATTCTAATCAAGAAATCCAATTTGGGTTGTAGGAATTTTGTAAAAATATTGGTACATAACCCAGAATTTAAGCTTCAACACTGTTGTGTATCCAACTCAAGGAGAAATACAATGATATGACTGCAGTGAATTAGCAAACAATACAAAAAGCTCAGGAAATAGCAATACTGAATTTATATTACTCTCCTCTACAACAAACCTCATACAAGATTTATTTAATTGGAAATATGGAAGAATAATCATTAAGTGAATTCAATACACTAACTTATGTTTGCATTACTAAAACAAATTTACAACATAACAAGTAATGATGGAACTTGGTCTAATTGCTGATCACTAGCAATTTGTATTTTAGCAATGGATGATGTTGTTGACTGGTGAAAAAGTTCCCGTACTGCCTGGAATGAGGGAGAACTTATGTTGTTGGAAAGAGTGGTACTAATGTAGTGGTTGTAAGAAGATGCCATTAATCCCCTAGAGGACTCCTGTGATCACTACTAGACTATTTGTCATGTCACACTGTTATCTTCTGCCCATATAGCCCATGTTTTGTAGGAGTTGTAGTGTGCTATTGATTGGGATGTGGAGTTCCTTGTATCTACCCATGAGCTACTAAGAATAAACTCAAACATCTTGTAATGACCTCCAAACCTTGCATACAACTTCTGCTACTGACTGACACCCACCCTTGCTGGAGTGGAGGTATTCATGACCTGTGTCTACTTAGAGAGATTCAAGGCCTGCCATCCAGTTATTCCAGTGTATGTCTTGATCTACTACTTTTGTTATATGTCAAGAAAATACTGATACAATTTAACTGAGCAATGAAAGGGTACTTACACTAGACCTTCTTCTTTTGCTAGGGAAATGACTACTAATTATTTTGTTATCTAATGCACTCAATTATGTCCATTCACTTTGCATATTTTGATCATCTACGTCTTCTTATCAGATGTGGAGCTTCAACTTTCAATGCATCAATTTCATTCTTAGTTCTGAAAGTGCAATGTGAGAGCCAAGTTTGTGTCTAGTCTCACTAGTTTCCTTAACGGGTTTTGTCCTTAGGGAATGTCTAGTCACATTTAAGCAACCTTTAGGATTTTAGGAAATAACATATATCTATTGTGTGAATCCCAATGCAAAAATCTTCCTTTTATCACCTCAAAGTGTGGGAAGATACAAACAACTTAGCAATGTGGGATAAAAGACTATTCATCTTTCAATCACTTAAGTCAGTTTGTACTAAAGTGACTTTAAATAATAAAGTACTTTATATTTCAATCCAATAAAATAAAGTGAAACCCAAAATCTTGTGACTAGCTGGCATCCTAAAACATATGTCATTAGCCTACCCAGGTGGAAAGATAGACCAACTAGATGCCATTAAAGCTAGCATGGAGAAGGGGACATTATAGTCCTCCCTTCTTGATATTGGTTTCCCTCAAGCAATCTCAATAAGATTGAATTGCTTTCCCAAGTAGCATCCTCGTAAGGTAAATCCTTCCAGCAAATCACAGATTCCTTGATGGCCCTATTATGCATCTTTGTCTCTCTGACCTCTATCACCTCTACTGGAACTAATACAAGCTTCCCTTCCTCATTGAGCAGAGGCAACTCCATGGATGGTACTATATGCTAGCCAATCGCCTTCTTGAGGCATGAAATGTGGAACACGTTATGAATTTTTTTTTCCTTAGATAAATCTAGCTCATAAGTGACCTCACCAACCCTCCTAGTAATGTGATATGGACAAAAAAATATAGGCTATAGTCTTTGAGACCCACTCTTCTTCAAGGAACTCTATCTATATGGTTAGAGTTGAAGATAAACCACGTCACCCAACTCAAAACTTCGCTCAGTCTGATGGTGATCAATGTACATCCTTTTCTATTTCTTGGCCTGTAGAATGTTCTCTCGAAGATATCTAAGGATATCTTGCTAACCCTATATCCAAACCCCTACTAGAGTTGCCCTACTATTCTGCAAAGCTAGGTCTACAAATGATAGGGGTTCACTGCCATAAAGAGCATGAAATCGAGACATCTAAATGGACATGTGGTAGGAAGAGTTGTAACAATACTCTCGTAAATACAACCACTTAACCTAGGCTCTCTACCATCCTACTACATAGCTTCGGAGATACCCTTCCACCCACTTGTTAACTATCTCAATTTGCCCACCCATTTGGGGGTGATAACTCATGCTAGGTGTCAATTTTGTACTAGTCAATCTGAACAGTTCCTGCTAGAGAGTTCTAAGGAACTTGCTATCCCTATCATTCACAATGGTGCGAGGAAGATCGTGCAAATGAAAAACTTCTCGAAAGAATAATTTAGCTACCTAGAGGCTAACTAATTTAAAGCTATGGCAAAGAAGTGAGTGAACTTTGTTAATCTATCCACCACCACAAAATAAGAATCCCTACCCTACACCCTAGGCAATTCTATAATAAAATCCATATAAATACTCTCTTATTTCTACGTCAGAATGGGAGAGGCTGTAGTAACCAGATTGGAAACTCATGATCTGACTTGTTCTACTGACAAGTCTAGCACTCCTTGATATGCTGGAGGACATCATCCTTGAGGCCCTTCCATGAAAATCTTTCCCTGACTTGTCTGTAGGTTTTGAAGAACCCAGGGTGACCGGTTGATGGGGCATCATGTAGAGTTTCCATAATTTTTCCTTTGAGTTTAGATCCTGGTACGAGGTAAATCTAATCCTTGTAGAAAATCACATTATCTATTACCTTATACCTGCTATCCTGAAGCTGTCCATTCATAATCTGGCATGCTTGAGTATTCTTAGAATAGTCAACCAACAACTGAGGCTTACAATTTGCTGAAATCTTAGATATAGCACAACATTCCACTACTGAGGATCTCCTAGAAAGTGCATCAACAACTACATTATTCTTTTGACGTACTCAACATCAAAATCATATGCCTGAATCTTTCGGACCCACTTTTGTTCTCTCATTAAGATCCTTCTATTCTAGGAAGTAGCACAAACTATTGTGATCTATCCAAACTATGAATTTGCCCCCCACTACATACTATCTGAACTTGGCTAGAGCATGCATAATAGCCAATATCTCCTTATCATAAGTGGAATACAATATCTTGCCATCCTTGCACTTCTTGCTCTCATAAGCAATTAGATGCCTATCCTGTATGAGCATTGCGCCAATACCACTCCTTGAAGCATCACACTCCAGAACAAATGATAGAGAGAAATCCATTAGTGCCAAGATTGGGCATATTCTTATCGCTTGTTTGAGCCTATCAATGGTCTCCTCTACCTCGGGTGTCCATCTAAAAGCCCCTTTCAATGTGAGGTCGGTGAGGGTAGCCACTATCTAAGAGAAACCCTTAGCGAATCTCCTATAGTAAGAGCAAAGACCCATGAAGTTTCTCAAGTTTGATACATTCCTTGGTGGTGGCCAATATAGGATTGCCTTTATCTTTTCTTGATACATCTTGACCCCATCTACACCAATCACGTGACCAAGGTAGAGGATCTTAGTTAACTTGAACTCACATTTGGACTCTTTTGCAAAAAAAGAGTGCTCCTTCATGATACTGAGTACCTCATCTAGATGCTACAAGTGTTCTTTCCAAGTTATGCTAAAAATCAATATGTCATCAAAACATACTAATATGCTCTTCCATAGCTACTTACAAAAATTGTGGTTGATACATGACTAAAATGTAGCTAGTGAATTAGTGAGTCCAAATAGCGTAACCAAGAACTTAATACATTGAATGGTTGTCTTATGCACATCCTCCTCACGAACTCGTATCTAATGGTACCCTGATCTGAGATCTATCTTTGAAAATTAAACCACCCGATGTAACTAATCTAGTAGATCATCAATGCGAGGGATTGGGTATCTGTTCTTGACGGTCCTCTTATTGAGAGCATGGTAATCAATACACATGCTAGAGTGCCATCCTTCTTCTTCACCAATACAACTAAAGAAACAAAGGGGCTGGAGCTAGGCTTGATGTGTCCCATGTCTAGGAGCTCCTTAATCATGTTTTCTATCTCCTCCTTATAATGCATAGGATGGTAATAAGGTGTTGTGATGACAGGTTTAGCACCCTCCTCCAACTCAATGATATGCTCAAACTCTCCGTCTAGGGGAATACCTAGAGGTATGTCCTCAAAAACTCTTTGGTGCTTATCAAGCATTGGTTGAATGTCAATGTGAAGCTATTGTCTTGTGTCTAAGGTAGCTTTAGAGGAAATGAAATAATGTGCTGCCCACTCCATGTCATCATGCCTCATAATGGCCTCCATCCTGTGGGTTGAAATCAACCTAGGCTCCCCTTTGAGCATAGCCTTGAGGATCACCTGTCGGCCATTCTATAATAACTTCAACTACATCTTCTCGTGATCAACCATATATCTGCCTATGATTTGTAACCACTATCTCCGCAACATGTCATCTAGTCCATCTAAATCCAGCACATAAAAATCTACCTCAAGAAGGAAATCATCAAAATGCATCAAAAGTCTTGACACCTTCCCTGCATATTTCTATCTCTTATCTCCTACCACCCAAACTTCAAACTTAGGTATGTCATCAATTTGTAATCTCCTCTTGGTAACCCATTGTGAGCTTATGAAGTTATGCAAGGCACTTGTATCCAAGAGACATATAATACGTCGTCCTCTAACAATTCTTTTCAAACAAAAGGGGTATCCCATGGGATCGCTAAAAAGTGATGCTATGATAGGAGGATGCCCTTGGGTACCTTCTTTCTCCCTCCCTCTAGGTAGTTGATCCTCATTCTCCTCCTCATCACTACCATCAACATTGCTGCCCTCTTGCTGCTCATCCTCTTGAAAGCACCTCTACATAATGTATCTTGCCTTTGCCAAGGTATCTATGATTATGTGTCCATGGTTCTCTACAAGTGAAGCATAACTTCTTCCTCCTGAGTTCATTCCATGTCTCAAAGTCCATCCTGGGAGGTGTAGCCTCATGTTGGTTTTTGTTCTTCTAGAATGAATTAGATCCTTTATATGTTTTCTTTGGGGGTTGTAATATTGAAAAGGGTGAGTCTTGATCGTGTGTGATCTTAATAGCATCATCTAGAGTGTTTGGTTTAAGTACCTTAACAAAACCTCTATATCTATCCTATAAACCCTTAGTGAAAAACACTACCTTATGTATGATAGCGTAAGGTATCTATGATTATGTGTCCATGGTTCTCTACAAGTGAAGCATAGCTTCTTCCTCCTGAGTTCATTCCACGTCTCAAAGTCCATCCTGGGAGGTGTAGCCTTATGCTGGTTTTTGTTCTTCTGGAATGAATTAGATCCTTTATATGTTTTCTTTGGGGGTTGTAATATTGAAGAGGGTGACTCTAGATCATGTGTGATCTTCATAGCATCATCTAGAGTGTTTGGTTTAAGTACCTTAACCAAACCTCTATATCTATCTTGTAAACCCTTAGTGAACAACACTACCTTATGTTGTTCTGTCATGTCTGGAACCATCACCAAGATCCGCTTAAACTTGTCAATGAAATCATCTAGAGATCCACCCTATTGTAACTATACCAAATCCTTGTAATAGACTCTATATCCTTCATGTCAAAGCTTAGAGTTGAAAGTCTCAGAGCATCTGTAATGAGACCATGATCTTGGATAACCAACCCGTGGTGCCACCGATCATATGTCACTCCCTTTAAGTGCATCGTAGAAAATCTAATGGCTTCTATCTCTAACATAGGTTTAAGTGTTAAGTACATGTCTAGTTTGTGAATCCAAGCTCTCACAAATGTCTTATTGTTGCCATCAAAAGTAGGGAGAGATAGTTTGTTCATAGCATGCTTTAAGTTTCTGTTTGGTGCTCTAGGTCTCCTATCCTGCTACTATTTATCTGACTCCCTTTTCTGATTTAGATATTGAACAAAGGACATTTTTGTTTAATAGGATTAGGAAATGAATCTCATTCATCATACATTGCCATAACATTGTCTGGTAGTAAATTTAGTGTTGTTGCCTCTTCCTCTACATTAAAAACTAGCACCAAAGGCCCATCAGTGTTTCATGTGGGAGTCCTAATAGTTCAGGGTGATCCCACTACACTACTACCTCTAGTGATGGCTCGAAGCTCTCCTGTTAATAGGGCTAATTGTTGTATATTAGCTGCCAGTTATTGAAGTGCACCAACTATGTTATTCTACCCATCTCTAATAGCTCATAATTTATCTCTTCTAGATCCGATTCAGATTCATTACATGCCATTTGAATGCTATTTTCCTATCTTGCCTATTCAATTTGATCAACTTGTTTAGTCTATTTAGCTTGTATACCTATTCCAAAAATGAATTCCTCATCCTCTGAATAACTATCCTTAATATCAATTTGTTCAGAAGACATTGCTTGCTCCGGTTGGAGGTGACTAAAATTATAAGGTTTCTTCCTCATACCCTGTTATCATTGTATTTTATGCTCATACCACAAGATGGCAGGACCTAAGGCTTTGATACCACTGTAATGATCCCTACTTATTCTGATCAAGAAATCCAATTTGGGCTGTAGGAATTTTGTCAAATAGTTGGTATGTAACCCAAAATTTATGCTTGGACGCTATTGTAAGACAATCCAGCTCAAGGAGAAATAAAATGATATGACTGTACTGAATTGCCAAACAATACAAAAAACTCCAAAAATAACAATATTGAATTTATATTACTCTCCTCTAACTTATGTTTGCTTTACTAAAACATGGAGGAATAATAATTGAGTGAATTCAATACACTAACTTATGTTTTCTTTACTAAAACAAATTTACAACATGACAAGTAATGATGGAATTTGGTATAATCGTTGATCACTGGCAATCTGGATTTCAACAATGGATGATGTCATTGACTGGTGAATAAGTTTCCATACTGCCTAGAATGAGGGAGAACTTATGCTATTAGGAGTGGTACTAATGTAGTTGTTGCAGGAAGATGTCGTTAATCCCCTGAAGGACTCGCGTGATCATTCCCAAACTATTTGTCATGTAAGACTGCTATCATCTGCCTGTATAGCCCATGTTCTATAGGAGTTATAAACTGCTATCGATTGGGAGGTGGAGTTCCTTGTATCTACCCGTGAGCTACTAAGAAGAAACTTAGATGTCTTACAATCACCTTCAGACCCTACGTACAACTTTTGCTACTGACTAACACCCACCCTTGCTAGAGTGGAGGTATTCATGAATCATTTCTACTTGGGGAGATTCAGGGCCTACTGTCTAGTTACTCCAATCTACATCTTGCTCTACTGCTTTTGTTATATGCTAGGAAGGTGTACTTACACCAGACCACCTTCTTCTGCTATGGAAATGACTACCAATTAGTTTGCCATCCAATGCACGCAAATTTGTCCATTTTCTTTGCAAATTTTGATCATCTATGTCTTCTTATCAAATGTGGAGCTTCAACTTTCAATGCATTAATTTCATTCTCAGTTCTAAAAGTGTAATGTGAGAACCAAGTTTGTGTCCAGTCTCACTAGTTTTCTTAAGGGGTTTTGTCCTTAGGGAATGTCCAGTCACATTTAAGCAACCTTTAGGATTTTAGGAAATAACATATATCCATTGTGTGAATCCCAATGCAAAAATATTTCTTTTATCACCTCAAAGTGTGGGGGGATACAAATAACTTAGCAATGTGGGATTAAAGACTATTTCATCTTTTAGCCACTTAAGTCAATTTGTCCTAAAGTGACTTTAAATAATAAAGTACTTTACATTTCAATCCAATAAAATAAAATGACCAAAACCTTAGGATCTCCCATTTAAATCTCCTAACCTAAAAGTTAAACTCCTATGACTAGCCGACATCCTAAAACATATGTTGTTACCCTACCCAAATGGAACAATAGACCAACTAGGCACCATTAAGGTTAGTGTAGAGAAGGGGACATTACAGACGAGGAGGAAGAACATGAAGCTACAGAGGAGAGACTCCTTGAGATTCAAAGTATTGAGGAAACTAACCCATAAAAGATTGCAGTAGTAGTGATGGCCTCATTTCCTCATTCTTCAAGAAAAACTTTAATGCCATCAAGCTCTGAGAAAGCTTCTGCCGAGTTGGTTGTGGTAAACACTACAACACCAAGCACCCAAGCAATTTTTGCACCTTCTCAGTTGAGTAACAACATATTGATTAAAGTGATCAAAACTTCATCTACAAAGCAATAAGTGCCTCTATCATCAGATATGGCTATGCACCAACAAGGTATTTCTACTATTAGTGCCATATTTACTTTTTTTGCTAGCCCCTCAATTTCTACTATTGCTACAATTCCAAATGTGTTAGTAGCAATTACAATGACAGTTGAGAATCAGTCTCAATTAAGTACTGAAGTATTAGACAAGGGTAAGAAACTTGTCTCTCCTATTGTGAAAGAAAAGGATGAAGAAGAGGAAATAGATTTGGATGAGGATATTGTTATTCCAAACCATGATATCACTACCCTCGCTACTAATAAAATGAACATTCTAGGGAAATTACCGCAGAAGAGAGATAAGCAACATATGCTTAGAGATTAGAAGAGAAAGGAAACCCAAGTGCTAGAAGATGTAAAAGACATATTTGTGAATGCACTAAGTATAGAGGTTGATAATAGACAACCTATTTTAATTCAATTAGAAGAAGTCCAGAAATGCAATGAAGATCTGAATGGACACTTAGATAAGTTGCTATAAAGAATAGAAATAAAATTTGATAACAAAGTATTGAAACAAGTGGCATAGAAAATTGCAATAAATTAAGTAGAACTGTCTACTATTCTTAATTCATTAGAGACATCTACAAATAATGTAACTTCATTATTTAGTAAGTTGTGTGATACATCTATCTTCATGCAAGAAATCAAAGAAAAATTATCTAAGACAAATGAAGACTTGAAGGAAAGTGCACACCAGTTGTCACTTGACCTAAGCTATAGTTCTGTTCACTATTCAAAGATTAGATATCTAACAAACTTGCAAGCAAAATTATTAAGGGAAGAAGCCAGAATCAGGGCCACACTTGTAGATATCCAAGGCATGATTCTCCCAAACATGGATGCATTGCAAAAGCGCATTGCACATGCGAAGACACTCATCCATGACAATAACTTCTCCATAGCTGATCACATGATGGAGTTATCAACAAAAGTGCAGGTTGCATTGCATGTAAGAAAGTTGTTACAAGAAAATTGGGACAAGACAATGACATTGATTTTGAAGGTACATTTTGATTTCTTGTCACATTTTGCTATCACGATGTAGTATAAACCTTTGCAAAGCATTTATGTCAAAAACGGGGAGAAGTATAATATAAGATGAATGTATATATGAAGAATATTGGAGAGAAGTATAATATGAGGTATAGATGTGATATATGTATGGGGGAGTATCATAGTATTAAACAAATACATATATAAATAATCAGAAAACATCTTTTACAAAAGCAATTTTGAAAAATCTCAAAAATAGAGTATGTTACTGAGTTAAAGACAAAGGATGGAGATAAAAATAATGTTTTGACCTGAAAATTTTGAGTATTCAGTTTTGGATTGATGAGTGTTTTTGTCAAGAATCCTAGAGGGGGAGATTGTTCACATTAAGGTCAAGTTTGTTTATTAGTGAATCACACTTAGTCAATTGGTTGAGCTACTATCAAGCTCAATAGTTACTACCGAGCCAAGTAGTCTATAATAGTTATTGTTGAGTTCTACAGTTGCAACCAAAATTTGAAATCTACATTAAGTTCCTGCCGAACAGTACCTACCAAGTTGATTAGTGACAGTGTTAACCGAGCTTTACAGTATTAACCGAGTTGCACAATGTCAACCATGTTTTCCAATGTCTACCAAGCTCATAGTGTCAGTGATGTTAATCTAGTGTTGATTGAGCTAAGGAGTGTCAACCAAGTGATTCAGTTTATACCGAGCTCGCAGTGTTGGTGTTGACCAAGCCATGGAGTGTCAACCAAGTGATTTAGTTTATATGCTAAATTTTGCAGTGTTCACCGAGTCACACAAGTGTTGATTGAGTTTTAGCTACTTGGAAGTGATTAGTATGAACCAAAATTCTATGTCTACTGAGTGCATGACGATGCCGAGTGTTGACAATGGTTGCCTAGTATCTGAACATCATCGAGTTTGTCTTCATAACCTGAGTGCTAGCAGTTGGGCCAACTTTGTGATCTTGATGGAAATCTATGTTGTAGCCAACTTTGATGAATTGTGATTTGGATTGATATATATGTAATGAATTGTATCATATCCAAACAAGTAAGTAAGAATGTATGAGGCAAATATAAAGAGAAAAAGTGTGAATTAAGAAGGCTACAAGCAATATAAGTGACAACAAAGATTTATCTATCACAACAAGGTGATATTTACATTTCAAAGGAATCTCAACTAGCAAATCAAAGTTGCAGACTAGAGATCAACCACTGGATCATCCTAACAGGTGTATTAGCTAAATCCTTTGGCAGGGTAGATTTAAAATTCTTTGAGAAATCTCTTTACCGAGTGCATACTTCATTGTATATTTTGTAAATTCTTTAACAAGGTGGACCTAGCAATCTTTATTGCTCCTAATAGGGCAGATCATCAGAAGTGATCAATTGTAAGCCTTAACAGGCCAACTTTATACTACAATACTAAAGCTTGTGGGTATCATCGACACCCTAGTTTTTCTTTCTATTTGGAAGGTTTCTTGGTCACCATATCTTGTGTCAAAGTGTTATGAATGTTTTACTGCTTTCATTCTTTCATGCATGCAATTAGATCAAAATATTAATGAAGGACTAATTGGTGAAATAATTTAAAGTTTTTTTGGTTCTTGATTCACCCATCCCCTGTCAGTAACCTTGCTTGCCTCATATTTCCAACATAATATGTCTATCAAATCACTTAGAATGTTAACATTTCCCATGGCTCATATTTGTAATGAATGTATGCTCATATATCTTCTATGTGTAACACTATATTGGGGGTTTGTGAGAATGCACCCTCAAGATCATCCTTCATGGAATTAAAAGGATATTTCTTAAAATGATATGATGTCTTTTCCTTTACATCATAATTTTGATGTGTGTCCATCTCTAATCAACTCTAAAGAACTCCAAAAAATTCCAAGCAAAGCTCATAAAAGAGATAAATACCTTTCACATTGTCAAAGTAAGATTTGTATGAAAAATTTTAAAAATATTTTCACAACTACTCAAATCTCCTTTAGCTCACTTTTCTCAAGCTCTAACAATATAAATAATAATGAATTAATCGAATGTTCACATTAAATCCAAGAAAAAGATACTATTGAGATAATAGCAAGTAAAACTAACATTGAGGTCTCAAATAAACACATCAAGGCCCACGGTTAGAGATATCATGTCTCTCGACCTTGATTTACCTTAATCCAAGATCACACCTTTCAACTCTTTGAATATGAGGGTAAGATATTCTCTGTATAACTCTCCTCTCTAAGGCTATGCTAGCCAATTCAAGTTAGTGTAAAGGGTTATTTACATAGTACTAATTCTACCTTATCTAATGATACACTCTAATCTATTTCCCTATGATATACTCTAATCTATTTCAACAATTCCTTATTGATGTTCTCATACTTTACTTGGCTTGATCCATTATCCATTCTTCTATTATAATTATTTCTTCTAACATTAGTTAGTCTCATATTGTTCACAAATCCTTAAATCTACGATATCCAGCTGTATGTTCTAGATTATTATGTTAAAAACACATAATAATTTGTTTTTTGTACTTTGCTTCATTTTGATTCAGCCACAATTTGCAATCTCTAGAAATATGTCCAAAATTGTTGTACTTGTAAGATACAACTCTAGTAGATGTGCCATTTTTACTTCTAATAGATCTTCTAGAATTAGGTCTCTCATTCATCCTCTAATTATATTTTAGCTTTCCATTCATGTCACTTATTCCCATAAGATAATAGTTGAAATAACAACTAGTAAAAGGATTAGTATCTATATTACCTTTGCAATCTTTCTTCATGTGTCCATATTTATTACATGGATAACATTTTCCTTTAATCGTTTTTGTCTTCTCTTTAGGTTCTTTAATTAGAATATAGAAATTTGAATATGATCTTAAATTGGTATTTCCTTTTCTTCCCTATAAATTTCTCCATCATTGTAACCAATTCTGGTCATTGTCTCCCTTAGATATCTAGTATTGCAATTGCTCATCTAATTTTTCATTGTTTGAGTAAATGTTTTCAAAATGTAGCTTTGCTTCCACAAGTTCACATTTAACAATATTGGCATATTTTTCAAGTCTCTAATAATTGCATTTCAAATCTTCATGCTCTAATTTCACTTGTCCAAGTTGAGTACTCAAATTATGAAATTTATCTATTTTCTTGTATAGATCTTCTTCAATCTTTTATCTTTGATCTTTCCTATCTTTAATATGTTTGGCCATCTAAAGAGTAGGAATCTCAAATTTATGTCAAAGTACTTCTTTATTTTTAAGAAGCTTCTCAACTAGATCCAACTCATGCTTTTCTAGCTTAGGCTCATTGAAATGCTCAATAAGTTCCCTGCTATTCACTCCTTAAATATTAGTTTGATCCTTGGGTTTTATGATGTAATCTTGTGCATCTCTAAGCTTCAAAGTTATCCTTTCCTTCTTTTCATTCATTTATCTAGATCTTCAACTGTTGCATTGAAATTACTTTGTAAGTTGCTTGCATTCATCATGACCCCCCTCAAGCTTTAAGGCTTCTTTTGAGGATTTAATCTCTAATATAATTTGTTAGCATTAAGAAAGAGTGAGAGGAGGGGAGGGGGTGAATTAGTATTGCAAAAACTTCAAACCAATTTAATACTATACAACTTAAAACTATAAACATCCACAAAGCACAATGCATAAAAGTAAATCATAGCAAAATAGAAATTATAACACCATGATATTTTTATCAAGGAATACTTGGCCAAGGGAAAACCCTAGTGGGGATGGTACCTAGAAGATGATGCACTAATTTGAAAAGTCTCTGTTAGGAGGTATTAAGAGTTGTTACATAGAACTTAGTATATATGTCATTGTTCTAGAGTCCTATAACCCTATTAGGAGTTATGAACAAAATAGAAGCACACTTTCTTGATAATGAAGGTTAAATCCACCTTCTAGACTTATTGTCCAAATACAAAAAAGGTGTTACATTAATAAAAAAATATACTTGACATCACAATGTATGATTAGTCCCAATTAAGCTTGCATTTTCTTTGATCTAACATCAAGGCTCACACATTATGTATCACATACATCATATATCACACTACCATGATCAAATACAAAATAAGTCCTTCCTTTATATCCTTGAAAATAATTTATCTTGTTAGCTTATACAAATATTTTACCAAACATGCCCACAAAAATTCCAATAAGAAAAATATAACTTTGCTATCCAAGAGTAAATACCTTGGATTTCGTCCCTTCATTGCAAATCAATTGAATTGTCTAAACAATTTAGTTAGCTAGGCCAAAATTCTTGATCACATAAGTTGTCTTGTACCATTGTTATACTAAACTAGTTATACTTTACACCACCAAAACTCATGCTAAGATTTACATAAACAAAAGAAACCATACCAAAACCATATATACACTATATATTAGATTATTAAAGTTATAGCCATATCTGATAATTCTTCTATCATTTTTGACCAAAACTATCCAAGTCTATCCTAGATTCCTACTATAGACTTAGGTATTTTTTATGTATCAAATTCATATAACTCATTTTCAAACCAAGAAACCATGCCAATGAGATATATCACCATCAATGATAACACCTAAATTATCATTCAACACTCACTTCACAACAATAGGCATTTATGGGGTTGTATATTAACTATTGAAAAAAGTTATGCCAATTTTACACTTGTTACTACATAAAGAATAACTTTCTTGGAGTGAGTTTATAATATAACTAAAACATTAAGATGTGTAATATTTACTAATAAAATTTCCCCAACTTTGAATTGCATGTGAATACAATGAATATGTATCCCAAACTAAAGTTAGGCAGCCAAAATAACAAGTAAATACTCAAACACTCATAGTAAAATATAGTTATGGATGTATTCATTCACTCTAATTAATACTCTTATCCAATTTCTTGCTAGACTTGACCCTACAATAGAACTTCAATTATCACATTTGAAAAAATGTTTTTTTTTGGATAAGATGTGTAATAATGTATGTAAGTATCCAATAATATTATTAATTTATCTCCATCTCTCTTTTAGTGTAAGTATTTGTACAACTAGGCCATAAAGAAAGCTTAAAAAATGTGTTGACAACCATAATGCATATTTAGGATATGTGTTACTTTTATGGGGTGTTGAAATATATAATCTATATGTGATATGAAATTATATTTTAGGTATAAGTGGCACTAGAAATATCATTTGTTAGATAAATACTGAAATATTCCACGTGGATTTGGTTTCCACTTATATTAAAAACTATAGTCTTTCTCAACACTAGCATGCAAACCCATATGTAAGGATCTAATATATACATAATTAATGTTGAGTGTGGTTCTTGAAAAATGCATCTATTAATATCTAGAAACTATTGTACATGGATGCGAATGTATTCTACAGAACTTGAGTAAATTTGATAAAGAAAATGAAACATAATATTGCATGTAAGTTGATATAAAATGATTTATCCTCTATTGAAAAGTAATGGTTCCTATTACATCAATTTTTAGCTAAAGAAGTTATGCATGAAGTTGATGAAAGTTGTATTGCATAGCCATATCTATATAGTTCCTAGTATTAACTATGCAAGCTAGTTCATATTCATAAATGAAATTACATTTTGTGGTTTTAATTAGTATATTCTTGTTAGTTAGAGTGGCATAAAAAGATCTCTAAATTTTGAGATGTTAAAATAGAGTGAGTTTGAAAAGAAAAAGAAAATACAAATGGAATAATTATAGGTTGAATATTAGGTGTAGGCCTAACCATTATGTAAGCTTAATGACAAAGGAGTTCTATTTGGTACCTCTCGAAATAATTTAATGACCATATCATAGTGACTTGATTTTGTTATGAGTAACTTTTATTTTTGAACATGGAAGATCATGCGTCATGATGATCTTTGTAACTCTATATATTTGATAGAGAAGAATTATCATCACTTTTTGGTGTATATCCAAAAATTTCTCAAGAAATTGTTGCAAATAATCTAATTACCCATTTAATTGATACATTTTGAAGCTGGTGTACAATAACAAAAGTTAAGGGCATTATAATATGAAAACCAAGGTATTTTTTTTGGCCCAAAAAAGGAGAGAACAAATGGGGGAGTTGGTGAATCAATTGTATTATAGAAATTATAACTTCAAATCACACAAATAATTACATATCTTAATGATAATGGAAGATCTACAATATGTAACACATAACACTAGATATGATCTCAATGAGACTTGATTAAGGGAAACCCCCCATAGGAGTGAAACCCACAAGATAAATGTACTTTGCTTAAAGTACTCCCTGTTAAGAGAGAAAGAGAAACAAAAGGTGAATATACATTCATTCATAGGCCCACTTGCTAGAGCACGCTATTACAATATAATATCATGATATGTCTCTCATTTAGGTTCACTGATCAATCTTTGATTATAATTCACAAGGTTAATATACTATTAATATAAATGAACTAATTCAGAGCATTTGTAGTAAATATAGTTTTAATGAACAAAACTTTTTACTGATAAGTAGGAGATAATTTCCACAGCTAGTCAAATTGTGATATGAATATCAGGATTTAACTGTGTGATTTTGAGTCAAACTCGATGACCCAACCATAAGGCACAACACTTGGTGAAGGTTTTGCAAATGGGGTTGCAAGCTTTGGGTTTAACTATGGAGGAAACTCTGTAGTTAAGCGCGCTCAGGCTGGAGTAGTATTGGGATGGGTGACCTCTCGGGAAGTCCTGATGCTTCACCCCTGTGAGCATCACCTAGATCCAATGAGTGTTAAGTGTTCCATTTATTCTCATGAGAGATGGATTCATGTTGAATCACTACTCATGAAATATGGGTCATCGAGTTTGACTCAAAATCACACAGTTAAATCCTGATATTCATATCACAATTTGACTAGCTGTGGAAATTATCTCCTACTTATCAATTGATGAGCTTAAGGGGCTTTCTAATGAATGGTTCATAAGGCACAACACTTGGTGAAGGTTTTGCAAATGGGGTTGCAAGCTTTGGGTTTAACTATGGAGGAAACTCTATAGTTAAGCGCGCTCAGGCTGGAGTAGTACTGGGATGGGTGACCTCTCGGGAAGTCTCGGTGCTTCACCCCTGTGAGCATCACCTAGATCCAATGAGTGCTAAGTGTTCCATTTATTCTCATGAGAGATGGATTCATGTTGAATCACTACTCATGAAATATGGGTCATCGAGTTTGACTCAAAATCACACAGTTAAATCCTGATATTCATATCACAAAACTTTCTACCTCAATCCTGAAATACATACAACATCTCTCTTCACCTCTTTCCATCATACTCACTACTATCTCTCAATTATAAAAATTAACTCTCATTTATACGCATTCCTTAGCTTCAACACTTTTTTGTCTCATTAGGTAAATCCATCAACTCTGTGGCTCCTAATGGAGCCCTATTTTTGTTAAAATTTAGCATCTCCATTCAAGAAATAATGTTGGGAATTTGATAAAACATTGACGTTGATGTCAAGAGCAAGAGCAAAACCAATGATAATGACAACTTCCTTATGTATAAGCATAAGGAGACAACAATGCAACAAGCTGACAATGTTTATATGCTACAACAATAGCACGCATAAATAACTAGGAGAGAATATGCTGGGATCAAACTTGAACAAATGTGACAGTAACATATGACACAAGCAATTTAGACTGGTGGAAATCAAGGAAGGAATAAGAAATAAATACCAAATATAATAGAATAATTCCTTCAGACATTCAATGATGGAAAATTAAAACATAACAAGTATACCCAGTTCACATGATTGCATTATCATCTAAACCAATAGAAACAAAGCTTCAATAGATTGTGTGGTGTGAAGCATTTTACACCATCATAGGCATGAAGCAAAGCTTTGATCCGAAGTACACACAACTATGGAGATATATGACTTTTCATGTGAAAAGTCATATCTTTTAAGAAAACAAAAGGGTGCCATTAAAATATTAAAAAATGTCATTGCTTTTAAAGGATATATGACTTTTCATGTAAAAAGTCATATCTTTTAAATAAGGAATGATATATAAGGTAGAATAAAAATAGAATAGGAGAGATATTGGAAAATAAAAATTCTCTACAAGAAGAAACATTTTATATACTTCGTTTGTACAGAGGGATAAGGAGCTTTAAATAGTTTTGTAATATAAATTCATATATTTTATTTTAATAATAAAATAAAAAGGCTATTTGTTTATTTTTATTAAAGGCATGGAGATTTCAAGTGCAATTGATTTATCCTTTACAATTATTTAAAAATAAATTCTAAGCAATTTTAATGTTGAATAAGTGAACATGGTCATTTAGCATCTTGAATACAATTATCATAGATATTGTGAAATATCAAATTGTTTCTGTATCTGCATCCAATTTGTCTCCCTACCTAAGGAGTTAAAGTTCAATCTGGACTTATTTAAGATTGCATATATATATATATATATATATATATATATGATCTATCACTCTTGATTATTTAATTGTTGGCAGTATAAGTGCATAGAACATTATAAAGTTGTAAGTGAAAATCTTCACTGAAGTTGACTCTATTGGCCAAATAAGTACTTTAAGGTGCTAATCTATTGGATTTATATTTGAAGTCAGAAAATCTATATCTTCCTTCCTACAAGCATCAAACCCATTATTACAAACCTTAGAAAAATATGCAAACACTCAATATTTAGTTTCATTTTGATTGCATTCAAGGACCTTGCTAGCCAAAAGAACTCTTCAAAGCTTAATTTTCTATAGAAAAGCCTTGAACCAGGTAGTCAATGTTCAAGGTGAAGGTCTACCTGCCTGGGTGTACTGAAGCCTAAAGTGCACAAGAATCAAGGTGATTATTGTTTGTTGATTAGAATTGATTGCTGAATCTATCAGAGAAGTGACAAGCTCTTGGATTTTCAATCTATAGTTTTGGGAACCAATAACTTCTTTAGGATGCAATCTAGTAACAATATCAAAAGGCATCTTCAATCTATAGAATTGTTATATGAAAACTCTGCTTGTGCTAAAACTAAATTACAATTAGAAGGCTTATCTCCAACCAAATATCTCGATAAGTTACCAAAACTTCCATTCACAACCTTAGTTTTCCCATATGTTTGTGGATGAATTGTAGAACTAGGCTTCAACTCAGTGTTCATCTTCTTCCTAAGTGCTTTCCAAAAATAACCAGTAAACTTAGTATCTCTGTTTGAAACCATATCCTTAGGAAAACCATGCAATTTGACCACTTTCTTAAAAAAATGGTTCAACCAAATTTTTACTGCATTAGATGTCTTCTTACGAGGTATGAAATGAGACATCTTTGAAAAATTTTCAACAACTACCAAAATAGAATGATTTACCTCTTAAAGTTATATGCAAACTAAGAAAAAAGTCCATACTCATATCTTCCCAAGGCTTTCCTGGTACAGGTAGCATTAGATACATTCCCAAAATCTAACTAGTTTCTTTTTCTATTTGACAAATTCTGCAACCTCTATAAACCATCCTTATATATTTGTGACCAAGAGTATCTATCTAAAATCAACTTCATTGTCTTATCACTTTCAAAATGTATAGTAAATCCACCATTATGCTTCTCCTTCATGATGTTCTCTCTCATAGATCTTCTAAGTATGCACAACTAAATTTCCTTGAACAATACATCTTCCTGAATGAAATAATCAATCTACTTATCACTAACCATCTGGTCTTTACAAGCTTTCCAAAGTTCTGCAAAATAAGGATCAATTTCATAAAAATCCTTCAAATCATCAAAATCAAGTACCTCAACTCTAATCCCTATTAAAAAATACATAGTTCTCTTCAATGCCTCAATAACTTTACTTAACTTCTACTCTAATGGTTCAATGAAAAAGAAAAATTCTACAAAAACTCAACCCACTTCATGTGTCTCTAATTCAACTTATTTTGACTTCCTAGATAACAACACTTTTTGGTCAATGTACAAAACAAAATATTGAGGCATCAAATAATATCTCCATTTCTTCAAAACTTGAACAATAGCATAGAGTTCCTAATCGTAAATTTGATATTTTTTCTTAGCATCATTCAAATTCTCACTAAAGAAAGCTATGAGTCTCCCTTCTTGACTCAAAACAACCCCAACAACACTTCCACTAGAATCACACTCAACTTGAAAAACTTTACTAAAATCAAGCAAAGAAAGTGTGGGCAATTCTACAATCTTTTGTTTTAATGTCTCAAAACTCTTTTGTGCTCCATGTGTCCACATGTCCTTTTTATCTCCTCTCATAGTCTCAGTCATAACATTACAAATATAGCTGAAATTTATGATCAACTTTCTATAAAAACTTGTCAATCCATGAAATGATCTTACCTTGCCAACATTCTTAGCTATAGGCCAATCAAGAATAACTTTTACCTTTTACGATCCATCTTCAAACCATTAGTTGAGATCATAGAACCAAGATACACAATCTCCTTTTTCATGAATGAACATTTATTTAGGTTAATTAGAAACTTTTCCTCCAATTTCTATAATACTTGTCTGATATGCTCAAGGGGCTTCTCTTTAGTTTTACCGAATATCATAATGTCATAAAGATATACAATCACAAATTTACCCAAGAAGCTTTTTAGAAATTCATTCATCAACCTCATAAAATTATTAGGTGAATTAGTTAAACCAAAAGACATAACCAACTACTCATACAAAATCTCATTAGTTTTAAAAGAAAATTTCCATTTATCTCCTTCTCCAAGTCTAATCTGATGATATCCATTCTTTGAATCAATCTTGGTAAAATACATTGGTCCACACAAACTGTCCATTATGTCACCCATCCTAGGAAAAGAAAATTTGTACTTGACTATTGTCTTATTTATAGCTTTAGAATTAGTGCACATTCTCCATTCTCCATTTTGTTTAGGTGCTAACCCATCAGGTATTGCACAAGGACTCAAACTTTCTCTAATCGGACCCTTTTCAAACTTTCTCTAATCAGACTTTTTTCAAGAAACTCTTGCACTTTTCCATTCAAGTCAACCTTTTCATCAGGTGTAAGCCTATGTGGTTCTTTATTAGGAAAACTAGCTCCAGGTATCAAATCCATATAATGACTTATGCTTCTTACAGGAGGTAAACCATTAGGTACATTATCAGAATTGATGTCTTGAAACTTTGCCAACAAAGATTCAATCTCAGGGGCATGTTCTAACTCATCTCATTTATTAGTCTTTCTAAGATAAAGCAAAACAAATATTCTATTCTTTCACATCTTTAGCAAATTTATTATTCTCAACTAAACATACTCCTAGTATGGTACAATAATTCTCATCAATACTTTCTACCAAAGTCAACGATACTTTTTCTTTCCATCAACCCAAATAGTATATTGACTCAATCTACCATCACTCAAAGCTTGTGTATCATATTGCCAAGGTCTACCCAAAAGAATATGACAACATTGCATAGGAATAATATTACATAAGACTCCATCATGATAGTTCCCAATTTTGAATTTAACAAGGCATTGTTCACTTACAAATAATTTATACTCCTTCTAGATCCAAACAAGATGGTAAGACTTAGGATGTCTGAATCTTAGCAACTAAAATTTGATAACCTCCTTCTCAGTTGCCAAATTATCAAAACTTCCACTATCAATTATTACCATAGAATATTTTCTAGCAATCGTACATCTAGTTTTGAAGAAACTTCTTCTCAAAATAGGTTCATCATCAACTTCTTCATTCCAAAAGATTCTTCTCAACATTAGGTTCTCAGCCTTTTCAAGTTCATTAGGTGTTTCAACAACTTCTTCACAAGACAAGGTGCTTTTGTTATTGCCTCTGATCGTCTTTCGAGAGTTAGTACATTTAAAATCTCTATGTCCTTCTCCACAGTTGAAATAAATGCCCTTAAAATAAGATCTTCCTCTCTCTTTTTCCACCATTATTATTCTTAGAGTAATGAGTATATAGCTACTTCAAGTGTAATTACCTCTATTTCCAATAGGATCTTCTTTCCATTTTGATTTTTCTTTATCTTGCATTGCACTATTAGAGTTTTTGCTTTCTCCATATGTTCTGCCTCTTCTTCTTTGAAATATTTCACCTCTACCTCTCCATCTTTGATAATTATTCTTTGTCAATCTTTCTTTAGCCTTTAGAGCATACTAATATGCTTCCTCTAAACTATCCATCTTAACATAGCTGATATCATCTTGAACTAATATAGTCCTCAAACCATTTAGGTATCTAGTCACTTTCCAAACTTCACCATCCACATGTTTAGATCTAATATCCAACTTGTAGAATTCCTCAATATATTCTTTCACACTCATTTCCTTTTGCCTCAAGTTTTTCATCTTTTCTAGACAATTTAACCAATAATAAATAACGAGAAAATTATTCTTCATCTTTCCAATCATCTTCATCTTTGTCTTGACCTTTTCCTCTCCTCTCTTCTGTCTCCCAGTTCACAAATGATCCCACCAAAGTGAAGCATAACCCTTCAACTATGGTGACTACTATCTTAACCTTCTTATTATTAGGAGTAATTTCATAGTTAAAGGTATTTATCCATCTTAGAGATCCAATCCAATACTCCATTAGTCTCAAGTCTTCCATCATAGCAAGAAACTTCAACACTAGGTCTACCATTTGCTCAAGACAAAACTCTCAAAAGCTTCTCTTCATCTTGTTCAATCTCAAGCTCATTACTAGGATTACCTACATTGTCTCTTCATCATCACTAACATATTCAAGATGTACACATCTTCTCTAGGTTGTCTCAACAACTTCAAGTCTTGCTGCAATCTGTCTCAACATATCTATTATGGAATTATCTGCATTCGCTCTACCACAAGCTATTTTGATAATAGTTCTTGCAAGATTGCAACCTTTTGCAAGTTATAGATTATATTTCATATTTTCCACTCTACAACTAATCCAATAAGCTTCTCCATGATTGAATCCATAAGAAAGAACTAGGCCCTCATACCATCTAACATAGGGAGAAGATGCTAGAGTAGGATATAGTGGAATAAACTCAACTTAAAGATACTAACATTCCCCTACTCAGAGTTACACATGGAAGCTTTAACATAAAATTAGATAGACAACATAAAACATGAGTACATATGCAACATATTCATAGGTGTAATTATTTCACTTCACATATACAGAAGTGAACATGCCCAATTGTGAGGCCTTATGGGTTGCAAAAATATACAAATAAAATTATGATACTAGAGTCCAAGCTCACATCTTTTTTCTTTTTTCTTTTTTCCTCCTATCACCTTCTCCTACTTTCCTACATCTATCCAAGCTTCTTATATAGCCAAGTAAGCCATAAGTTAGCTAGTTGGGCATTTAATCACATTATAGGTCTAGTCTTGAAATGGAAAACCAAAACCCAAATAAAGGATAATATAAGATCACAAAAATAAAGGATAGGTCCACATAAAAGTTAGGAGTTAGCTCCTAACTACGAAAGATACCATGTAAGCATAGGAAATCATGTAAATCAAAGCAACACACCTTGCTAGATGAAACTTGTAGGAAATAGAGACCGCAAAGAATGACATAGAATATGATAAATATGAAACATTAGAACTCACACACTTAGGACAAGGATAGGATAGATCCTCAACATGATATCAACTATGCATAGTGTAAAACTAAAAGAAGAAACAAATACTTCATGAACAATAGACTAGTGCAAAAACTAAGAAATATTTTTGGTTGATGCAAGTTTGATGAAAGACCCAAGATGCTCTTGTATTAGACAATAATCTAGAGACTATGAAAATCCTGATAACATCTTTACTAATCCTATTTGGTTCTAATAAAATGCATTAGATTCCACTCATAGCTCTTCATATAATCACCAACATATAGCTTGCATCAAAACACACTCCTCATAACCTTCATAACTACAAAGGATTACAATATTGTAAAATGAAAAATAAAAACAAGGTCAGTCTCCTAGTTAGTTTTTATTTTTCATTTTACAATATTGTACTCAGACTTAGTTTCTGTTTCATGTGTTTTCATTTTTGGACACCCATTTGGGTCAAATAAAGGTTCCAACTCTCACGGTTCAACTATCAATGTGCTAGAAAATCTTGAAAAAATAGGAGCATGCAATTTGGCCATCATTTTGGTGACCTAGAAGGTGTGAATTGGCCAGATGAATGTAATTGTGATTTAGAGCATTCCAGAGAAAGAATTAGGTCAAAAAGCCCCACGGTTTGAAATTTATTTCAGTTTTTTGGGTTTTAGAGACCTCCTAAGAATACTTCAAAGTCAGGTTAAGGGCATTAAATGACCTCGAAAAGGGCCAAAAAATGGGGGACAAGTGAAGCTGGTCCATAGGGCTATAGAGCGCTTTCCGAAAATGTAAACGGTTCGTCAATCGGAGCTACGGTTCAAAAGTTATGCCTCCCGGAAGTTTGGTTACCGTTTCTGTATTCTTCTAGATTTGCACTGACTTCTAACGCAGCTTCTAGAACCTTCTATTTGGTCAGTGGATGCCTACTAGCACTTTCTAGAATGTACTCCTAGTTCTTAACCCTCCGAGGTCTATTTAAGGAGATTTCTGGCATTGTAAAAGGCAGTTCGGAGTGGAGTTTGAGAGGAGGGACTGAAAGGAGAAATTATCTCCAGATTTATGCTATAGTAAGCCCTTAGGGCATGTTTTGAAGTTTATTTTCCTGTACTGTTTGTACTAGCTTATTTTCTCAGTTAATATAATTTTCCCTTTTCTGTTGTGTCTATTTGGTTATTGGGTTGTGTCCCCATCAAGTGGTGTCAGAGCTGATTTTCCTGAGTGTGTAGACAGAGCGCTGACTGTGAAGCAGTTTGCACCAGGACTGTGTGGTTGTGGGTTCGAGTTAGAAGATGCCTCCACGAAGAGAGTGTGGCAGAAGGGCCAGAGCTATTAATCCTGATGAGGTTAGAGCCATCCAAAGGCAGGTACAAGTATTGCAAGAGGAGCTCCGTAGAGGAGCAAATGTTGTCACTGGTGACGATAGTGAGGATGACAACGAAGAAGAAGTTATGGGACCAGAAGGGGAATTTGATGGGGAAGTTCTGAATCATGTAGAGGAAAGGCTTTTTAGGGCCATTACTAAGTTTGGGAAAAGACCCACAATTGAAGTGGGTATCTTTTCAGGAAATCTGAAACCAGATGAGTTGATCGATTGGATCAATCAACTGGAAGAATACTTTGAGTATGAGGATATCAGGGACCTAGATAGGGTTAAGTTTGCAAAGGCCAAACTGAAAGGCCATGCCAAAATCTAGTGGCAAGAGGTTCAATTGGAAAGAAACAGAAGAGGAAAGGAGAAGGTCATAAGGTGGGATTGCATGGTGGACAAATTGAAGAAGCAGTTCATTTTTGTGGACTACGAGCTTGATTTGTTTAAGAAGATGCATGGGTTAAAGCAAGCAGGAAGATCAGTCCAAGAATATAGAGAGGAATTTTATCGACTCTTGATTAGAGCAGGGCATGCAGAAGCAAATAAGGAGAAGGTTGCTCGTTATATCAGTGGGTTGCGACCTAGCATCCAGAGGAATTAAGTCCTGTAAGAATGACCAGCATTGAAGAGGCATACCAGTTTGCCCTACGAGTTGAAGAGAAGCTAAATAAAAGGTTTGAAGGAAGACAAAGAGGGCGTGGTCAAGGAGGAAGGGGAAGCGGTAGATCATCTGGAGGCTGCAATGAAACCCAAAAGAAAAATGAAGATGTGGGTACTAGCAAGAATCAGAGAAATGAGGGTTTCAACCGCTCCCATGATCAAGACTTTGGAAATCAAAGAGGAAGAGGTAGAGGACATGGACAAGGAAGAGGAGGCTTTCGTGGTATCTGTTTCCATTGCAATGAAGAAGGTCATCGTGCCTTTGAATGCCCTCAACGACAAGGAAGGATAGATAGGAGAGCTGAGGGCCAAGCTAGGGTTGCTCATGTGGATGAAGATGCACAATCATCACATTCAGAGGATGCAGAAAGAGGAGACCTTGGTAAATGAAAGAGTCCTACTAAGTGGTGAGATTGAACTAGGACAACGGAGGAGTTTGTTCCGTACCAGATGCAAGTGTGAGGATAAATGTTGTGATGTGATCATTGATGGTGGTAGCACTGATAACTTGGTATCAGAAGAGATGGTCTTTAAGCTGAAGCTCAAGAGGGAGAAACATCCCCAGCCCTACCGAATTTCTTGGGTAAAAGATGATCATAAGGTCCTGGTAAGTAAACAATGTTTAGTGAAATTCAAAATTGGGAGTTACCATGATGAAGTTCTCTGTGATGTTATTTCGATGGATGTTTGCCATCTATTGTTGGGTAGACCATGGCAGTTTGATAGACATACAGTGCATGATAGACATGCAAACACATACTCTCTAACAAACGATGGAGTTTGCCACAAATTGAAGCCCATGAAAAAGGAAGGTGAAAAGGTATGTAGCAGTGCTAGGATTTGTCTTGTTGATGGAAGGAAGTTTTTAGATGGCATGAAACATCAGCATATGTGCTATGCTTTGATTCCTAGGAAAGATAAAGAAGGTAGTAGTGAAATACCACTTGAAGTTTTTGATTTACTAGGGGAGTTTGGAGATATTATCTCTGATAATGTTCTAGATGGATTGCCACCAATAAGGCAAATCAGTCATCAGATAGATCTGATTCCAGGAGCTGGTTTGCCTAACAAGGCTACTCACAGGATGACTCCTACTGAAATAGAGGAGCTAAATAGACAGGTTCAAAAGTTGTTGAGGAAGGGCTTGATTCGAGAGAGCCTGAGTCCATGTGCAGTACCTGTAGTTCTCGCACCAAAGAAGGATGGAGAGTGGAGGATGTGTACATATTCTCGAGCTATAAATAGGATAACCATCAAGTACCGATTTCCTTTGCCAATGATGGATGATCTTATGGACTGCTTGAGTGGAGCTCAGTACTTCACAAAGATATGAAGAGTGGTTATCATCAGATACGTATTCAAGAAGGATATGAGTGGAAAACAGCCTTCAAGACCAAGGAGGGTCTTTATGAGTGGTATTCATGCCCTTTGGATTGACGAACACCCCAAGCACCTTTATATGGCTCATGAATGAGGTACTTAAGAAGTTCTTGGAAAAACTTGTTATTTTCTATTTGGATGATATTTTAATTTTCAGCAAGATTTTGGAAGACCATTTACTGCATATTCGTATTGTCGTTGAAAGGCTAAGGGAAGAGAAACTATTAATTAATCTGAACAAATGTACCTTTGCAAAAAGGCAGTTAGTCTATTTGGGGTTTGTTATATCACCTGAAGGTCTCAAAATGGATCCAGAGAAGGTAAAAGCCATCTTGGAATGGCCTACTCCAAGGTTTGCTACTAAGGTAAGATCATTTCATGGTCTGGTTAGATTTTACAGAAAGTTTATTAAGAATTTCAGTGGCATATGTGCACCCCTAACTGATACAATAAGAGGGGATAGAAAAGAGTTCAAATGGACTGTAGCAGCTGCGAGAAGTTTTGAATTGCTGAAGAAGAAGCTAACAGAACAGCCTGTGTTGGCACTTCCAGATTTTAGAAAGGTTTTCCAGGTAGATTGTGATGCCAGTGGCAATGCTATTGGGGCTATATTAAGCCAAGAAGGTAAGCCTATTGCATATTTTAGTGAAAAATTGAATGATGCAAAGAAGAAGTATTCTGTTTATGATCAAGAATTCTATGCAATAGTTCAGGCTTTAAAGAAATGGAGGCATTATTTATTGCCAAAGGAATTTGTTTTGTATACTGATCATCAAGCATTACAGTACCTAAATAGCCAAGGTAAATTGAATCAGAGGCATATGAAGTGGGTAGAGTTCTTGCAGAGTTATACATTTGTGTTGAAGCATAGAAGTGGAAAATCTAACAGGGTTGCAGATGCACTAAGTAGGAGACAGTTGTTGCTTACATTAATGCAGGTTGAAGTAGTTGGGTTTGATGAACTCGAAAATTTGTATCCCGAGGATCTTGATTTTGCTGAAGCATGGAAAGCTTGTAAAAAGCGTGTTGCTGTAGATTGAACCAGGATGGCATGTTGTTCAAGGGTAGGCAATTGTGCATTCCAAGGAGTTCCATGAGGGAAGATTTGATTGAGGAGAAACACAGTGGAGGGATGGCAGGACATTTTGGTCGAGATAAGACCATTGCCATTCTTAGAGAACATTATTTTTGGCCTCAAATTTCATAAGATGTGAAGAAGTTTTTATAGAGTTGCCAGGTTTGTCAAGTTGCCAAGGGGTCTAGTCACAATACTGGCCTATATCAGCCATTTCCTGTTCCATCAAGGCCATGGGAGGACATAAGTATGGATTTTGTTCTTGGATTGCCAAGGACACAAAGGGGTAATGACTCAGTATTCGTGGTAGTTGATAGGTTCTCCAAAATGGCACATTTCATTCCATGCCACAAAACTCATGATGTTGTCCATATTGCAGACTTGTTTTTCAAAGAGGTGGTAAGACTACATGGTCTTCCAAGGAGTATAGTTTCTGACAGAGATACTAAATTTGTGGGGTATTTCTGGAGGACATTGTGGAAGAAGTTGAGAACAGACCTAAAATTCAGTTCCACGCATCACCCGCAGACTGATGGCCAAACAGAAGTGGTAAATAGAAGTCTGGGCAATTTGCTGAGATGTTTAGTTGGGGATAAGCCCAAGGGATGGGATTTGATTCTACCACAAGCAGAGTTTGCTTACAATAACTCTATAAATAGGAGTACTGGAAAATCACCATTCCAAATTGTATATGGGAATAGCCCAAGGACTGCACCAGAATTGAGGAAGATAGAGCAAGGGGAGAGGACAAGTGCTGAAGTGGAAGAATTTGCTGAACATATCAAGCGTCTACATGAGGAGGTTCAAGCACACATTACCAAGATGAATAAGGATTATAAAGCTAGGGCTGATCAAAGGAGAAGACATAAGGAATTCCAAGTAGGGGATCTAGTCATGGTGCACTTAAGAAAAGAAAGATTTCCAGCCAGTACTTACAACAAGCTGAAAATGAAGAAATTTGGCCCTTGCAAAATTCTGAAGAAACATAACTTAGGAAATGCATATGAAGTGGAGCTGCCAGATGGTATTCACATTTCTCCCATTTTCAACATTGCAGATTTAACAGAGTATCATGATGATGGTGCAGATGAGGAGCTGGTGTTAGAGCCATGTCCAATTCCTGCTTCTACGAAGGAGGAGATAGAAGACATTTTAGATCATTGTGTGGGTAGGAGTACCAGAAACAGGCAGTATGAAGAGTATTTGGTCAAATGGAAAGGATAACCGATTGAGGACTCAACTTGGATTTCAACAGCTAGGGTTCCCATTTGGGATTTCCTCTACCATTCATAAAGTGACAGGGTCACTTTTCAATCTACCCTGGGTGTCTGATGCAGGAGCATCTAGAGGTATAAGGGCAATCTTGTGTCACCCAAAAAAATGTAGTTAGACTTAGTTTCTGTTTCATGTGTTTTCATTTTTGGACACCCATTCGGGTCAAATAAAGGTTCCAACTCTCACAGTTCAACTATCAGTGTGCTAGAAAATCTTGAAAAAATAGGAGCAGGCAATTTGGCCATCATTTTGGTGACTTAGAAGGTGTGAATTGGTCAGATGAATGTAATTGTGATTTAGAGCATTCCAGAAAAAGAATCAGGTCAAAAGGCCCCACGGTGTGAAAGTTATTGCAATTTTTTGGATTTTGGAGACCTCCTAAGAATGCTTCAAAGTTAGGTTAAGGGCATTAAATGACCTCAAAAAGGGCCAAAAAATGGGGGATGAGCGAAGCTGGTCCATAGGGCTATAGAGCACTTCGAGAGCTTTCTGAAAATGTAAACGGTTCGTCAATTGGAGCTATGGTTCAAAAGTTATGCCTCCCGGAAGTTCAGTTACCGTTTCTGGATTCTTCTAGATTTGCACCGACTTCTAACATAGCTTCTAGAACCTTCTATTTGGTCGGTGGATGCCTACTAGCACTTTCTAGAATGTACTCCTAGTCCTTAACCCTCTGGGGTCTATTTAATGAGATTTTTGGCATTGTAAAAGGCAGTTCGGAGTGGAGTTTGAGAGGAGGGACTGAAAGGAGAAATTATCTCCAGATTTATGCTATAGTAAGCCCTTAGGGCATGTTTTGAAGTTTATTTTCCTGTACTGTTTGTACTAGCTTATTTTCTCAATTAATATAATTTTCCCTTTTCTGTTGTGTCTATTTGATTCTTGGGTTGTGTCCCCATCATTATGTTGATGAAACTCAGCCTCAAAGATCACCAAATGCCCTGAGAGATTCCCCTTGTGAAGATGAAACCACAAAGAGGCCACTGTTATCTATTGAAAAAGAAATGTTGTAGTCTTATAGAAATCAAGCAACAACAAGGATTGAAGATATGCATGTAAAATTAGAATTTGAAGTTTTCTTTTCTACTTGGAATGAAGATGAGTATGGTTCTCTAAATCAACCTTCTATAAAGTCTTTTCCCTTGTATGATTTTTCTTATGCTGAAAGTGAAACTAATTCATGCTTGGCTACAAGATTTTTAGACTCTAGCAACTTGTAGGGAAGAAAAAAATCTGAAATTAAATCAACGTTGAAGAATGATGAAGATGTTGAAAGGGGACAACTTAGATCAACATCAACTTGCTCGGATGGTGATTCTTTGTATAAAGAATATATTATTAAAGGGTTCTTATCAACAATGATGCAAGAGGATCTCAAAGGTAAAAATCCAAATATTGATTTGATTAGTGGATTGACCTTGGATAAAGAGTTTTCAGATTTGTTTGTAGCAAAATATGATGAAACTAGTCCAATCAATGTTGATCCTATAATGGTTGAAATATACTCCTTTTTTAAAGATGCTCTTAACACTCAAAATTCTTCCATAAAGAAAGCTCTTACAGATGCTAATCATATGGATGATATGACTTTCTTTGTGGAGATGTTTGAGCCTAATCTTTTTTAGCCACTAGTTGGAGGTGTGCTCGAGAACTCCATGTTTAGAACTTAGGTAAAGGAAGAGGTCTATGATGAGGTATGTTTGTTTGGACATGCATATTATCTTGATAATTTTCTGTACTCAATCAACTGGATTCATAGTGAAAAAGGTTTTCTATGTAGAGGTCACATCAGGCTGTCTCATCCAGAAGTAGCCCATTGTTTCAAAGAGGCTCGTTCTTCTCATAGCTAGTAAATGAATTTTTGTAAGTTTGCCTCAGCTCTAGTTTTTCATGGTAACATTCCTCTCACCTAAAAATGTTGTTAATAGTTCTCTTGTTTGCAATTTTGGCAGTGTGTAGTGTAGTTGGTTGGTTTTTGCTTGCTAGTAGCTTAGGTGTTTTGGTGTTGCCCCTCTCTCTCTCTCTCTTAGGAATTCCTCTTGTCTCTTATCCCATGACTCTATTTTCCCAATAGCTAAGCACTAGTTTCCTACTAGAGGCTTTATGGATTCTTCATGTCCCTTATGGTCCACATCCCTAGTTAGAGCCAGTTGTAAGCATATTTTTAGCACCTTAGTTTTAAACTTTGAAAATCAACCCTATGTGAAGAATCTATAAATTTTCATAGTTTTTTAGTTGGTCTTCATTGCTAACAACAACATCCCTATACGGTTTGATCTATGAAGAAGCATTGTTCCAAGGCTATGTTGAACTTGAACTTTGAATTAGAAAGTTCAAAGTTCAAGTTCAGGTTTAGATGTAGAAGTTCAAGGTTCACAGTTCAAATTTCAAAATGACAATCTTAATGGGGGGGCAATATCTCCAAATTCAACCATTGGATTTCTCTCCATTTCAGATATGTTGTTGAGAGACAAATTTCCTAGATTGTCATTGGAGTGATTGCCAAAATGTTATTAGATGTAAATGTTATTAATGTTTGTGTACAAGCCTATCAAAATAGACCAACAACCTCAAGTTCATATTGAACTTGAACCTTGAACCACCTAGTTCACACAAGTTTGAAATGTGCAGGTTCTGGTTTGATGTTCAAGAGTTTAGTAGTTTGAAAACTCAACTAGTTAAATAGTTTAGAGTTATTTTTCAAAAATTCAAGTCAACAAGATATAATTTGAACTTTAACTTTGAACCACATAGTTCAAGGTCCAAATTTCAAAGTATTGGTACAAATTCAGGTTTAGAGTTGCAAGCAGCGCAATGGTTAAATTTTTGAGGAGCAAGTAGTTCAAATGGCTCAACTAGTCAAGTGTTTAAATAGTTTAGAATTACCAAAGCTCAAGGTTCAGGTTGACAATTTCTCACATTGAACCACCAAGTTCAATTTCACTGGTTCAAAAGTGAAGATCTAAGTTCACATTCCAAATCCAAATGTGACTCAAGATCCGAAAACCATGAGTGTAGTTCAAAATCATCATAGTTAAAAAGTTCAAGTTTGCACGTTCAAGTTCAAAGGTTCAGATTCCCAGGTTCAAGTTCACAAGTTCAAATCGTCAAGTTTTTAACAACAAGAACTTATAACTATAGATTATCTAAAACCAAAGAAATGGGTGTTAGTGTAGGGGGGCATATCTTTTAGCTCCACCATTGGATCTTTATAGTTTTTGGATATGTTATCAAAAATAAAAAATTCTAAATAATCAATGGTGGGATTGTGAAATATGGTTAGAATCAAAAGTTATAGTAACCCACATAAGGGTCTATCAAGTAGACTAGAAACCACAGATTTTCTACAATTAGAAAAACAATCATGTTGCGAGGGCCATAACTTTTCATCCTACTATTGGGTTGAGCTAAATTTTGGATGTATATGGTAAATCTAGTTCTCTAAATACTCTCCAATCCATTTTTCAAAATTCATCACAAATTAAAAGTTATGAGTGTTAGAGTGAAGCATTTACCAAACTATTAATTATAGTCATAAGATGTCGGACTTTGTCACTAGCCTATCCCACTTATCTGAGAATACATATGGGCTGCTTTTTTAATTTGGTAAACATATTTTTTATTATTGATGTGACTTTATAATTGGTGAAATATGAAAGTTGTACCAAGTGATAAGCTATAGATGATATAAAGGAGCAATCAAAAAGATTTTCAAGAAACAGTTACAGGAACCAAAAAATACCATCAAAATATTATTCATGGTAAGAATATCAAGGTAGAGGGGGTTCTTTTTCTACTTTCTAAGAATCATGTAGCTGCTAGGGAGAGGGAGAGAATTCATTTTCTGGACTAATTGTAACAAGGGGGAAAATAAATAGTTTTGTTTTACATTTTTGTAATAGAAGACTCAAAATGATTGTATGGTCTATTGAAAACAATTGATTAATTGTGTATTGTCTTTTATGTTACACAAAATGTCATATCATTGCTAGTCAGTGTATGCCAAGCTCACTTGGGTGATGAAAATAGTTTCATGTGTCCGTCGAGCATTCTAGAGTTTGCCAAGCTCAAAATAAAGTGTTCACCAAGTTCACTTAGGTGACAAAGAGAAGTTCGTAGAAGCTGTGTTAACCGAGCTCACTCGGTTACCAAAGGAACTTTGTGAATATGTAGTGTTAACCAAGTTCACTTAGTTAACACAAGAAAATCATTTCTAAGTTAGTGTCTACCGAGAAGGGTCAGTTAACGAAGGATTTTATTATTTTGGCATATTGAGTTCAATTGATTTGTTTGTTAGTTCTAGCTGACTGAAGAGATGAATATTAAGTATTCTAAGTTGTATTCAAGCCAACTTGACAATGTGTAATATATAAATATAAGGTCAAGTTAAGGATTGAATGTGTGGAACATAACAAAAGATTCAAAGATGTTTAGCGGAAGCGAATTAGAAGGATAAGCATAATATCCTTATTGAGCTGCAAAGATACATTTTGATCAGGAAGGATCAAGTATACAAGCTAGAATTGAGATCTGTAATGAGCAATTCAATTGCATCGAAATTAGGTCATCTCATTTTTATTCTCTAACCATTGTAGTGGTAATCTAAATCTCTTAACAGAGTTGGCTAACAACTATTTGTAAATCCTCTAACAAGGTGACATTTCTAGATTGAAGTGTCTAAAGACCTCTAACAAGGCCACTCCAAATAGGGTGATTAAA
The DNA here is from genome assembly GCA_028749045.1 of Cupressus sempervirens. Taxonomy (NCBI): domain Eukaryota; kingdom Viridiplantae; phylum Streptophyta; class Pinopsida; order Cupressales; family Cupressaceae; genus Cupressus; species Cupressus sempervirens. The sequence goes on from CM053787.1 coordinate 521,819,650, forward strand.
TCCTCTAAAAGGGTCACACCTAATAGTGTGTTTTGTAACCTTTAACAATTTTGGCTCCTAATAGGGCTCACTTTAGAAGAGTGAAAAATAGTAACTAGTTGCAATTGGTGATTTTTTCCAAATTGAGTTTCCACGTTAAATCTTGGTGTCACTTGTTTTCATGTTATTTCTTTTATGTGTATGCAACTAAGTTAAATAAGGCTAATCACAGAAACTATCTTAAGATCTGCACTTGCCAAGTTACTACTACTATTTTAGTGTTTATCGAGATACAACATTTACTAGTGTAAATTGAGTAAATGTGTGTTTGCAGACTAACAATAGAATATAGTTTAGTCAGAGTTTATGTTTTGATTTTTATTGACATCCAAGGGATCTAAGATTTATTTGAGTGGTAACTGATTTACCCCTCCCCTCTCAGTTACTCTTATATTTCCAACATGGTCATCTTGTTATATTTGGAAATAAGAATAAGTTTATATTACAAACCGTATAGTCTATGTGTTTCTATTATGATCAAGATTAATCTTGTTGTTGTCATTTTTTCCTTTCTGAATATCCTCTTCTATCATTGTACTAAGCACATATTGTATATAATCATGTGGTTTATATATGTATGTCCATGGAATAGGGTGTTTAATCTCTTATTTTCTTTGTAATGTGAGAGACTTGTTAGATAATCTTATGGCTATTTTCTTGTTTTCGTCTCATTTTCCACTTTATAAATCTTATAGTTGCATTCATCTCATAATGATGGGTGAATGTTAGAAAGCCTTTGTTTCTTCTAGTAAAAGACATAACCCTATATTTGATTAATTGTAAATCTTTTTATGAGGGAGTTGAACCTCACAATTTAGAGGAGGGTTATGAATCAATGATAATTCATCCAACTATTTCTAGTATTTATGCCTTCAATCGAGAATTTTGAGCCATTGATTATATTTCTTCTTGAATGAAAAATCTATATACTAACACTACTAAAGACCTAAATCTTAAATATGTATTAATTAGAAATCAAATCACAAAGTAATCCATTGAACATTGGCTAAAACAAAGAAAAAATCCATAAAATATCCTTGAATATGAAAAAGCATCCAAGAACATTCCATTATCCATCACAACACATTACAAGTCCAAATCAGCCATGAAAATTGCTCTTCATTTATGCTACGACTCTTCCACTCAAGAAACATGTTTGGCAATTCTCATAGCCACAAACTAGTCATGTCAAATATTTAAGCCTAAGTCCTAAATATGCTATAACCTTTCTATCATGTAAATTTTTCATATTGATACTCACCAATCTAGATAGTATCAATTTGTTTCTTCTTGAACACCAAAATTTTAGTCACAAGTAAATCACATGTAACTCTCTCAAATATTATTGTAAATAATAATCTTTAACTTAATACTAATCAATTATAGACATCCTTGAACATGTCTATACATGTACTATTAGAGTAAAGTTTTAACTTAATCATGTTTATTATCTTTACTCCTTCTTAAGGTTTCACTTTTATGAATTTTCAACATTTAAAATTATTTAGTTTTATTAAATGTTTTCTTATTGGGGTTCCTTTTAGGTTGCATGATCTCCTTTTATAAAGATTGATCCATTGTATATTTTGTAATTCTACCCTTTGATAATATAACATCTCCAATACTTTATGAGCTCAAACTCTTTCTTTTTTAGTTCATTCTTCCCTATAATAGATTTTCTTTGCAAGTAGGTGATCTTGATTCTTCAAAGTTGGTTTGAAAATTCCTACATAGTATTAGAGCATAGACCTACTATAACTTGTTCTAGTTTTTGAACAATTCAAACTTATGAGGGTTTAATTGGGTAGATCAAGGTTTTCAAAACATTTTTGTTGAATCTAGGCTAACATTTTTTTGTGCTCTTTAGGCTCAAACAAACCTCACCATTGAGTTTGTAGTACTTCAAAAACCATGTTATTTTCATATAAAAACTTGTCCATTTTATCACAGTCAACCTATGAGCCAAAGAAAATTTCTTGAAGGCCATAGGACCCAGGGCAAATTTTATCAGATAGAAAATAAAATAAAAATGAAAATTGGAAATTTCTTTTTAAAAAGGGATGTTTTCTTTAAAGAAAGAACTACCTAGTGTCCACCAAGATTCCACTAGGCGGTTACTACCACATCATTAAACAACTAACTTTCCAATTGAGTGAATTATTACCCAAATTTGTCCAAAGAGCCATTGGGGGTCACTTTTGGGCCCACCAGCCCCTATAACAATCACAATGGTGACTAGGAGCCAAGCCAAGGACCTAATTGCCAGTCCCTTGGTCATCCACATTACCAAGGGACCCATATCTTTGGCCCTTGAGGATTTGAAACTTCATGGACGATATATTTAGACTATCATTCATTCAAGTGATCATATCTTAGGTGTTTTAGCTTAGATTTTTGCAAACAAGATATTGTTGAAAGATTTGTTAGTTTGGTCACTTTTTTATGTACTTAAAGTTAGATGAGTTTTTTGCACTTTGGGGGTGCGTATTTCTCAATTTTACACTTTTTTTACAAAATAAAACTCAAATGATCATTATAAGTCTCTTCTTGTATACTATTTAGATCTTCTATTAACTTTTCTAGAAAATTAATTAGGTACACAAGATAAAGTTTGAAGTTTTTTTTTTCCTTTTTCCAAATTTTGACTATAAAATAACTTCTAGAGTTTGGTTTTGTTAAATTGTATGAGGATTTATTTCTTTCTTTGTATCATTTTCCTTAGAAAACTAGAATTTCTTCATTTAATCCACTCAAAACATGGCCAAAAACACATATTCTATTGAACTTCTCATAGCTCACAACTACCATACATGGAAAGCCACCATGACTCAACTTCTCAGATCCAAGGGGTTGTGGTCCTATTTAAATACAATTCAAAGAGTATTGACATGACCATTTAAGATTACACAACATAGAAATAAGAAAGATGAAGTTATGGGTTTGATCTCCTTACATATTTCGGTCAACTTTTTATTTCATCTAGACATGTTTAACAACCATATGAAATGTGGACCAAGTGCAATGATTTATTTGGTATCATTAATAAATTTAGAAAATATCCAACTAAATTTAAACTAACTTTACTTGTACCTAATTCCTTTCCCTGTATTGAGGACTTTTTAATGAAATTTAAACAACACAAATCATGTACCACAAGGTTGTGGTAAGAAAAAAATAGACATCAATTGTATTTACTTGATTCTTTCTAAGCTTTGAGGAAAATTTTAGATACTTTTTTCTTCATTCTAATCTACCATGGATGCCTTTGATCCACAAATTTCCATGATTTCCTTAGAGGTATTTTGTGATCATTTTTCTTGAGAGAATTCCACACTCATACAGTTGGATGCTCTTATATGGTTACATAATCACGCATTGGTAGCCCACACATCTTTAGGGGAGTAGGAGTAGAAATAAAAGTCACATATCAAGAGCTTTGAAAGGATTCAAGTTCTCAACACTCCTTTGGCCCATTTGACCCTAACTGTGAAAATCAAACATATAAACTCCTTAAGTGTTCTTGTTTTAAAAAACCTAATCAGGAAAAGTCCTATTTATATGCAAAGAAGCTATATGGATATGAAAAATAGGTTTCATATTTTGAATCTCTTCTTAGGAAGATAAATATTTATATTCATTATTCTACTACTATATCTCACAGGTATTCTCCCTCATCACCATTCTAGACATATAGATAGGACTAATAAAAGGGTCATGCCTTATATACAAGTTGATGTAGGAGCATCCTGGGTAAAAGCGCAATCTTGCATCACCCAAAAATATTTTATTTTCAGTATTTTCTATTTTTTAAGGACTAGTAGACAGGGTGGTTATTATTTATCGGAACTTGCTATTTTTAGCAAGTTTATCATATGAGCTTTGAATGTTCTCATTTTCTACAAGAAAGTTCATTTTAGAGATATAAGCCTACTATAAAAATTTCATTGCTCTAGCTTATATAGAAGAGAAGTTATTGCAGATTTTTGGTGGAAAAATTTACAGAAAAATCTTCAGGCTCACCATTGGAGGCCTTAGAGTGCCTGGATGAGGTCTGAAAACTTGATTGAAGGGTGCTAATGCAATTTCGGGTCTATAGATAAGGAGCTGGCATTTTCAAAAAGTGGTTATAATAACCAGTCGAAGCAATGATTTGTGAGTTATGGCCTTCAGAAGTTGGGCTACCAATTTTTTTTAAATAATTTGTTAAAGATGTATTTGGCTGACTCTATGTGTATTGTTAGGTTTGTTGGGCCTAGGCATTTGGTTGACTCTGTGTGTATTGCTAGGGTCTGTTGGCCCTAGGCATTAAGTTTGAGCATCTAGAACCTTCTCAGGCATCATAAAATTGCCTATTTAAGAAAGGCCCACACATTGTCTAGGATAGCTCTGGGTGATAGTCGTAGCACTGTCTTGCAGATTACTGTAATGAAGGTGCCCATTTGGGTTAGCATATTGTAATTGAGAATTCTATAATTCCACATTTGTGACAATAATAAGTCCATATTTTGTTCTCGCATTTGTTATTGTTCCTTTGTTTCTGTTCTGAGTTTATGGTATTAAGGCGAGCACCCTAGAGTTCTTGAGTGTGTGAATAGATCACTGATTGCGAGGTAGTTTGCACCAAGATTGTGGTTTTGGCTGAGTGTGTAGACATATCATTGATTGTTAGGCAGTTTGCACTAAGGTTCAGTGCAAGTGTTCATATACCTCCATGAAGAGAGCATGGTGGAAGGGCTATAGGTGTTACACCTAAGAGTTTCTGATCCCTCCAAAGGTAAATGCAAGTGTTAGAAGAACAAATGTGAAGAGGAATAAATCTTCTTGTAAGAGATGAAAGCGAGGATGAGGACGAAGTAGAAGAAAATTCTGAAGTAGAGGTAGTTCTAAATCCAAAGGAAGAGAGGCTTTTTAGGGCGATCTCCAAGATTGGAAAAAGACCTAAGTTTGAGGTTTCTACAATTTTAGGAAATCTTAACCCAAAAGAGATGATCGATTGGATCAATGAACTAGAGGAGTAGTTTGAGTATGAAGATATTGAGGATCTAGATAGGGTCAAGTTTGCGAAGACAAAACTGAAGGGACATGCAAAGATCTGGTGGCAAGAGGTTTAGTTGGAGCGAAATAGAAAGGGAAAGGACAAAATCACCAGATGGGATCGAATGATAGCTAAAATGAGGCAACAATTCATTCCTATGGATTATGAGCTTGATATGTTAAAGAAGATGCAAGGAATGAAGCAACTGGGAAAATCTGTTCAAGAGTTTACCGAAGAGCTCTACTGAGTTCTAATTAGAATCGGCCATGCAAAAGCTGATAAGGAGAAAGTCACCCATTATCTTAATGGGTTAAGGCCAAGCATTTAGGACAAGCTAAGTCTGGTTTGAATGAGCAGTATTGAGGAGACATACCAGTTTGCCTTAAGAGTTGAGGAGAAATTGAGCAAGAAGTTTGACAATAAGAACATCGGAAGAGGTCATGGTGGAAGATTTGGAAGACGATCTTATGGAGGCCATAATGATGATCAGAGGAAAAAGGATGAGGCTGGAAGTAGTAACTAGAACCAAAGGGGAAACAATTTCAATCATTTCCATGATCAGAACAATAGAGATAAGAGAGGAAGAGGTAGAGGGCAAGGATATGGAAAAGGAGGCTTCTGTGGAAAATGTTTTCACTATGGAGAAGAAGGGCATAGAGTATTTGAATTTACCCAACGTCAAGGAAGGATAGATCGAAGAACAAAAGCTCAGGCGAGAGTTGCACATGTTGATGAAGATGCCAGATCCTCACACTCTAAAGATGCTAAAAGAGGAGAAGTCCTAGTTAACAGAAGAGTCTTGCTGAATGGTGAGAATGAACCTGATCAAAGGAGTTTGTTTCGAACAAGGTACAGATGTGAAGATAAGTGTTGTGATGTGATTATTGATGGTGGAAGCACTGACAATTTGGTGTCAAAAATGATGGTCAACAAGTTGAAGCTAAAGAGATAGAAACACCCGCATTCATACCATATTGCTTGGGTGCAAGATGACCACAAGGTTATGCTCAATGAGTAGTCTTAGTGAAGTTCAAGATTGGGAGCTACCAGGATAAGGTACTATGTGATATCATGCCTATAGATATATGTCATATGTTTTTGGGTAGGCCGTGGCAATTTGAAAGGCATGTTGTACATGATGGGTGAGGAAATACCTACACTCTAACTAAGGATGGAGTGAAACATAAGTTGAAGCCATTGAAGAATAAAGAAGAAAAGGTAGGTAGTGCTTCCAGAATATGTTTTGTTGATGGACAAGAGTTTTTTAAAGGTATGAAACATGAGCATATGTGTTTTTTTATAATTTCTAAAGATAGTAAATAAGAAGTAGAGGAGGTACCTACAGAAGTTGCAAATATGTTGGAAGACTTTTCTGATATTGTATCAAATAATGTATCTGATGGATTGCCCCCAATGAGGAAGATCAATCACCAGATGGATTTGATTCTAGGAGCTAGTTTGTCAAACAAGATAGTGCACAAAATGACACTACCAGAAAGTGAAGAGTTGAACAGGAAAGTTCATGAATTGTTGTAAAAGAGGTTAATTCGAGAGAGTTTGAGTTCATGTGATGTATTAGCAGTGTTAGCACCAAAGAAGAATGGAGAATAGAGGATGTGCATAGATTCTCGTGCTATCAACAAGATCACCATCAAGTATAGATTTCCTTTGCCGAGGATGGATGGTATTATGGACTATTTGAGTGGAGCTCAGTATTTCACAAATATAGATCAAAAGAGTCAATACCATTAGATTCGTATCAGAGAAGGGGATGAGTAGAAGACTGCTTTCAAGACAAGAGAAGGACTGTATGAGTGGTTAGTCATGCTTTTTGGGCTAACCAATGCACCAAGCACTTTCATGAGACTCGTGAATGAGGTACTGAAGGAGTTTCTAGGTAAGTTTGTCATTGTTTACCTAGCTGATATATTGATCTTGAGTAAGACATTAGAGGAGCATTTGATTCATATTCACAAGGTGTTTGAAAAATTGAGGGAAGAAAAGTTATTGATAAATCTGAAGAAGTGCATTTTTGCAAAGAAGGAGTTGGTTTACTTGGGATTTGTAGTCTTAGGGGAAGGTTTGAAAATGGACCTAGTTAAAGTGAAGGCTATCATTGAATAGCCTACTCCAAGGAGTGCGATAGAGGTAAGATCTTTTCATGAACTAACTACATTTTACAGAAAGTTCATAAGAAGTTTTAGCAGTATTTGTGGACCCTTGACTGAAACAATGAGAGGAGATAGAAAAGAGTTTAAGTGGACTATAGGAGCAAATAAGTGTTTCAATCTATTGAAACAAAAAGTTACTGAGCAACTTGTTTTAGCACTTCATGATTTTAACAAGCTGTTTCAAGTAGACTATGATGCTAGTGGTACTGCAATAGGAGTTGTTTTGAGCCACGATGGTAGACCAATTGCTTATTTCAGTGAGAAGCTGAATGATGCAAAAAGAAAATATTCTATTCATGATAGTTCAAGCATTGAAGAAGTGGAGACACTATCTTCTTCTCAAGGAGTTTGTTTTGTATGTTAATCATCAAGCTTTGCAATATTTGAATGGTCAAGGAAAATTGAACCAAAGGCATTTAAAGTGGGTTGAGTTTTTGCAGAGTTATACATTTTTTTTGAAACACAAAAGTCGGAAGTCGAACAAAATTGTAGATGCTCTTAGTAGAAGACAACTTTTTCTAATAGAAATGCAGATAGAGGTGGTTGGGTTCAAGAAACTTAGTACATTGTATCCAGATGATCCTTATTTTGGTTAAGCATGGAAGGCTTGTATAGAACCTACTACACTTGACAGGATAAAGTGGTTGGATTTTATGATCCAAGATAATATGTTGTTCAAAGGAAGTCGGTTGTGCATTCCAAGAAGTTCAATGAGAGAGAACCTCATCAAAAAGAAGCATAATGGAGGATTGGCTAGACATTTTGTAGAGATAAAACTATAGCTTTGGTTGTTGAAAATTATTACTAGCCACAGTTACAACAAGATGTGATGAAGTGTGTACAAAGTTGTCAAGTATGTCAGATGGCAAAATGAGTGAAGCAGAATATAGGGTTGTATCAATCATTACCTGTACCAAAGAAGTAGGAGGATGTCAACATGGATTTTGTTCTTGGATTACTGAGGACATAGTGCGAGCATGATTCTATTTTTGTGATAGTTGACAGGTTTTTAAAGATGGCACAATTTATTCTTTGCAAGAAAACTAGTGATGTTGTTCATGTAACAGAGTTGTTTTTCAGAGAAGTGGTGAGATTACATGGTCTGCCAAAGGGTATAGTTTCAGATCAAAATACCAAATTTGTTGGGTATTTCTAGTGTACATTGTAGAAAAAGTTGGAAGACTAATTTGAAGTTCAATTCATCACATCATCCACAGACTAATGGACAAACAAAAGCTGTGAATCGTAGTTTGGGAAACTTGCTGAGATGCTTGCTTGGAGATAAACCAAAAGGATGAGATATGATTTTACCATAGGAAGAATTTGCATATAATAATTTTGTCAATAGGAGTAATGGTAAATCACCATTCCAGATTGTATATGGAAGTAGTCTCAAAAATGTTTTTGAATTGAGGAAGTTGGATAAAGAAGAGATAAGTAGTGTTGAAGCAGAAGATTTTGTTGAACATTTGACAAATATCCGTGAGGAGGTGAGGAAGCACATCATAAAGATGAATACACAGTATAAGGCTAACGCAGATGTGAAAAGGAGATATAAGGAATTTCAGATTGGAGATGAAGTCATAGTTCATTTGAGAAAGGAGCATTTTCCAATAGGTACATATAATAAACTGAAGATGAAGTTTGGACCGTGCAAGATAGTGAAGAGGCATGATTCGAGAAAAGTGTATGAAAGTGGAGTTGCTTGCTGAATTGAATATTTCACCAATATTTAATATTTTAGATTTGACAGAGTACTATGAAGGAGGTCATGGAGATGAAGTTGCAAAAGCACTGTGGAGCATTCCAATAGCTAGCTCGACTGCCAAGGAGATTGAGGAGATACTAGGCAGACGTATTGGAAAAAGTACTATAAACAAAACTTATGAGGAATATCTAGTCAAATGGAAAGGGAGACTAATTGAGAATTCATCATGGCTAGCAAAGGAGGAGGTCAACCATCTTGATTTTCCTTTGAACACTTGAGACATGACGAGATCACTTCTCAAATTACCCTGGGTGTCTAATGTAGGAGCATCCTAGGTGTAAGGGCAATCTTGCATCACCCAAAAATGTTTTATTTTCAATCTTTTTTATTTTTTAAGGACTAGTAAATAGGGTGGTTACTATTTGTGAAAAATTGATATTTTTAGTAAATTTGTCATACAAGCTTGGAATGTTCTCATTTTCTACAAGAAGGTTCATTTTAGAGATATAAGTGTACCATATAAAATCTCATTGCTCCGACTTACATATCAAAGAAGTTATTGCAAATTTTTGATGGAAAAATTTGCAGAAAAATCTTCAAGCTCACCATTGCAGGCCTTAGAGTGCCCAAATCAGGTTCGAAAACTCAACAGACGGGTGCCAACGCAATTCCAGGCCTGTAGAACATGAGCTGGCATTTTTGAAAAGTGGTTATAATTGCCAATTGGAGCAATAGTTCAGGAGTTACAGCCTTTGGAATTTGAGTTACTAAAATTTCTAAAATAATTTGTCAAAGATATATTTGGCTAACTCTGTGTGGATTGTTATGGTCTGTCGGCCCTAGGCATTAAGTTTGAGAATCTAGAACCTTCCTGGGCGGCATAAAACTGCCTATTTAAGAAATGCCCTAACATTGTTTAGGATAGTTTTGGGTGATAGTGCACAACACTGTCTTGAAGATTACTGTAATGAAGACACCCATTTGGGTTAGCATATTGTAATTGAGAATTTTATAATTCCACATTTGCAGCAATAATAAGAAGTCCATATTTTGTTCTCGCATTTGCTATTGTTCTTTTGTTTCTGCTATGAGTTTATGGTATTAAGGGGAGCACCCTACATCATAAGTACAAAACCACACTCTTTTAAATGGCTACTAGATTCACATATTTCACACCATATGATATCTTCTCAAGTTTTGTTGACTTCTTTTAAAGCTTCTCCTACCCCACACATCTTGATGGGGTACACAAATATTATGAATGTATGTGGGAATGGTTTTATTGCCATTGATGATGTGCATTTAATGATGTACTATGTGCGTTAGTTTGTGGTTATTGATCAGGAAAGTACTATACATACTTCATAAATTTTGTGGGGCTTAGGGCATCGACCTAAAAAAAATTTTGGGCCCTATTTTATCACGATTTTGGACCAATATGTAATTATTAATTATAACCCTAAAGTAGTAAAAATACATGTATAAAAGGGCTTAGGGTTAGGGATTATTTTAGTGTTGTGATGCGAAAATTAGTTCTTGCAGCGGTATTGAACTATAAAGGATTATGGATTGTAATCAGGTTGTATCACTAAATCATAATAATATTAGACTTGTTGTTTGGTGGACATAGCCCAGGGATTAGGTGAACCACATTAAATCTTGGTGTCTTGTATTCTTTTCTATGTGATCTTTGACATAGGAGCATCCAGAGGTATAAGGGCAATCCTATGTCACCCAAAAAAAAGTACTTAGACTTAGTTTCTATTTCATGTGTTTTCATTTTTGGATACCCATTTGGGTTTTAAGGTTCCAACTCTCACAGTTCCACTATTAGTGTTCTGGGTTATATTTTTTAATCACCTTGGGATACGTGTAAATGCCAAAAAAATAGGAGTATGTAATTGAGCCATCATTTGGTGAACTAAAAGGTGTAAATTGGTCAGATGATTGTAATTGTAATTTAGAGCATTCCAGAAAAAGAATTAGGTCAAAAGGCCTCACAGTTTGAAAGTTATCGCAGTTTTTTGATTTCTGGAGATCGCCTAAGAATGCTTCAAAGTTAGGTTAGGGCCATTAAATGACCTCAAACAAGGCCAAAAAATGAACGATGAGCGAAGTTGGTCCATAGGGCTATAGAGCGCTTTGAGAGCTTTTCGAAAATGTAAATGGTTCGTCAATCGGAGCTACGGTTCAAAAGTTATGCCTCCCGAAAGTTCGGTTACCATTTCTGGATTCTTCTAATTTTGTGTAGACTTCTAATGCGATTTTTAGAGCTTTCTATTTGGTCGGTAGATGCCAACTAGCACTTTCTATAATGTATTCCTAATCCTTAACCCTTTGGGGTCTATTTAAGAACATTTCTGGCATTGTAAAAGGTAGTTAGAAGGGAGTTTGAGAGAAGGTACTGGAAGAAGAATTTATCTCCAGATTTATGCTATTGTAAGCCCATAGGGCATGTTTTGGAGTCTTTTTCTCTGCACTAATTGTACTAGCATATTTTTACAGTTAATAAAATTTTTCCTTTCCTATTGTGTCCATTCTGTGCTTGGGTTCTGTCCCCATCAATCTTTTATTTTTTAATATTGTTTATATTTGCATATAATTGTTATTTCTGTCTGTGGTTTAATCTTAACAAGTGGTATCAGAGTGAGGTTGTTTTTCAGCTATCCTCTACAGGAAAGTCTCACGGTTGAGTCGGAGTCTCATAGTTGAGTGGGAGCATTGGAAAACAAGGCTAAGCTGAGGGTTGACAAGTTTAATGTTCAGAACTTTCAATTATGGAAGATGCAAATGGAAGACTAGCTTTATCAGAAAGATTTATGAAAGCCGTTGGAAGGCAAAATCAAGAATCAAGGATCTATGTCAAATGACAACAGGGATCTTTTGGATAGAAAGGCACTTGGAAGCATTCAATTATGCCTGACACCATTGGTGGCATTTAATATTACAAAAGTGAAGACAACAAAAGAGTTGATGCAAACCCTAGCAAAACTATATGAAAAGCTCTCCACTTCAAACAAGGTATTTCTCATGTAGTGTTTATTTAATATGAAAATGACAGGATTTGTTGCAGATCATTTAAATGAGTTTAATACTATTACTAGTCAATTATCTTCTATGGGTATCAATTTTGATGAAAAAATTAGGGCTCTCTTGATTTTGTGTTTGCCTAAAAATTGGAATGGCTTGGTAATGGTTGTGAGTAATTTTGTTCCTAGATCTAGTACCCTAAAATATGATGATGTGATCAGTGTTATTTTGAGTCAGGAAACTCATAGAAAAAGCTTAGGTGGATCTACATCAAGAAGTGTTTTGAATGCACAGAGTCGAAGCAGAACAACTAAGAGAGGAAGTAATTTCAGAAATTGTGGAAAATCAAGAGGAAAGTCAAAAGGGTCTGGTCTCAATCAAGAGGACCGAATGATTATTGGTACTGTGGGAAACCAAGGCATAAAAAGAAAGATTTTTGGACTCGAAAGAAAAATGAAGAGATAAACCAAATGGAGACAAGGAGGCAAATGTGGTAAGTAACAAATCTAAAGAGGATGTTTTGCTTCTATCTTTAGCAAGTGTTGATGATTCATGGGTTTTAGATTCTAGTGCTTTATTTCATGTTATACTTCATAGAGGTTATTTCATTGATTATGTCAAAGGGGATTTTGGAGTTGTTTATTTGGAGGATAATGAACCCTATCAGATTGTTGGAAAGGGAAAAGTTCAGATTAAGTTGCAGAATGAGAATCATTGGCTACTACATGAGGTAAGATATGTTTCAAGGCTAAGTAGGAATTTAATTTTAGTAGGGCAATTCAGTGATGAGGGTTGTGTAGTTACTTTTAATGATAAAAATTGAAAAGTTTCAAAAGGATCTCTTGTAGTAGCAAAAGGTGTGAAAGTAGACACTTTGTCTTTGTACAGGTCATATTGTTCCTTCTACTTTAATTATATTAGAGAAAAATGAATGTTTAGGAACAATTGCTGGAGTTTAGTAGGGAGAATAAATAGCTGCTATAAATTTTGATACAATGTTGTGGCACAACAGACTTGTGCACATAAGTGAGAAAGGTATAAAAGTACTTCATTCAAAAAAAGTTTTACCAGGTCTAAAATGTGTTAATATGGATTTCTATGAGAGTTGTGTGTATGGAAAACAAAAGAGAGTGAGTTTTGTGAAGACTTGAAAGGAAAATAAAAAGGAGAAATTAGAGCATGTAAATATTGATGCACGAGGACCGACTCAAGTATCTTACCTTGGTGTCTTTCATTATTATGTTACATTTATTGATCATGCAACTAGAAAAGTATGGATTTATTTTCTTAGACAAAAATATGATGTATTTCAAACATTCAAGAAAAAGAAAAGCTCTGTTGAAAATGAGACTGGTGAGAAATTAAAATGTCTCAAATCTAATAATGGTGATGAATATTGCAATCATGAATTTGAAAATTATTGCTCCACTAATGGTATTCGTAGACAAAAAATTGATCCAAGGACTCCATAAGAAAATGGAGTGGCTGAATGCATGAACAAGACTATAATGGAGTGCGCAAGGAGCACGAGGTTGCATGTTGGTTTTCCCTTACACATGTGGGCAGAAGCTATCAATACTGTTGTATATTTGATTAATAGAGTTCCATCTACTCCTTTGAGTTGTGGTATTCCAGAGGAAGTATGAACTGGTGAGAAGGTGAGTTATTCTTTTCTCAAAACCTTTGGTTGTGAAGCATTTGCTCATATTGATTCTAAAAATAAAACCAAGCTAAAAGCCAAGTCAAAGAAATGTGTATTTGTTGGATATTGCATTAATGAATTTGGTTATAGGCTTTGGGATTTTGAAAATAATAAAATTGTAAGAAACAGGAATGTCATATTCAATGAAAAAGTGTTATACAAAGATCTGTTGCGGCAACATAAGAAGAAAGAAAATGATTATGTAGTGCTGATGCTCCAAAAGATGATGTTCTAGCCATTCCTTATGATGTGCAACTATTGCAACAACAAATACCACACACACCAGTGAATGTTAGATGGTTAACAAGGATGAGTAGATCTTTAGGAAGATTTTCTCCCTCTTTGTATTCTATTTTACTTATTGATGCTGATAAACCTGAATGTTATGCTGAAGCTGTGTAGGAGTCTGCAATGAAAGAAGAAATGGACTCTTTGCTGAAAAATAAGACATGAGATTTATAAAAGTTGAAAGATGAGGATGGATGTAAGAAAAGATTTAAAGGGGCTTTACAAAATAAGTAGGTTTATAGGTTAAAAGATGAGGATGGAGGTAAGAAAATATTTAAAGCTAGGTTAGTTGTAAAAGGATTTGTATAGAAAAAATGAATTGATTTTGATGAGATATTCTCTCCTATTGTTAAAATGACTTCTATCCGTATTGTTTTAAGTATTGTGGCTACTGAAGATTTGCATTTAAAGTAGCTTGATATTAAAACAACCTTCCTTCATGGGAATTTGGATGAAGAGATATGTATGGCTCAGCCATAAGGATTTGAGGTCAAAAGTAAAGAGAATTTAGTGTGCAAATTGAAGAAAAGTTTATATAGCTTGAAGAAAGCACCTTGGTAGTGGTATCCAAAATTTGATAGTTTTATGCATGAGCATGGATATAGTAGGTGCCATTTAGATCATTGTGTTTACTTTAAGAGGTTGGATGATGATAGCTACATTATTTTATGTTTATATGTTGATGATATGCTTGTAGCCATGTCTAACATGGATCAGATTAAGGGGCTAAAACACTAGTTAGCACTTGCATTTTCTATAAAGAATTTAGGGATAGCAAAACAAATCCTTAGTATGAAGATTTTTAAAGATAGGAAGAACATGAAAATTGATGTTATCTTAAGTTGATTATGTTGAGAAGGTGTTGCAACATTTCTCTATGGAGAATGCTAAAGCTATCAACACACCTTTACCTGGTCATTTGAAGTTGACAAAAAAGATGTGTCCCAAGACACTATAAGAGGAGGATAAGATGTCAAAGGTACCCTATGCTTCAACTATAGGAAGCTTGATGTATGCTATGGTATGTACAATGCCAGATAATTGCACATCTAGTGGAAGTCGTTAGTAGGTATATGAGTCATCCATGAATTAAGCATTGGAATGTAGTCAAATGGATTCTCAGATATTTGAGAGGAACATCTAATAAGTGTTTACACTTTGGGGGCTCTACTACTCACTTACAGAACTACGTTGACTCAGACTTGGTAGGGGATATTGATACCAGGTGGAGTACTATAGGTTATGTATTTACTGTTGGTGGGGTAGCCATGAGCTAGGTTTCTAGGTTACAGAAGGTTAATGCTTTATCCACTACAAAGGAAGAGTATGTTGCTGCTATAGAGGCAACCAAGGAGATGATATGGCTTCAGTTCTTCTTGGAAGAATTAGGACACCTTCAGAAGGATAATTATTTGTTTATAGATAGTCAGAGTATTATTCATTTTGCAAAGAATTCAACTCTACATTTGAAGACAAAAGACATACAGTTGTGGTACCATTTCATTTGGTTAGTTTTGGATGATGGACAATTAAAGTTGGACAAGATACATACATATGACAATCCAATGAATATGTTTACAAAGGTAGTGACAAGAGTGAAGCTAAATTCCTTTTCAACTTTGGTTGGTCTTCTAGACTAAATAGGAATAACAAAACGACAAAGTCTAGGGTGGTTTGATCCAATGGGAGCCCCATGTGGTAGCGGTATTGCTATAGGATCAATCTCCATGTGGGAGATTGTTATCTAATGTGGAGTCTGATCAATCTTCAAGTGGGAGATTGTTAATTTGTGGTGACTAATTAGAAAAGTACTGTACATACTTCATAAATTCTTTAGAGCCCTATTTTATTGAGATTTTTGGCCAACATGTAATTATTAATTATAACCTTGAAGTGGTAACAATACTTGTATAAAAGGGCTTAGGGTTAGGGATTGTTTTAGTGTTGTGATGTGAAAATTGGTTCTTGTGGTGGTATTGAGCTGTAAGGGATTATGGATTGTAATCAGGTTATAATCACTGGATCATAATAATATTGGACTTTCTATTTGGTGGACGTAGCCTAGGGATTAGGTGAACCACGTTAAATCTTGATGTCTTGCATTCTTTTCTGTGTGATCTATTATTTTTTGATATTATTTATATTTGCATGTAATTGTTATTTTTTTTCTGTGGTTTAATCCTAACAATGTGTTCCATCTTTGTCCTATAACCTTATCTCTATTTATAAGATTAATCATAGTGGGATGGGGAAGACAAACGAGTTCATACAAGGTTTAGTACACATTAGAGATTTGGTCCATTGTCTCCACTCTTGTATTGTAATGCCTCCCCAAGGAACCCAAGAGAAATTAATCTATAATGTTACTAAGTTTTCAAAACATTTTGTTTGTTTGAAAGATTAAAACAATCAAGAGATAACATAACATAATCAATAACTCATATACATAAATAAGCAATTCAATAATAGTCACATCTCTCAAGGGTTCGATAATGTTGAATCACACACATAAGTTTTAATAAGATTAAATTTGATGATTAAACAAAGCCCAAGTCGTAGAATAACCACTTGTACAAAAACACATGAAAGAATATACAAGTACATAAATGCCACATGGCATAACCTAAATGTGTAATCATCCTTTGCAAAAGTTATAGGGTATGAAATGCTAAAAGAATATACATCATAAAGATACAACATCCTGTAAGATCTCAAATAACCAATGTACAAAAATACCAAAATATGACCATACAAAATAATTAAAAGGTAAGAAGAATAAAAACAACTGCACAAGGTACATGCAACATTGACATCCAGCTATCATATTTCAATGGTATAAAAAAAACTACCACCTGACCTTGTGGAACCTAAATCACCCACTCCCACCCATGCTGAGGAGATAATCTCAAGTCTCATACTGATAACAATCCAAAAGACATAACAAGAATATAGGTCAAGGAACCTTGATTGCAATCCATCTCAAAGATACCAAGAACACAAGTAATATCTAATCCTAGAGGCAACATGACACATAGAAAACCTAATATGCATGTGGGCAAGTGTCATCATATGAGTCAACTCTAGGGTTACCCTGATAGTCTCTCTAGAATCTGCCCCTTGGTGACTCTATACGACATTAGAATCTTTTATTTTAGACCTAACAAGGCAAGGTCACAAGCAAGCATCCTCTTTACTCCCATCCTAGCTTGCACTAGCACTCAAGGCATGAGCGAGATAAACACTAACTCTTGTTAATTCATCTTATCCTCACTAATGAAATGTTTTCACTTATTAATATAGCTTACAATGGGTTACCTAGGCAACCTCTTTAGGACTCCAACATTCATTGCAAGCCACTTCCCAACATTCACATAGATAGCCTACCCTAAGCTCATAAAAGTGTATCTCATAAAATCATAATATTCACCTCAGTCCTCTACAAGCAACTAGAAAACACCAATACATAACTGATCAAAACCTCATAGGTTACACCAAGAAAATCACAACACATGAGCTTGCAAAGGAGAACTTGATCTCATTATAGAAACACGTGAATATAGCGCATTGGTTGGGAATGAAATAATTGTGGTACCATTCCTATTTGGCTGAACTACTAGGTTTCCCCAAAAGCCCATCATAAGATAAAACACTAAACCTCAGCAAATATTTAAAACAAGTGAAGTTAATCAGCCATTTTAGTTTTCATTATAGTTTCATAAGAACTGATTTACAATAAAGTTTCAAGTTTTCATTTTCGAAGTTTTTCCTATTGATAAATGTTTCCAAGTTTAGATTGATCAAATATATAAGTTTCATGTTTATAACTTAATGCATCTATATTTTCCAAAAGCTATGTATTTGCTAGGGTCCAATAATAATTGTCATGGAAAACATAATAGTTTATTTAAAACTTTACATATAATTTCTATTTAATAAAATATTTTGAAAGTCCAATTATAAAAATTAAATAATAATTATATTCAATAAATATTATATTCAGTTTTAACAAAAAACCTAATTTAATTAAATTAAATTAAACTTGACTCAATTATATTTCAAACTAAATGATATTTTAATTAAAAACTAAATTTATTTTAAATAATATTTATAATTTTAAACTATAATTTAAAAAAAAAACTAATATTATTAAAAATTGAAAAATAATAAAAAATTAGAAAAATATAACATTACCTTTTTTTATTTTAAATCCTATAGGCTAATGCTGCAACAACAAACTTGCTAGCTGTAGCCGCAATTTGGTACCTATTGCTATGACAACATGTTTGTCATGTGGTAAGCTTGACTATATGAGGAGTGATGGGGGCTGAGGAGGTGGTGCCCCCTCCCCACAAACTCATATTTTTATTTTATTTAAAACAAGATTGCCCAACAAAATAAATGCTATTACCATACTAATAATTTTATTAGTGTCATAATATATATATATATATATATATATATATATATATATATATATATATATATAGAGAGAGAGAGAGAGAGAGAGAGAGAATTATTCATAACCAATTTAATTTATAAAACAACAAACTTTTCTTAATTTTAAACCCTACCCATTAACTAATTTTCTTTAGTTCATGTCTTTTTGATTAGTGTTTTGACTACGTTTTTTACAAATTCTTTGGTAATGGAGAACAATCAATTTACCACTAATGGTTTTAATATTCAAATACATTTCCAATAAGAAAAATCGTTATAACAGACATAAAGAAGACATATATTTTTGAGAGATTTCTTATGATGGTTCTACAAAACGCTACCTCAAATTGATGCTATAAGCTCGGTAATTACTGTTGGAGTTGATGAAATCCAACTTCGAAGATGCCCAAGATCACTTGCATGCCAAAACCTATCAAAGAGAAGTCAAGGAAGGAAGAACGCAGAGCAACGAAAAACCCTAAATGGACATGACAGACAATATGCAAAGACAAGAAGAATATGTATTTATAATGAGAATGCCTTGATATGAAAATACAATGAGGGAGCTTGAATATAAAGAGCTCCAAGAATCTCCTAGAACAAGCTAGAAGATTCTAGGAGATAAGTGTGACAACTAAGCATGCATCCACATAAGTATGACTTAGGAGAGAACAAACTCCCATATTGTCAACAACTTATAACAAACTCCTAGACTACAACTAATAAATAAATGCATTTACCTAAGTAAGCTTAAGTAAATAGAATAAATAATTGGTAAATTAATTATTTACTCTAATACCCCCCCTTAAGTGCAACTTAGGGAAATGCCTTAAGCTCACAAAACTAAGAAATGCAAAATGAGTCCCAACAACGAGGCCATGTTAGGTACCCATGTACAAAACAAAAAAAAATGCAACCTCTAAAAATGGGGAAAGAGAGAAAATCATGTGGGAAAAACCCTCCACCAAAAAGAGGTAAGAACCTAGTGAAGAACCAAAGAAGCCTCCAACTAGTGAATTGTCCCCTAAAACAGGAACAAAGAGTGATCATGAAGAAGCATCACTGAAGCATGAAGAAGTCGCAAATTTTTCAAACTGCTGATTTGAAGTACCACCATGGAAGAAGAAGGCACAAACCGAGCGTTTCTATATGGTGGATGATCCATCTCACCGAAATGTATAGGTAGCCAGCCACTGCAATCGCCTTGTACATAAGATCAACCATTGAATACATAGTTCACACTAACGAACCATCGAACCATGGATGCATTAGAACAACAGCATAACCCCCCCCCTTAATGCAGATAGGGTGTGATGATAGGAAATTGAGAAGGTGGGCCAAAGTCTCCTGCAAACGAACCAAGAACGACGAGAGAGGGAAAGAGGTACAAACACCAATAAAGACACAGTCACACTGACACTACATGGGGCTAATGTTGTGGAAGGAACACTCACTTGACAAATGAAGAATTCCTAAAACAACAAAAAACTATCCCCCCATGGTGTTTTATGAAAATAGTGCATGTACAACTGACTCAAAAACAACGTTCATGACTCTCAAAATGCAAAAAGTGGCACTTTATCTCAGTGTGATACATAAAAGTGGTTCAAAATGATAGCTACAATGATCAAAACTGAAAACAAGTTAATACAAAAGATAGTACAACCTAAAACAAAAGAAACTATGCCAAGAAAACGATTCTTGGACCTAAAACACTCAAAATATCCACCATATAGAAAAAATGCCAAAACTATGATATAAAGAGCATGGGCCAAAAACTAAGAAAAATGACCACATTTCTGAAAAGATGATAGAACCAGCTTTCCAAAACTATAAAGTTTTCAAAAAATGGGCATGGGACGCAAAAGATATGCTTTTCGAAGTCAAACATAACTTTGAACTTTGACTAAAAAAATGGGCAATGAAAATGTATCAAAACCTAAAAGTACCTACACCAAAGTCTTCATCTTGGAACCACCTTTCTGGTGCTTCTTTCAGATCAGAAAAATACCTCCGTATGCTCAAGTTATGGCCAAAAAATTGCAAGTAGGTCAAAAACTTACCCTGGAGAGGTGCAAGGGTTAAGATGCTGATGATGTCATGCTAAAATCAGCAAAACACTACTTTAGATTTGACAGCTAAACCATAGTCGCAGAAAAAAGGATGCCACGTGGCACGCCATGTGGCAGGTCCACGTGGCAAACACGTGGCAAATGGCTGACTTTGTAACATGGCAAGGGCTAAGTGGCAACATGCCATGTGGCAGACCTACCACGTGTCACACACACTGTGGCTGTTGCTGCTAACGTGGAGCTGACAAGGCGCTAACTATATGATCAAATTGTTGATGGTGGAAATCGTCCACGCGGCAGCTATTCAAATGGCCACATTTTCTCATTGTGCTGATTGGACTGTGGGGCAGATCAATAGCGAAAATCACTGGTGAAGGCTTGGTGGAGGTGGTGGATCTGAGCAGAGACATCGGCTGAGCGACAGGATCAACGGAGGCACCGCTAGTGTCGGGTGGCGAGTGAACCACGGTCGGGGCTGGGCAAAGTGTGAGTGGTTCTGTCGAGAGCAACAGGGCACAACTGGCATGCGGGCGGCTCCGCGATGGCTGCCGGGTGGTGCCGCGGCAACGTAGCCTGCACAATATATATATATATATATATATATATATATATATATATATATATATATATATTTAAAAATTTTGCTTTGCATTTGTACGACCGTACGACAGGGGCCTGTAACAAAAAAAATTTGCCTCCCGAAGCTTTATCTCCAAAAATGAAAAGTTTTATATGAATCCTAACTGTAAACGGCCTTCCAGATCTAATGGGATTATTCGTTTAGGCTGAAAGTGCTCCAAAAATTCACTGTCCTCTTGATTTGAAAAAAAATACACAAACAAACTAGGGTTTGTGACTTCAAATCATGGCTTCAAAAAACTTTCAGCAAAGCAGCAGCAGGGAGGCTCTAATACCATGTTGGAGCTGACGAAATCCAACTCTGAAGATGCCCAAGATCACCTGTATGCGACAACCTATCAAAGAGAAGCCAAGGAAGGAAGAGCGCAGCGCAAGGGAAAAACCCTAAATAGACATAAGAGAGAAAATGGTATTGAAAACACAAGAAAATATGTATTTACAATATGCTGAATGTGATGAAAATACAATGAGGGAGCCCGAATATAAAGAGCTCTAGGAATCTCCTAGAACAAGCTAGAAGATGCTAGGAGATAAGTGTGACAACTAAGCATGCATCCACATAAGGTGGAAAGTCCTCGAACAATGTAAGAGGATAAGTATGACTTAGGAGAGAAAAAACTCTCGTATTGTCAACAACTTATTAAAAACTCTTAGACTACAACTAATAAATAAATGCATTTACCTAAGTAAGCTTAAGTAAATAGAATAAATAATTAGTAAATTAATTATTTACTCTAACACCCCCCTTAAGTGAAACTTAGGGAAATGCCTTAAGCTCACAAACTAAGAAATGCAGAATGGGTCCCAGCAACGAGGCCATGTTAGGTACCCATGTACAAAGCAAAAAAAGAATGCAACCTCTGAAAATGGGAAAAGAGAGAAAACCATGTGGGAAAAACCCTCCCCTAAAAAGAGGTAAGAACCTAGTAAAGAACTGAAGAAGCCTCCAACTAGGGAATATTTCTCTAAAATAGGAACAAAGAGTGATCATGAAGAAGCATCACTGAAGCATGAAGAAGCCGCAAATCTACCAAACTAGTGATTTGAAGTACCACCATGGAAGAAGGAATGAATTGAGCGTGTCTATATGGTAGATGACCCATCTCACCGAAATGCATAGGTAGCCAGCCACTGCAATCGCCTTGTACATAGGATCAACCACTAAATACATAGCTCACACTAATGAACCATCGAACCATGGATGCATTAGAACAACAGCATAACCCCCCCTTAATGCAAACAGGGTGTGATGACAGGCAACTGAGAAGGTGGGCTAAAGTCTCCAACAGAAGAACCAAGAACGATGAGAGAGGGGAAGAGGTATAAACACCCATAAAGACACGGTCACACTAACACTACATGGGGCTAATGTCTTGGAAGGGACACTCACTTGACAAAGGGAGAATGCCTAAACCAGCAAACAACTATCCCCTCCATGGTGCTTTATGAAAATAGTGCATGTACAACTGACTCAAAAACAACGTTCATGACCCCCGAAATGCAAAAGTGGCACTTTATCTTAGTGTGATACATAAAAGTGCTTCAAAATAATAGCTACAATGATCAAAACTGAAAACAAGCTAATACAAAAGATAGTGCAACCTAAAACAAAAGAATCCATGCCAGGAAAACGATCCTCGGGCCTAAAACACTCAAGATATCCACCATATAGAAAAAATCCCAAAACTATGATAGAAAGAGCATGGGCCAAAAACTAAAAAAAAGGACCACATTTCTGAAAAGATGACAGAACCAGCTTTCCAAAAATATAAAGTTTTCAAAAAACAGGCACGGGACACAAAAGATATGCTTGCTAGAGTCAAAAACATAACTTCAAACTTTGACTAAAAAAATGGGTAATGAAAAAGCATCAAAACCTAAAAATACCTACACCAAAGTCTCTGTCTTGGAACCAGCTTTTTCGCGCTTCTTTCGAATCGAAAAAATACCTCTGTATGCTCAAGTTATGGCCAAAAAATTGCAAGTAGGTCAAAAATTGATCCTGAAGAGGTGCAAGGGCTAAGATGCTGATGACATCATGCTAACATCAGCAAAACACTGCTTTAAATTTGACAGCTAAACCATTGTTGCAGCAAAAAAGGATGCTACGTGGCAGCCACATGGAAAATGGCTGACATGGCAGGGGCCACTTGACAACATGCCACATGGAAGACTTGCCATGTGTCACACGCACTATGGTTAACAGTCAAGATATCCACCATATAGAAAAAAATGCCAAAACTATGATAGAAAGAGCATGGGCCAAAAACTAAGAAAAAGGACCACATTTCTGAAAAGATGACAGAACCAGCTTTCCAAAAATATAAAGTTTTCAAAAAATGAGCACGGGATACAAAAGATATGCTTGCTAGAGTCAAAAACATAACTTCAAACTTTGACTGAAAAAACGGGGAATGTAAAAGCATCAAAACCTTAAAATACCTACACCAAAGTCTCCGTCTTGGGACCAGCTTTTTCGCGCTTCTTTCGAATTGGAAAAATACCTCTGTATGCTCAAGTTGTGGCCAAAAAACTGAAAGTAGGTCAAAAATTGATCCTGGAGAGGTGCAAGGGCTAAGATGCTGATGACATCATGCTAACATCAGCAAAACACTGCTTTAAATTTGACAGCTAAACCATTGTTGCAGCAAAAAAGGATGCTACGTGGCAGCCACATGGAAAATGGCTGACATGGTAGGGGCCACTTGACAACATGCCACATGGAAGATTTGCCATGTGTCACACGCACTATGGTTGTTGCTGCTGACGTTGAGCTGACAAGGCACTGACTGTATGATCAAACTGTTGATGGTGGAGATCGTCCACATGGTAGCTGTTCAAACGGCCATGTTTGCTCACTGTGTCGACTGGACTGTCGGGCAGATCAACAACAAAAAGCACCAATGGAGGCTTGGAGGAGGTGGCAGATCTAAGCAGAGACACCAGCTGAGCGGCGGGATCAACGAAGGTGCCTCTAGTGTCAGGTGGCGAGCACGCTGCGGCCGAGGCTTGTCTAACCTTTCAATTCAAAAATTGCTCTTCCAAAAACTATATGTATAGAAATGAGCTCTTATCTCTTAATAAAAGAGTTTAACCCTACCTAGGGTTTTCATTTTATGAACATGTAAAAAATTCTCCTTAAAATAAACTTTTATTATTTTAAATCACATAACCATGAAAGCTAGCCTAACAGAGTTAGGCAATATAACATTAAAGAAAACTAGGGGTAGGCACTACATCCTCCCCCTAGAATTAGACTTACTTCTAGAAGCCTACAAAAAGGATAAAGCTTGAACACTCAATGTGTGGGTCCCATTTCCTCATGTAGGAGAATAAGAATCCATTACAACCATCATCTGAGATCTACCCATATTTCCAACCATGGGCTCTAAAACTATATAGATCTCTAATCTGAGAACTCGTTGGGGATAATGGGATTATTTATGTTAGTATTGTACACATTGAAAACATTCTCCAACAAAACTTCCCTGCACTCTAGATGTGTTGGACTGCTAAAAGCTACCCTCACTAGCAAAATAATGAGTACCTTGTATTTCCTGGTTGTACTGATTGTGCCTATTGCGTTAAGAGTAATGAGAATCCCTAGAGTACAAACCATCCTTACCAGAGGTGTTGGAGGATAAGATCCTCCCTATTGCTATTGTTGATTGCCTCTGGATGAAGGAGACTTCCTATTACTACTTGAACCCTAGTTTCATGTGACCATGGACCTTCATGGTGAATGTCCACTAGCAGGTGCACCCACAAAACCACCATGTCCTAAAGTGACATTTTACTCAATAAGTATGGCTTGATGAACCACTTCCTTAAGGATCTTACAATGGAATATCTTCACATCCCCAATGAAAGAGTTATTTAGTCCTTGTATAAAGTGTTGTACCATAAGTGGTGAACTATCACTAATCCCCACGTAGGGCATGACTTCAAAGAACTTAAGCTCATACTCTACAATAGTAAGGGTAAAATGTCTCAGATTATGAAACTTATCTTCTCTCTACTGACGCCACTCCTTAGGGAAGAACTCATAGAATTTCTCTAGAAATAACTCCTATGTGACATTCCTCATATCTGGATCTGGCTTCTTCTCCCCAATCTTCCATCAAGTTGTTGCAAATATCTTTAGTTGAGTAATGACATACCTTTCTTTTTCATTTGCGTCAAAGTCTTGCATCACAACACATCTAACCAATGTGATCAACCAATTCTTTGCATCATACCTAGTACCAACTCCTAAGAAAGCCTTACACTTTCTTGTAGGAGGTCCTTCATTTGATTGTGTTTCATAGTCTCTAGCCTATCCCATATATGACCTCTCCCCAAACTCCAAGATTGATGTCTTTCATCGTTTCCTGAATGATGTGACTCTCCTTGCTCAACTCTCTCTTTGTTAGCTAGGCTCTCTAGAATAATTTTCAATAGATGCTTAATACCAGGTTCTTCAGCACTTGCATGCTTCTCTCCATTATTCTCCTCCCTATTCTCTTCTTGAATATGACTCTCTCTGTGAGTCAGAGGAGGGCTATCATGTTTGCCTTTTCCATGACCTCTACCCTAGCCTTCACTATGACCCCTAAAAGATGATCTAGTCTTAGACACCATCTTCTTATAACATCCAAGAAGAAGAACCAAATGCCAACAAGGTAAACAAAGACATGATATCTTAAAGCATAATAATAAGGAAACAATTTTTGAAAATAAAAAATCAAGAGTTATTTAAGTTTTCCTTTTTCTATGTTTAAGTATTCGAGTCTGGAGTTCAAGTTATTCAAGTTTTAATATATAAGTATAGTTTTTTAAGTTTATTTTAGTAGAATAGTTGTCATCTAGTGGTGTTCCAATATATCTAAAGCTCCCAATGTAGAAACTCTGGCTCTAATACTAGATGTAATGCCACGCTAGGGAACCCAATATAAATTAACCTATAATATCACTAAGTTTTCCAAACAATTTTTTTGGAAGATCAAAATAATCAAAAGATAGCATAATGGAAGCAATAACTCATATAAATAAATAAGCGATTCAACAACATTCACATCTCTTAATGGTTCCATAATGTTGAATCACACACATAAGTTTTAATAAGTATGGCTTGATGAACCACTTCCTTAAGAAGAAGGAAGTACATACAATAACCACATGTACAAAAACACATGAAAGAATATACAAGTACATAACATGCCAAATGGCATAACTAAGAATGCATAATCATCCTCTGCACAAGTCACAAAATATGAAATGCTAAAAGAATATACATCATAAAGATACAATATCTTGTGGGATCTCAAATAACCAATGTACAAAAATACCTGAATATGACCATATAACATAATCACAAGTTAAGAAGAATAGAATAGCTACACAAGGTAAATCCATCACCGACATCTAGTTTTCGAATCTTAATGATATAAGATACCCTACCACCTAACCTTGTGGAACCTAAATGACCTACTATCACTGTGTTGAGGAGATAATCTTAAGTCCCATAGGGATAACAATCCAAAAGTTATAACAAAAATTTAGGTCAAGGAATCTTAATAATAATCTATCTCAAAGGTTTTAAGAGAACAAGTAACATCTAATCCAAGAGGCTGTTGCAAGACACATAGGAAATTTAATATGCATGTAGGAAAGTGTCATCACATGAGACAATTCTAAGGTTACCTTGACAGTCTCTCTAGAATCTGGCCGCCTAGTGACTCGATGTGACATCAGTATCCTTTCTTAAAAATAAGACATACTAATAAAGCAAGGTCACAACCAAGCATCCTCTCTACTCCCATCTTATCCTATACTAACACTCAAGGCATGGGTGAGGTAATACACTGACTCTTGTTAATTCATTTTAACCCCATTAATGAAATGTTGTCACTTATTAATACAACTTATAATGGGTTACCTAGGAAGCCTCTTTAGAGCTCCAACCTCCATTGCCACTTACCAACATACACATAGATAGCCTACCCTAAGTTCGTACATCTCATTAAATTACAATATCCACCTAAGTCCTATACTAGTAACTGGAAAGCACCAATAGATAATTGATCAAAACCTCATCATAGGTTACGCCAAGAAAATCACAACACAAGAGCTTACAAAGGAAAACTCGATCTCTTCACATAAACACATGAATATTAAAAATTGGTTGGAAATGAAATAATTGTGACAAAACAACATCACATAATAGAATCATAAAGAAATTACTTACCAAGCCTCTGGTAACATTCCTATTTGGCCAAACTACTAGTTTTTCTTGAAAATCCATCACAAGATAAAACACAAAATCTTAATAAGTATTTAAAACAAGTGAATTTATTGAACCATTTTAGTTTTCATTATAATTTCATAAGAATTGATTTGCAATAAATTTTCAAGTTTTCATTTTTTAAGTTTTCCCAATTGATAAAGGTTTTCAAGTTTATATTGATCAAAATATAAGTTTCATGTTTTTGATTAAGAAAAATAGGTTTTATAGGGATCTTTAAACCCAAAAGTTTTTACATAATAATACAAAATAAAGTCAAGACCCTATGCAGCTGCCTATAAAAGCCAGAACAAAAAAAAGGCTCGCGGCAAGGAAACAAAAGCTAGAAACAAAAGACTGGCATGTAGCCAGTAGACACATAAACACTTAACTAAATAAAGAATGAAGGAAAAAAATAGACCACTGGCAATTATTTCTCACTATTTGGATCCTGTTGATTTTCTACTTCCTCATTGGCGCTCTGGATCTCAACACCTGCACGTTCTTGATTTGAGTCATTGGTTTGTTCCACCTGGCCCTTGGTCTCTTTCATTTCACCCTTAGCCTTCCTGAAGTCCGAGCTGGCCTTTTCACCCTTTTCCCCACCAATTCCTACATTTTTTAGCGATTCATCTAGGCTATTGATGTTCTCATTCAGAATGTTTAGGGTTGCAATCACTTGATTAGCCAAGTTTTGGTTCGATATCTCCATCTTTTGCACCCTTTTCTCAACCTTTGAGATATGATCCTCTTGGCTGGTAAGATGACTTTGGTCACTGCTCGTCCTGTGGCCTTCCTCCAAATTCCTTTTCTCCTTGAGCGCCTCAATCTCATGGAACAACCATTTGATAGAACAAAAATTGTCTATCATGCTATTTTTGGTGTTGTTAAGTAGATTGAGCCCTGTTTCCCTTACATTATTAGAAATTGCCACCAAAGCAAGGTCTATGAGCTCATTGAAGTGGGCTTTTCTTTCTATATCCTCCAGGACCTGCAGTTTCACTTTCTCCCTAACAATCCCCATCTTCGTTGTTCGGGCGTTGAAATTTCTCCACAACCTCCTTCTATCTTTCATAGCTATCTCCCCATTTTCTTCCACCAAGTATCCTTAATCTCTAGAGATGGAGAGATAGAAGGTAAGCACCCCGAAGCCTCTAGGGTCTAATCTTTTTTCTCTTCTGGCTATAGCTCCTCCTCGGCCTTTCTCTTTTTGGGGTTCCTTGACTGAATAGACGTATCTTCTCCCATCTTCCCACTGTCTTCCCCCTTCTTCTCTTCCTCTAACTCCATTTCCTCTTCCTCATGTTTCACTAGATTGGGGGTTAATCCCCAAGGGCTCTTTATGCTAGGAACATAACTAAAGGGAGGAGGAATTTTCTCTCCCCCCTTAGACTTCTTGCCTTTCAAGGAGGTGTTTTCCTCCTCCTCCAAGCTAAGAGTTTGAACATCGTTAGAATCTGAGTAGTTCAAACTCCCCATGGCCTGTGAATCATCCCTATAATGGCCTAAAGGTTCCCCCCTCGTTTGAGTCTTTAGATACTCATAAACCAACAAGAGCAAGCCTAAGAGTTGGGTTTGCAGTGGGTTTTTTCTTAAAACCCTCAATGCCCTTACTCATCGAGGTAAACAAATAAAATGGAAGAGAAATTTTTATGTCATGCCTAAAATGATTTAATAGAACAAAGTGGTGTGTTCTGACCCTATCGAATCTAGTGTCCAAGAAAATGTATTCAATAACAACTCTTAAAACATATCTCCACAACATTTTAATCGACTCCATCTCATAGTATGTCTCAACCTTCACTAAATGCTTATGTTCTTCCTCATTCTTTACAAAATCTTTAACTGCATTGGTGGACATTTTCTTATCCCTGTAAAAATTAATCCCCTCCATGGGTATCTCCATGATTTGAGCTATCATTTCCACATTGATTCGATGAGAAACCCCATCAATTTTAACACGACCATCCTTCCAGGTATTCACCATGAGCTTAGTGATCTCCTTATCACAGCATGGATTCTCAATATACCTCGCTATCCCTCCCTTCTCCAACTTGTTCTAGATTTTCGTTCTTTTCTTCCATTTTTCCACCTAAATATAAGTTTCATGTTTATAACTTAATGCATCTATGTTTGCTAAAAACTATATATTTGTTAGGGTCCAATAATAATCCACATAGAAAACAAACTATTTTATTTAAAACTTTACATATGATTTCCATTTAATAATATTTTTTAAAAGTCTAATTATAAAAATTAAGTAATAAATATATTTAATAAATATTAAATTCAATTTTAATTAAAAAAATCCATTTTAATACTATTAAAATATAACTAAAATAAAATAAAATAAAACTTAATTATATTTCAAAATAAATTAAATTTTAAATAAAAACTAAATTTATTGTAAATAATATTTATAATTTTAAACCATATATTAAATTTTTTTAACAGTAACTAATTTTATAAAAAACTAAATAATAAATAAATAAATAAACTTTACCTTTTTTATTTTAAAGCTCGTAGGCTAATCTATCGCATTTGTCTTGCTAGCTGCAACCTTAGGACAATACACCTGGTGCTATGACAACAAGTTTACCATGTGGCAGGCTCAATCGTGTAAGGGGTGATGATGGCTGGGGAGGTGGTGCCCTTCGCCCCCCCCCCCCCCCCCCACAAAGCACATGTTTTCCCATATTTAAAAAAAAAAAATTTAAAACAAGATTGCCCAACAAAATAAATGCTATTACCACTATAATAATTTTATTACTATGGTAATAAAATTTATATATATTTTAACTTTTTTATATAGATCTAATAGGGAAATTACTTGTAACCAATCAAATTTATAAAACAATAGACTTTTCTTGATTTCAAACCCTACCCATGAATTAATTCTCTTTAATGCAAGTCTTTTTTACTAAGGGTTTCAATTTCCTTTTTTCACGGATGATTTAGTAATGGAGAACAATCAATTTACCAAGAAGGATTTTTAAATTGAAATACGTTTCCAATAAGAAAAATCAATATAACAAACACGAAGAAGACAAATGTTTTCGAGAGATTTCCTACAATGGTTCGACAAAACCCTACCTCAATCTAATGCTATAAACCTAGTAATTACTTTGTGCTTGCATAAATTTTGCTACCTAGAACCTTCAGAAAAATCTTGCCTTTCAATTCCAAAATTGCTCCTCCAAAACTTGTGCCTAGAGATGAGCTCAAATATCTTAATAAACAGTTTGACACTACCTAGGGTTTCCAATTTACGAACATGCAAATGACTCTCCTTAAAATAGAATTTAATTAGTTTAATTTATTTCATTCCTTTGCACATGCTTTTTGCCTTTATTTAGAATAAACCTTATTTAAATTATTTCTACTTCATTTATTTTAATAAGTAAGAAGTTTTCATAAATATATTTATTAATTTAACTAATAATAATATTCAAAGTCCATTATTTAAATGCAACTTCTAAATTTATTATTGTCAAATACAACTACGTCAATTTAGTCTTTTAAATTAAATCTTATATTTTAACTCTTATATTTAATTAATTTCTCAATTAATTAAATATAATTAAATAGATTTTTCTTTATAATTTTTTGTTTGATTAAATCTTTTAATAATCTCTTTGGCTTATTTAATTATACTTGAAAATCACAACATACCCACAAATTTAGAAAGGTAAATAAATCAGATACTTGTCCTTTATCTTACGTTAATTGGCTAAGGTTTAGGATCTGAACTTAAGAACTATCTCCCCTCTTTTACCATTAAGATTTTACAATAGGGCATACTCATCCTAGCAATTCAGGGAAGTCGATGCTCAGTACTTTTTAATTTGCATAAAAGTCGAACATGTACATATGCATATATATCTAAACTAAACAAGAAATAGTAGGGAGTTGTACATCATGTAGATCCCTGACTAGAAGGTGACTAAACTCCCTCCCTCAACCACATCATATATGTCAAGCATAAAGTAAAACATACATGTACACCATACACATGCAAGTATGGGGTAAGTAATCATAAAACCACATATAAATCATACATATAATTATCATCATGAAAATAATTAAAATCACTATATGAAGTATGCAAAGAATCTTCATAAAAAAAAAAACCACACACACATCAAATATCCAAGTATAAAGTAACTCATCAAATATATAATCCAAACATGTAAATAGTATCAACCAAATTAGGTAACCAAGTACCACTAAATCAAATCACGTAACCATGAAATCTAGCCTTAAAGTAGGCACTATATGGAGTATCAATCTCTTTATTCACAAAGCCTATTGAGGCAAAATCAATGTTAAGATGAAAAGTCCACACACAATTAGGTGGGGTGTGGTGGGTTGAATTAGTTGTGAGCAATTAATCTTAAATCCAATCTTAATATTTCCAATTCCAATTAATAAAACAATGAAAAACAAAAAGAAGCAAACCATGCATAATAGAATTATGATCTTTTGACTAGGGAAACCCTTGATCAGAGGAGAAACCATAGTGGGGATGGCACCCACAAGATATTGTAATAATAGATATGTTCCATATGAAAGTAAGTGGTTTACAACCCTATTGAAGATTAATAGGGAAAATAACTAGACCCACTATCTAAATTGTTCTAGAAACTATGAAGATCAATATTTTAGGATAAGATATACAAAATAGGTGAACTAATTGATTTACAAATTTCTTGTCAATATGGTTCCTTTGAATCCCAATACCACATACAAACTCAATCTCTTCTCCACTTTGATTATCCAAATTTGAAGCTTGAGTTAATTGACCATACCCACAATTCATAGTAAATATGATACCTTACATCAAAGGAAAATATCTTTCCTTTTTATACTTTTCAAATAACTAATTAGATCATCCTATTACAGCTTCCCTAATGGACATTTAATTACATAGGACCTCACTAATGCATAAACACCTTCCTAAGAATCATAAAAAATATTACATTAAGCTTTGCATGCATTACAATACAATCAATACATTTTATAATGAAGATCAACACATTTCCTCAACCTAGCTAACTACTAGTAAAACATATCACATGTTTTACTTTAGTGACCTTTCTAGAATAATATCTAAACCTTGCTATCATGAACATAGCATCATGAACATGTCTTCAACCATGTTTCAAGATCATTGACATAATACTAAGCTCACACGCATAACTTGACCTATTATGTGCCAATTTTTTTGTTCCAATAATATCCTTGCAATATACATAATCTCTATTTTTCATGATCACATAAGCATGTGTTTTCATAAATGATAACACCTATCATCAATACAACATGTAACCAAAATATCCAAATGCCAATTAAAATTGTATTCCTAAAAATATCACTCTTTGGAGTTGATGCCAATATATGATGAAAAGCCATCAATCAATAATAGGCTTCTAGATGCAATTTTCTATATATCCAGAGCATATATAGCCTTTACAATTATTTTGAATATCCTCAACATATACATTCTTCCTAAAAATCTCCTCATTGGGTTCCTCTATTTTTTCTTCTCCCATTTTTATTTATATATACCTTTTCTTTTATTTTTTCATTGAGTCTCTCCTCCTTTGAGAGTAATGGAAAAAGGTTTTGATATGCCAAATATCAACTATAGTGATCCCTTTTAATGTAATTCTCATCAAAGTACTTACATTGGGTCAAGCCAATCTAAAACCAAAACCATATCAAGTCCCAACAACAATTATTATATAAAAAATTATTACATAATAATTTTGTCTTTTGTTACTATAGAGTTCTTACTGCAACCACTCCTCTTAAGGAACAATACCAAGAATTACACCTAGGTGTATTAATTATTCTTTAATTATACTGGATTAATGCAATGTTGAATCATCTATTATTTTCTAGGTGGGGACATTACCTCAAGTATGCCTCTGAGATACTCAAAGGTGTCCTTATCCAATAGTTTTCTAAATATATCTGTAATTTGTTCCTTTATACTCACAATATCTCTAAGTTTTTCTCCTTCTCTAGATCCTTCTTTCTTAGAAGATGATACTTAATTGTAATATGTTAAGTCTCTGAATGTAAAAAAATATTATTTAATATACTCGGTGTATTTATGTTATCACAATTCATAATATAAGTTTCACAAAATATAATACCAATATCCTTCAACATTTTCTTCATCCACATAATCTTGCAATTTTTAGTTGTTGCAAAACATTCTTCCTCTATTGTGGATTATGAAACATAATCTTGTTTCTTACTCAACCAAGATACCAATCTTCCACAAAGAAAGAATTCTCCAACACTTGTACTCTTTTTATCATCAAATTCCCTACCCATCAATATCATTCTATGTAAGCAATGTGAAATCATTAGATTTTTCATAACATAAGACAAAATATCTGATACAATTAGATCTATCCCCTTCAAATATCTAAAAATCCTCTTTACTACTGTTATGTGTCTCTCTTTAGGATCTACTGCAAATCTCACTACAATCCCAACCACATTAGAAATATCTAGCCTTGAATGAGTCTAGTTAATATTGTAATCCACCAATTATAGATCTATACCTTGTTTGCATAGCATTAGGTGATTCATCTTTGTTAGAAAATTTGCATCCAATCACCATAGGTATTCCAATAGGTTTATATTTTTTTATTCCAAATATCATTAATAGTTCTTTAAGATACTTAGTCTAAGATATAAAAATTCCATCTTTAATATGTGTTACTTATAATCCTAGAAAATATTTCATCTTAGAAATTATGGATATTTCAAATTCATCTTTCATTTCATGAGAAAACTCATTACTTCCTTCCTCATTTCCATAATAAATAATACCATCAACAAATACCTCAATCCATCAAGATTTTTTCTTAGATATATGTTACTATCTGTATTTCCTTTCTTAAAACCCAAACTTAGTAATTTATTATCTAATCTAGCATACAACTCTAGGTGCTTTCTTTAATATATACATTGATTTTCTAAACTTGCATACCATGTCCTTTTCTTCAATCAATGGAAAACCATCAATTGTTCAATGTATACCTCTACCTCAAGTTTACCATTCAAGAAAGATGACTTCAAATCCATCTACTACACTTTTGAATTTTTGTTAGTTGCATAAGCCAAAAATGTTCTTACAACTTCTAATGTTGCTACATGAGAAAAACGTTCTTAAAAAATCTTTACCTTCTTATTGTGAATCACCCGTACACACTAATATTTCTTTGTTCCTCACAACATCACCTTGTTCATTTTTTTTTTCCTAAATACCCATTTTGTGCCCATAATATTCTTATCTTTAAGTCTAGGGACCAATTCCCATGTATCATTTTTTTCTATTTGATCAAGCTCTTCTTTTATCACATTTACCTAACATTCATCTTTACATGCCTCATTAGTAGTTTTAGGTTCAACTTGTGAAGTCAAACAATTTTTTTCTCTTATCTTACCTCTTTTCATCACTCCTCTGCTAGCACTACCAATGATATGATCTCTAGGATGATTACTTGCAATATATTTTGGTGTTTTTTGCTTTTAAATCGGGTCTTCTTCAATCTATACCTAACTATCATTTTCCAAATTAAATAATTGTTCTTCTTATGTGTTTTGATTTGTTACTTGTCTCTAACTTGTACTAGCCTAATTTGAATTATCATTTAAATCAAATCAAATACTCTCTCTTAAACTCTAAAATCTTTCATCAATCATTAAATTTGTACTCTCAACATTCTTCTTAAATATCAGATCGACATATATATGCCTTATTCTTAGTAGAATAACCACAAAAGATACCTTCATCACTTCTAGGATCAAGCTTCCCTATATCATCTTCTCTTTTCGTATATGGCACTTCCAAAAATTCTAAAATAATTTACTATAGGGGTATGACCAAATCACAATTCATAAGGTGTCTTACATGTTCCTTGCCTAATTTGAATTCTATTCATAGTGTATATTACACTGGTAACTACTTCTCTCCAATGGACATGTACTACTCTACTTTCAATCAATATCACTCTTAACTACTTCACTTACTATTCTATTCCTTCTTTTTACCATCCCATTGTACTATGGAGTCTTAGGTGGTAAAATTTGTCTATGAATTCAATCCTCTTCATAAAAAATAGTTAAATCAATTAGAAGTAAATTCTCCTCCTCTTTCAGACCTCGAACATTTGATTCTTATACTAGATTCATTTTCAACTTTAGCCTTGAATATCTTTAATTTTTAAAAAGCCTTGAATTTCTCTTTTAAAAATGTAACCCACATTAATCTAATATAATCATTAATAAAGATAATGAAATACCTCTCACCATATAAAGTCTTAGTCTTTGTAGTACCACATACATCTTTATGAATAATTTTCAACTTTTCTAAAGTAGTGAATGTCTTACTAGGAAAAGTACACTTATTTTTCTTAGCCATCACACATTCCTTGCACATCATGTTATAAGGTTTCACAATCTTTGGTATATCTCTTAAAACATTAGAGTTACCCACTTTTTCTATGTTATCAAAATTTATGTGACATAATCTTCTATTCCATAACCAATTGTCATTGATGGGGGCACAACCTAAGCATAGAATGGACACAACAAGAAAGGGAAAATTTTATTAACTATAAAAATATGCTAGTACACTTAGTGCAGAGAAACAGACTCCAAAACAGGCCCTATGGGCTTATAATAGCATAAAATTGGAGATAATTTCTTCTCCCAATACCTTCTCTCAAACTCCACTCCGAACTGTCTTTTACAATGCCAAAACTGTTCTTAAATAGACCCTAGAGGGTTAAGGATTAGGAATACATTTTAGAAAGTGCTAGTAGGCATCCACCGACCAAATAGAAGGCTCTAGAAGTCACATTAGAAGTCGGCGCAAAATTAGACGAATCTAAAAATGGCAACTGAACTTCTGGGAGGCATGACTTTTGAACCGTAGCTCTGATTGACAAATTGTTTACATTTTCGGAAAGCTCTCGAAGCGCTCTATAGCCCTATGGACCAGCTTCACTCGTCCCCCATTTTTGGGCCCTGTTCGAGGTCATTTAATGCCCCTAACCTGACTTTGAAGCATTCTTAGGATGTCTCCAGAAATTGAAAAATTGCGATAACTTTCAAACTGTAGCCTTTTGACCTGATTCTTTTTTTGGAATGCTCTAAATTACAATGACAATCATTTGACCAATTTACACCTTCTAGTTCACCAAAATGATGGCTCAATTACATACTCCTATTTTTTCAGCATTTACATGTATCCCAAGGTGATTAAAAACTCTAACCCAGAACACTGATAGTGGAACTATGAGAGTTGGAACCTTTATTTGACCCAAATGGATATCCAAAAATGAAAACACATGAAACAGAAACTAAGTCTAAGTACTTTTTTTTTTTTTGGGTGACATAGGATTACCCTTATACCTCTGGATGCTCCTGCATCAGTCATCCACTTTTACAACCAAATATTTGAACTTAGTAGGATTTAATTGTAAAATATTGCATCTAGTTCTTGTACCAATGCCAATCAGTTTTTCATGTTTCTCCTTTACTGCACATGTCTTTGTAGTGAAATGTAGATGATAGCCCTTATTAGCAAGTTGCCCAACACTAAATTAGTTATGCTTTGAGCTATCAAAAATATATACTTATTTAGTGTTAGTCTTCAAGGGTAATGGATTCCTTTCCCTTAATAGGATAAGGTGCATTGTTACCAAATCTAACTACACAACAATCATATCTATTAAACTCAAAAAAAAAATATCTTTCACCTATCATGTGATGTGAAAATCCACTTTCTATTATCCACTCATATTTATTTTTCTCAACATTTGATACAAATGCCTTTTATTCTTTAACATGAATTTATTCCTTGATATAGACAAATCCCATCTTATCTTCATCATCACTATCTAGAAAGTTAATTTCTTTAAATTCAGTTTCATCATTGCTTGCATACAAATAATCCTTAGGACTTGGAAGGTTTTTTATGTTTAAATTTTGGCTCTCTCTTTGGACTTTTGAAAGAAAAATGATCAAACTCCTTACAATGCCAATGAACAAAAGGCAGTTTATTGCCTATAGGTTTCCTTTTTGCAAACCCTAAAAAAACTCATCAATCTTATTTTCTTCTTCTTGAACTTCTTCTTGATCTCTCGCATAGTATGCACTAGTGCTTGCACTTCTTTTTAGTGTTCTTTTATCATTAAACACACCTATCTCTATAAGAAGCCTTAACTCTAGGAAAATAATATCTCAATCTACTAGACTCAAAATCCTGCAATTTTCCAATTTAAGTATCTCACTTAAAATATTTTATAGATGGGATAAATTCTTTAAGATCATTTACCTTGTTATCATAAGAAGGTGTCAAAGATCTCATTATCTTGTAGAAAACTTCATCTTTTGTTATAGTTTCTCTAGAGCTCTTTATACTTGTGACAATCTCAATGATCCTTTAAGCACTTAACCTTACATATTCATCTTCTTTCATCTTAGTACTTTCTAGATTAGATGTTTAATTCTATAACCTCACTTTCTTTGTATGTCCAGTCTAAATATCAAAGCAATATCAAAACCTTTTACCATAATAAATCATACTTTAGGAAGTGTAGTGATCAATGCTTTTCTTGGAATCATATTACACAAGAAGATCTTCTTTTCCTCATATATGCATGAAAGTACATCACTCCTTGTTCACATTAACACATGTCTTTGTAATCAACCAGTAGTCAGTCCCCATGTAGATCAAATGTGTTTGAATCTTATCCTTCCAACTGTCATAGTTTTCTCCATCAAACTTTGGACTCTCCTTTTATGTCATGGACCTCCTTAACCTTCTAAGATTCCTTCTCAAAGAGGACTTAATTCTCTAATAAGAAGTAAAGTCCATACACAACTGAGTTGGGGGAGGGGGTGAATTAGTTGTAGGGAATTAATCTTAAATCAAATCTTAATATTTCTAACTCCAATAAATAAATAAATGAAGCACACAAAGACATAAACCATACATAATGACAATTTTTTTGAAAATGGAAATTCTTGATCAAAGGGAAAACCCTGGTGGGGATGGAAACCATAAGAAAACAACTAATATATATGTTCCTTGTGAAAGGACATGATCCTTTTAAGAGTCAATTATAGTACATTCAATATGACAATCCATGTTAAAGAAAGATCCATGTTAGGAGACCTTGAACCCTTTAAAAAATGTATGATCTTGTTAAAGGTTAATAGGGAAAATAACTAGACCCACTATCTAAATTGTTCTAGCAACTATGAAGCTCATTACTTCAAGATAACATATTCAAAATAGGTGAATTGAGTGATTTACGACTTACTTTCTAAAATAGTTCCTTTGAAACCTAATGCCATTTACCAACTATATCTATTCTTGTCTCTAATTATCTAGCCTTCAAGCTTGCATCAAATGACCACACTCATAATTCATAGTACATGTGACACCTTACATCTAAGGAAAACATCTTTCCTTTATATCTTTTCCAAATAACTAATTAGGTAATATTGTTAGAGATTTTCCAATGTACATTTGATTACATAGGATCTCAATAAGGCAGAAACATGTTCTTAAGAATCATAAAAATTATGACATTAAGGTTTACATGTATTGCAATATAATTAATACATTTTACAATGAAGAGACACATTTTATCAACCTAGTCAATTTCTAGTAAAACATATCACACATTACACTTCAATGACCTTTCTAGAATAATCTCTAAACCTTGATATCATGAAAATAAACTGCAAAAAACATGGATTTGATATCTACACTCATCTATGAAAATAATCCTAAGCTCACATAACTTAACTTGTTGTGTGCCAACTTTGGTGTACCAATAATATCCCTACAATACATGGAATCTCTATGCTACACCCTTAATATATAGCTTGTTATGAATAGTCAACTTATGGCTATCTTAATTCTTAATTAAGTCATGTTATCATTATTATAACATTATTTAGGTAGGTAGGTTGGCCTAGGTGTTATGTAGGGTTGTGTCTATTCAACCTAATCATAATTAGGCATATATAGGAGGTTGTGAGTCTTATTTCAACATCATATTGTGAAGGTGTTGCCATTGGAGATATTTGGAGGATTCCCCCTCAAACTGGCCTATTACTCTTAGTTATTATCAAGTAATTATATAATAATTCATAGTATTTCTTCTATTGTGAAAGATATTTCATTACAAGTGGTATCAAAGCATGATCTTAGCACCATAGAGGCAAGATTTTTTCTCAACATTGGGGCAATTTTGAGAAGAGCATGACTTTCAAATTTTAGTGATTTTTTCAAAGATTTTAAAAGGGTTTTTGAAGACCATATATTAAAGAAGCTATAGTCCAAAATTTAGAGGAATTGGAGCAAATCTGAGGAAACTATTGTAGAATTACTATTTCTACACAATTATTGAGTTCATATCTCTCACATCTTGCCGAATTGGAGTATAACTTGTATTGGAGTTTTGAATACATAGTAGAGGAGCCTTAATTTCAAAGCTTGGAGAAATTGAAAACAAAAAACAAGATATTGCAAAATTAGGAAAATTCTCTCTCAAGATAGCAAATTTGCTAATTTTTTTGGGATTTTTTCTAACTAAGGGTATCTTGGCCCTAGTAAGTTATAGTAAATAAATAAATTAGAGAATTTACATTTCATTTTTGTGATTTATTTCAAAAATATTGGTTTCCATCATGATGGGGCTTTTAACAAGAGGCAACAAGAATGCTACCACAATAGGGAAATCCTCTGATCAAGATTGGCAAGAAGCAGAGGATAGTAATTTCAATAAGGAACTTAGTAAGTTAAAGGAAGAGGTTAAGAGGGATATGTGTGACCTATGAGGAGATATATCAGATATGCAAACACATGTTAAGAACCTATATAAATGAAACAAGGAAGGAGTTCTCAAGCAATCGAGGTGAAACCTTCAAGTTGACTAATAATGACACAAATTTTATTAATCCTATGGGATCTAGGATTTGTTTTCCAAAGGTGGATATGTTAAAGGTAACATGGATAAATCAAATGGAGATTTTTTTTGAAGTACATCAAATTCCATATGGACAAAAGGTCATGATGGCTTCCTTATATCTAGAACCAGATCAATTAATTTGGTACCGTTGGCTTTGTACTCATAGGAGGAAAAAGGGTCTCACTATATCATGGTCAATTTTTACAAAATAACTCCAAGCACAATATAACAATAGTGTGATAAAAAACTTCTTTAGCCAACTTGCTAAGCTTCAATAAACATGATCAGTTAAGGATTATATTCAAAAATTCTAAAATCTATCCTTAAGAGTGGATACAATTACAAAGGAGAACTTGAATGATTTATTCTTGGGTGGTCTCAAGGATCACATTCAACATGAGGTACACATATTTTGTCCCAACTCAGTAAATGAGTCTTTTATATTGGCACACAGGGTAGAAGAGAAGTTCTTGATTCTTAGAAAGCAAGGGGCTAATGTGACAAGAGAAAAAGGATATTCAACACCTTCTCTTCTTCAACCTACTAGGTTGACTCCACAAAAAATTGAGGAGAAAAGAGCAAAAGGGTTGTCTTTAAATTGTGATAGCAAATATAGTCGATGACATAAATGTGGTGAAAAGAAATTGTTCTATATTGAAGGTCCAAGTGAGGAAGAAGAGGATGCACCCATATCAGAGGAGGATAGTGAGTCGGGTGAGGAATCACATGATTCTCAACCAGTCATTTCTTGTCATGCACTTTTAGGTTTCAGTGCACCGCAAACTCTCAAAGTAGTGGATTTCTTACAGAAGCAGAAAGTAAGAGTGTTGATCGACTCAGGTAGTACTCATAATTTCATTAAAAAAAGGTTGGCAACTCTTCTAAATTGTTTTATATATCTAGCCCCAGAGTTTTAGGTTTTGATTGCAGATGGTAGCACATTTAGCTATTTAAGGAAGTGTCATAGCATTAAATTATCCATGGGAGATTATCAACTTTATACCCCAATGCATGCAATATCTATGGGTGTAGTGGATATTGTTTTGGGAGTACAATTGCTTACTACATTGAGAACAATTGAGATGAACTTCCAAGAACTATTCATGCAATTTCAATCAAAAGGAAAGGTAGTGGAGATAAGGGGATTGAAGGAAAAATCCCCAGAAATGGTAAGCTCTCATCAAATGCAAAAGCTTCTTAAGAAATGTGTGGATGGATTTATGGCCCAATTATGTTCATTAGAAGTCTCTCAATCTAATTGTCTTACTCATCCAGATTTACAAGCAATAATTGATCATCACCCAGTGATTCTTGGAGATATTTCTAAAGGACTTCCTCCTAAAGAGGGATCATGACCATGCCATACAACTAGTTCCAGGGAGCCAACCACCAAACATCAGGCCTTATAGGTACCCACACATACAAAAATGTGAGATAGAAAAAAATGTTGAGGAAATGCTAGAGGTAGGAATTATTAGGCATAGTCAAAGTGCTTACTCCTCACCTATTGTAATGGTGAATAATAAGGATGAAACTTGGCACATGCGTTTGGATTATAGAGTGCTCAACAAGTACACCATTAAAGATAAGTTTTCTATTCTAGTCATTGATGATCTTCTAGATGAATTAAATGGGACTATGTATTTTAACAAGTTAGATCAGGTTATCACCAAATTCAAATTAAGGAGGAAGATATTTGTAAGACAACATTTCAAACTCGTGAGGGTCATTATGAATTTTTGGCGATGCCATTCGATCTTGCCAATGCACCATCTACATTCCAAAATATGATGAATTCTATTTTTAAAAAGTTCTTGAGAACGTTTGTGTTGGTTTTTTTTTATGATATATAAATTTA
Organism: Cupressus sempervirens; assembly: GCA_028749045.1. Taxonomy (NCBI): domain Eukaryota; kingdom Viridiplantae; phylum Streptophyta; class Pinopsida; order Cupressales; family Cupressaceae; genus Cupressus; species Cupressus sempervirens. Next base: position 521,861,904 of record CM053787.1, read on the forward strand.
TAGCAAGACTTGGGAAGAACATTTGCACCATGTAGATCAAGAATGACAATTACTAAAAGATCATCAAGTCTATGCTAAGCCATCAAAGTGTGTGCTTTTGGTCTGAAGGAGGTGGAGTATTTGGGACACATAGTTTCACATGAAGGATAAAAGGTGGAGCCTAACAAAATTAAGTCTATCATGGAATGGCCTATTCCAAAAACTATTAAGAAGTTGAGGGGTTTCATGGGATTGACAAGACACTATAGAAGATGTGTGAAGAATTATGGTCGTATAGCAGCACCCCTTACCACTCTATTGAAGAAGGATTTTTTTCATTGGAATGAATCTGCTCAATTAAAGAAGGCTATGTATACGACTTCAATGCTTGCCACTCCAAACTTCACCAAGGAATTCATTGTGGAATGTGATGCTTCTGGAAATGGGATAGGAGGAGTTCTCATACAAGAAGGATGACCAATTACTTTTGAGAGTCATCAATTAAAAGGTAAAAATCAATTCAAACCTATTTACAAAAAGGAAATGCTAGCAATCCTTCATGCAGTTAAAAAATAGATGCCTTATTTAATGGGTTGACACTTCAAGGTTAAAGTAGATCATGATAGCCTAAAATATTTTTTGATACAAAGACTATCATTAGAAGAGCAACAAAAATGGGTCACTAATATGTTGGGATATGACTTTGAAATTGTATATGAGAAAGGGAAGGAAAATATTGTGGCTGATGCACTTTCTAAGAAGGATGAAAAAGATGAAGCATTATTGTGTGCCCTTTCAATATTACAAGAAAATTGGGTGGTAGAAGTCAAAGAAGAGTAGAACAATGATTTTGCAACAAGTAATCTCATCCAACAAATAAAAAGTGACCCTAGCAATTCAAATAAGTTTTTTTTAAAGGGGGATATTCTTTGGTATAAAGAGCACTTGTATCTCTACAAGAATTCCATTTTTAAACACAAGATTTTCAAAGAACTACATGAGTCCTCAGTTGGTGGTCATATAGGATTTTTGAAGACATATCATCGGGTCAAATATTAGCAATCTTTCATCTAGTTAAAAAATAGAGGCCTTATTTAATGGGTTGACACTTCAAGGTTAAAGTAGATCATGACAGCCTAAAATATTTTTTGATACAAAGACTATCATTAGAAGAGCAACAAAAATGGGTCACTAATATGTTGGGATATGACTTTGAAATTGTATACGAGAAAGGGAAGGAAAATATTGTGGCTGATGCACTTTCTAAGAAGGATGAAAAAGATGAAGCATTATTGTGTGCCCTTTCAATATTACAAGAAATTGGGTGGTAGAAGTCAAAGAAGAGTAGAACAATGATTTTGCAACAAGTAATCTCATCCAACAAATAAAAAGTGACCCTAGCAATTCAAATAAGTTTTGTTTAAAGGGGGATATTCTTTGGTATAAAGAGCACTTGTATCTCTACAAGAATTCCATTTTTAAACACAATATTTTCAAAGAACTACATGAGTCCTCAATTGGTGGTCATATAGGATTTTTGAAGACATATCATCGGGTCAAGAAAGATTTTTTTTGTGAAGGGCTAAAAGGTTATGTTCAAAAATTTGTGGCTGAATGTTTGGTTTGTCAAAGAAATATGGGGGGAACAATTAAAACATCTTGCAGCCTTTATCTATTCCTATCCAATGTTTGGAAGAGGTATCAATGGACTTCATCACTAGGCTTCCCAAATCTAAAGGGCATAATGTCATCATGGTAGTTGATCGCCTCACTAAATATGCACATTTTATTGCATTATCACATACTTTTACAACAAGTATAGTGGCAAAAGTTTTCTTGGAGAATGTCCAAAAGCTACATGGTACACCTAAGGTTATTATTAGTGATTATGATCCTATCTTTACTAGTCACTTTTGGAAAGATTTATTCTCATGTTTGGGTACTCAATTGGCTTATAGTTCTTCATACCATCCTCAATTAGATGGGAAAACTGAGGTTGTTAATAAATGTTTGGAAGGATATCTTCGTTGTTTCACTTTAGAAAAACAATCTCAATGGGTAGATTGGCTACCTCTTGCAGAATGGTGGTACAATACTTCTTTTCATAGCTCATAAAAAATGTCTCCATTTTTGGCACTTTATGGATATCATCCTCCTTCCATCACAATTAAGGGGGCACCACCAAGAGTTTAGGTAGTATAGAACCACTTGCTTCATCAACAATAGGTACTTTTAGGACTCAAGGAGAATTTAGCTATGGCACAAAATTGAATTAAACAACAAGCAGACCAACATTGTAGTGAAAGAAATTTTGAAGTTAGGGACTGGGTCTTCTTCAGATTGTAGCCTTATAAACAAATCTAAATGAATCAACAAAAAAAGAATAATAAGTTGTCTCTTAGATATTATGGACCATACCAAATCATGCAAAAGATTGGTAGTGTTTCCTATAAGCTTGAGTTGCCACCAACAACAAAGATACATCCAATCTTTCATTTTTCTTACTTGAAGGAGGTAATTAGGTAGAATATCCCTACTCAAATAGTACTACCAGAACTTTATGAAGAAGGAAGAATAATTTTGGAACTAGGGTGCATTCTTCAAACATGTACAAAGAAGCTGAGGAACAAAACCTTGACTCAGTATCTCATCCAAAGGAAGAACTTACTAGCTGAAAAGGCCACATGGGAGGATGAGTTCATTCAAAAGAGCCCACACTTGGTTAGCATTGAGGAAAATGCTTCTTTCAAGAGAGGGGGCATGCTACACCCTTAATATTGGTGTATATAAGGTTATGAATAGTCAACTTATGGCTATCTTAATCCTTATTTAAGTCATGTTATCATTATTATATTATTATTTAGGTAGGTAGGTCAGCCTAGGTGTTATGTAGGGTTGTATCTATTCAACCTAATCATAATTAGGTATATATAAAAGGTTGTGAGTCTTATTTCAACATCATATTGTGAAGGTGTTCTTATTGGAGATATTTAGAGGTTGCCCCCTCGAAGTGGAACTCTTAGTTATTATCAAGTATTTATATAATATTTCATATTATTTCTTCTATTGTGCAAGTTATTTCATTACACTTGGTCTGTCATGATCATATAAGCATATGTTGTCATCAATGATTAATTTTTTCATCAAGAAAATACATAACCAACATATATAACTGCTAACCAAATATTTATTCCTAATAGTCAAGTCACACTAATTATGTGTTGTTCTCGAGACCAATGTTGTGACCTTACCTCTACCATTAATTGAATTTATATTTTCTCAACAACATTTCTCTTTATCATTTCCTAACATTTTACCTTCATGCATTGAGAAATCTAGTCTAGTTGTTGAAGACATATTTAAGGACACTTATGTACTCCCATATGATATGGTCTCTTGAGATTCGCTAGTCCTAAAACTTGGGTTCAATGAGATGGACTCAAAAAACTACATAGATGAATCCTTATAGTAATATCAATATTTGATTTGTTGTCAATAGTATCTCCTACTTATGAATCTTATTATATTCTTTATGTAATTTTATGGTAAAATTAAATAGATGAAATACTATATATCACTATATTAAACAAATTAGTAGATAAAATACATTATTTTTTCATAACCATTATTTGTTAAATATATTCACCTACATGATAATAGTATGAAGTAGGAGTCACTTAAAAACTAGGAAAGCTTATCGAGTTGAATCAAGAATATCCTACACTATCATTTCTACAAGAGATGAATATATGAAATGAATAACTCCTTATGTACATTACACACCATAAATGATAAGCAATGGTGTTCTATAGTTAAATATAATATTATCAATGAGACAACTAAAGGAAAATCTCATTCTATACAATGAATAAAATGAATCACAAGTGATACTAGTTTACTGTAAAAGATAAATGGATGATGAAGGAACATGAAAATAAATAACACTATTAGATGACATGGATGAATCCTTAAAATTCCTAGAGAATTACATGACAATAATAAAATAATTAAGTACAATTATTCATCATTTTAGCTCATAAGAGATGATACAATCAAGAATAAACTTCTTGAAAAATATCCTAGCATAGAAAATAATAAGGCCTTATATACATAGAAGACAGTGTAATATTACTTATATGCAAGAAAATGAGTGGTATCTTGAATCATATGCATATTTATACATGGAAAATATTGTACTAGTTAGGGTCTTACAACATGTATACATTAAAGAGACCATACACTAATAAAGGAGTCAAATTTGAAATTTGATCATTTCCTAGCACATCATCATGATAGGAGGAAGAATAATCACATTGCACCAACATAGAAGCATCTACTATAATAAGTTGGCATAATATATGAAAATAGCTTAGTCAAGGTTCAAATAAATTTATTTATTTTTTATTGAAAAACACATTACTTCTATACTAGCCATTACATGTAAGATATATGCATCAAAGTAAATCTAAAATAAAAATTACAATTAGAAAAATAAATTTTCACCAATATATTATGACTTGTTTATCATATAGGTTATGAAAAATAAATATTTTTTTCTTAGTATATCGATATAATTATACTAGAAATTTAAAAATATAACATAAAATTAAGTAATTCTAAAGAAAATGTTGAATAGTTTTTTTTTTATCGATCAATGACCAAAGCCTAGATTCATTATTGTTATATGTTGTAATTATTTATTTTTTGTGTTAAGCGAATTTGAACCCAAGAACTCCCACATGAGAGACTCACAAGTTACCATTGTGTTGTAGGCTCTTGTCTAGAAAATGTTGAAATATTATAGTGAATAATTAAACCTTCAATAAAATATATAATAGGTTAAATGGTTTCTATACTAGCACAAATAATATCACAAGGTTATACGAATGTATCATATTCAAATTTTTCATATCTATATTGATTTGCACAAATATAATAGATATATATTGATCTCATATTATGATTTTCTAGTTCTTCAATACAAGTCCTTTGCCATGTGATCCTTCATGCTTGCCAAGGTTTTCTCAAGTTACAAATTCTGACAAAATTATCCCATCTGAAGGAAGGAGGTATGATATTTCAAAGCCATTTCTAATCATGTTAGTTTTTTTCAAAAGTATATATTAATAACTAAATTTTAAAATGTTATAATGACTTATTTTTTATTTTTGTAAGTGACTTTATAATTGATACAGCTTTTCCAAACTCATTCAATATTATAACTAGATTATTAAGTTATTTTTAATTCTTTTTTATTTTAAATTGATCTATTTCAACCTTATTTTTTTTCATGCACACACCTTAGTTTTACACAATTGCAGATATTATATAATTTATATATAAATAAATTTCATGAATTATTGTAGATGAATAGGTCTTGTAAACACTAACATAAATGGTTGTTTAGATTGTTAGAGGGAATTTTAAGTTAAGATTACTTAGTCATGTAATAACTTCCATTGATTATTGAGATAAAATATTTATATATATTCATTCATACTTGTATTAATACAAAATTACATAAAAATAAACTGACATTTCTTTTTATTTTTAATACCCTTACTAAGAGGCCTGAGAGATATCAAACTAAACCATAAAAAATGGGAAATATATCTTTAAAAAAATCATGAACATGAATACATTGCTTAACTTATCAATTATAACTTACCAAGTTGAACATAGGTAAGGAAACATATCAACATTTTTTTAATGTTAACAAGTCATAGTTGCTAAATGAGATATTAGACTCCTAAGTTCTCACGAGTCTCCAAATGTGATTACTTAACTAAAAACTCTACAAAATATGCATTATATTTAGTTCAAGAGCAGGATTATTTAATATGGAAATATAACCCCAATGGGTTGTTCTCTGTTTCTTCTCAATATGGCAATGCTTTTTAAGACTTCGATTCTGTGAATCACTACTCATGAAACATGGGTCAGTGAGTTTGACTCAAAATCACACAATTAAATCCTAATAGAAATATCACAATTTGACTTGCTATGGAAATTATCTTCGATTTATCAATTGATGAGCTTAAGCGGCTTTCTAATGAATGGTTCATAAGGCACAACACTTGGTAAAGGTTTTGCAAATGGGGTTGCAAGCTTTAGGTTTAACCATGGATGAAACTCTTTAGTTAGACATGCTTAGGATGGAGTAGTAGTGGGATGGTGACCTCCTAGGTAGTCCTAGTGCTCCACCCCTGTAAACATCACCTAGATCTAGTGAGTGCTAAGTGTTCCATTTATTCTCATGAGAGATGGATTCATGTTGAATCACTACTCATGAAACAGGGGTCAATGAGTTTGACTCAAAATCACATAGTTAAATCCTGATAGCAATATCACAATTTGACTTGTTGTGGAAATTATCTCCTACTTATCATCTAACTATTCCCTATTCTTATACTAAAAGATTATGGGAAAGGATCTGTGGTATGCTGGATATGGAATGGGTTTTCCCCCTCAATATTCAAGAGTTATTTACAGAATGGAAGTCTCCCTCTCATAATACCTTGATTACGAAGTTATGGGATTTCATCCTCCCATTTCTTTGCTGGGGTGTGTGGAAGGAACGAAATGATAGGGTGTTTAGGGGCAATAAGACTAATTTTGTCTAGTTCTTCCATAAGATTAAGCATTTGGTGATAGAGAATATTAATACTATTGGGAAAGGTCACCAACCTCAGAATGAATGTGAAGGAAAAATGCTTTAAGGGTTAAGTTTTATCTAGAATGGTAATAACCTTAGGAATTTGGCTAGGTGGGATTGTTCTCCACAAGGCTGGTGTAAGATTAATTTTGATATGGCCTCGAAAGGTAATGTAGGGACGGTGAGTTGCAGTGTCATCATCAAAAATATGAATGGGGATAGTTTGGGAGTGATGGCCATCCCTATTGGAGAACAAACAAATCATGTGGTGAAAGTTATTGCGGCTCTCTATGGTCTTAGTTATGCCAAAAGTATAAATCTAGATAAGATTTGGCTTGAGGGGGACTTCCTTAATATTATCAATTATCTTAATAAAATTAATAATCCCTCTTGGAAAATTCATAATATTATATGCAAGGCTATTTGTTTAGTTAACTTGTTTGAGAATTGTGTTATCACTCATATCTTTAGAGAAAATAACCATTTTTTCGATTGGGTTGCGATGTGGCATGCAAAAGTCATGCCAAGTTGATTTCGAATCATGGTGATAATGTTCCTACTGATGGGTTATCCTTGACTGAGTATGATAAGGTTAGAAGTTTGCAATTTTTTTCCATTCATGATGAACATGGCATTAACGATTAATAATGATTTGGGTAGGATTGGGGAGTGGCAGATTATGATTAGTTTTGAAGGGACAATTTATTCATTGCCTCACAAATTGTGGGTTTATTTATTTAATAAAAACCTTTACTGTGATATCGACATCGAGTTTTTCATTCTGCCTGTTTATATTGAGATGGTGAGATTTTTCTATAACTTGAAGAATATGGGAGGCAAGACAAAGAGGGTCAAGCCAGCTAGCTACAAGGACTAGAAGAAGAAGACAAATATTTGGGAAATTCTGGAATAGGGGAATTTCACAAGCTTCATGGAGAAGTTAAAGGGTAGCAACTTGTCCATTACCCGCCAATTTATTAAGACCTAGAAGGATGGTAGTATTTGGTGGGTAATTAGAGAATGGAGGTTACAGAGGACATTATTGCAAAAGCTACGAGTCTTGATACAAAGGGAATCAATTTTTATAGGGATAGGAAGCTTTCTGATAAGGTTGTGGAAGAATTTGTGGATACGGCTAAAGAGCGTAAAAGGTTCGTTAAAATTGGTAATTCTTATCTTAGCCCTAGTTCCATTTCTCATCCTTGGAGGTTTGTCATGTTCATGGTGATTGAATATCTAACTCTAGATGGCTGCTTTACTAAGATATTTGTGTTGAAAATATATGATAGCCTAAGTTACCGAGAGGGGAGGGGTGAATCAATAACTAATATAACTTTTAATCTTCATTCACCAACTAGTTCTTCATATGTATTATGATCTAATTGTATGCATGATAAATTGAGAGCATTAAAACATTCATAACACTTTGACACACAATATGATAATCCATAAGCCTTCCAAATAGAAAGTAAAATTGGGATAGGGATGATACCTACAAGCTTTAGTACTATAGTATAAAGTTGTCTTGTTAAGGCTTGCAATGATCACTTCTGATGATCTGCCCTATTAAGAGCACTAAGGATTGCTAGGTCCACCTTGCTAAAGGATTTACAAACATATAGTGAAGTATGTACTTAGTAAAGAGATTTACAAAAGACTATTAATTCTACCTTGTGGGATTTAACTATTCCACCTATTAGGATGAACCAATGGCTGATCTCTAATCTACAACCTTGATTTGTTGAATGAGATTCCTTTTGAGTGTAATGATCACCTTGTTGTGATAGATAAATCTTTGCTACTCCTTACACTGCTTGTAGCCTTCTTACTTCACACTTCTACTTAAGAATCTTTTTGACATACTTCTTATTCTTATTTGGAAGTGATACAATACATTACATATATACTAATCCAATTTACAATTCATCAAAGTCGGCTACAATACAATTTTCACCAAAATACACAAAGTCGACCCAAGTATAGGTATTTGGGTTCTGAAGACAAACTCGATGAGGTTCTAACACTCAACAACCATTGTCAATGCTTGGCATCGTCATGCACTTAGTAGATGTAGAAGCTCGGTTTATACTAGTAACTTCCAAGTAGTCTAAACTCAATTTACATCGGTGACTCGATGAACACTATGAAACTTGTCATATAAATTGAATCACTTGGTTGACACTGCATAGCTTGGTCAACACTATCACTATGAGCTTGGTATAAACTAAATCACTTGGTTGACACTGTATGGCTTGGTCAACATTGGATTCACATTACTAAAATTGTAAACTAGGTAAGCACTAGAGAACTCAGTTTGCACTAAGAAACTCGATAAACACTATGAAGCTCGGTTTACACTGATAATCACCAACTTGGTAGAAACTGCTCAATGAAAACTAAATATTTTTCCCGTAACTCGGTAGCAACTATAGAACTTGGTAGAGCTTGAATTACTTGATTAACATTGTTAACTATACTATAAGCTTGGTAGCTACTAGCCATCTGAATAAGTGTGCATGTCACTAATAAATAAAACTTGATTGTAATGTCACCAATCTCTCTTTTTGGCATTAGTGACAAAAACACTTATCAATCAAAACTAAATTCAAAAGTTCAAAATAATTTTAGTCTCCATCTTGTGTGATTCACTTAATAACATACTCTATTTTTGAAAATTTTCAAAATTGCTTTTGTAAGAGATGTTTATCTTAATATCTTAAATGTACAGACTCTCAAGATATAAATAGGATAACCATCAAGTATCGGTTTCCTTTGCCAAGAATGGATGATCTTATGGACTGCTTGAGTGGAGCTCAGTACTTCACAAAGATAGATCTCAAGAGTGGTTATCACCAGATACGGATTTGAGAAGGAGATGAGTGGAAAATAGCCTTCAAGATCAAGGAGGGTCTTTATGAGTGGTTAGTCATGCCCTTTGGATTGACAAACGCCCCAAGCACCTTCATGCAACTTATGAATGAGGTACTTAAGAAGTTCTTGGAAAAATTTGTTATTGTCTATTTGGATGATATTTTAATTTTCAGCAATACTTTGGAAGAACATTTATTGCATATTCGTAGTGTCCTTGAAAGGTTAAGGGAAGAGAAATTGTTAATTAATCTGAAGAAGTGTATCTTTGCAAAAAGGGAGTTAGTGTACTTGGGGTTTGTTATATCACCTGAAGGTCTCAAGATGGATCCAGAGAAGGTAAAAGCCATCTTGGAATGGCCTACTCCAAGGTCTACTACTGAGGTAAGATTGTTCCATGGTCTAGTTAGTTTTTATAGAAAGTTCATTAAGAATTTCAATGGCATATGTGCACCCCTGACTGACACAATAAGTGGGGATAGAAAAGAGTTCAAATGGACTGTGGCAACTCCGAGAAGTTTTGAATTGTTGAAAAAGAAGGTGACAGAACAACCTGTGTTGGCACTTCTAGATTTTAGAAAGGTGTTCTAGGTGGATTGTGATGCTAGTGGCAGTGCTATTGGAGCTGTATTAAGCCAAGAAGGTAAGCCTATTACATATTTTAGTGAAAAATTGAATGATGCGAAAAAGAAGTATTATGTTTATGATCAAAAGTTCTATGCAATAGTTCAAGCCTTAAAGAAATGGGGGCATTATTTATTGCCAAAGGAATTTGTTTTGTATACTGATCATCAGGCATTAAAGTACCTAAATAGCCAAGGTAAATTGAATCAAAGGCATATGAAGTGGGTAGAGTTCTTGTAGAGCTATACATTTGTGTTGAAACATAGAAGTGGAAAATCTAACAAGGTTGCAGATGCACTAAGTAGGAGACAGTTGTTGCTTATAGTAATACAGGTTGAAGTAGTTAGGTTTGATGAACTCAAGAATCTGTACCTTGAGGATTTTGATTTTGTTGAAGCATGGAAAGCTTGTAAAGAGCCTTTTGCTGCAGACAGAACTAAGTGGTTAGGCTATCTGATTCAGGATGGTATGTTATTCAAGGGCAATCAATTATGCATTCCAAGGAGTTCCATGAGGGAAAATTTGATTAAGGAGAAACACAGTAGAGGGATGGCAGGACATTTTGGTCGAGATAAGACCATTGCCATTCTTAGAAAACATTATTTTTGGCCTTAGGTTTCACAAGATGTGAAGAAGTTTGTACAAAGTTGTCAGATTTGTCAAGTCGCCAAGGGATTTAGTCACAATACTGGACTATATCAACCATTGTCTATTCCATCAAAGCCATGGGAGGACATAAGTATGGATTTTGTTCTTGGATTGCCGAGGACACAAAGGGGTAATGACTCAGTATTTGTGGTGGTTGATAGGTTCTCCAAAATGGCACATTTCATTCCATGCCACAAAACTCATAATGTTGTCCATATTGTAGACTTATTTTTTAGAGAGGTGGTAAGACTACATGGCCTCCCAAAGAGTATAGTTTCTAACAAAGACACTAAATTTGTGGGGTATTTCTGGAGAACATTGTGGAAGAAGTTGAGAACAAACTTGAAATTCAATTCCACACATTACCCGCAGACTGAAGGCCAAACAGAAGTGTTAAACAAAAGTTTGGGCAATTTGTTGAGATGTTTAGTTGGGGATAAGTCCAAGGGGTGGGATTTGATTCTACCATAAGCATAGTTTGCTTACAATAACTCTATAAACAAGAGTACTAGGAAATCACCATTCCAAATTGTATATGGAAGTAGCCCAAGGACTTCACTAGAATTGAGGAAGATAGAGCGAGGGGAGAGGACAAGTGCTGAAGCTAAAAAATTTGCTAAACATATCAAGCGTATACATGAGGAGGTTCAGGCACACATTACCAAGATGAATCAAGAGTATAAAGCTAGGGCTGATCAAAGGAAAAGACATAAGAAATTCCAAGTAAGGGATCTAGTCATAGTACACTTAAAAAAAGAAAGATTTCCAACCAGTACTTACAACAAGCTGAAAATGAAGAAATTTGGCCCCTGCAAAATTCTGAAGAAACATGACTTAGGAAATGCATATGAGGTGGAGTTGCCAGATGGTATTCACATTTCTCCTAGTTTCAACATTGCAGACTTAACAGAGCATCATGATGATGGTGCAGATGAGGAGCCGATGTTAGAGCCATGTCCAATTTCTGCTTTTATAAAGGAGGAGATAGAAGACATTCTAAATCATTGTGTGGGTAGGAGTACCTGAAATAGGCAATATGAAGAGTATCTAGTCAAGTGGAAAGGATGGCCGATAGAGGACTCAACTTGGATATCAGCAGCTGAGGTTTCCCATTTGGGATTTCTTCTACCATTCATAAAGTGACAGGGTCACTTTTCAATCTACCCTGGGTGTTTGATGCAGGAGCATCCAGAGGTATGAGGGCAATCTTGTGTCATCCAAAAAAAATGTACTTAGACTTTGTTACTGTTTCATGTGTTTTCATTTCTAGATACCCATTTGGGTCAAATAAAGGTTTCAACTCTCACAGTTCCACTATTAGTGTTCTGGGGTAGAGTTTTTAATCACCTTGGGATATGTGTAAATGCCAAAAAAAAAGGATTATGTAATTGAGCCATCATTTTGGTAAATTAGAGGGTGTAAATTGGTCGGATGAATGTAATTGTAATTTAGAGCATTCCAAAAAAAGAATCAAGTCAAAAGGTCCCATAGTTTGAAAGTTATCACAGTTTTCCAATTTTTAAAGACCTCCTAAGAATGCTTTAAAGTTAGGTTAGGGGCATTAAATGACCTCAAACAGGGCCAAAAAATGAGAGATGAGCGAAGCTTGTCCATAGGGCTATAGAGCGCTTTGAGAGCTTTTCAAAAATGTAAACGGTTCGTCAATCAAAGCTACGATTCAAAAGTTATGCCTCCATAAAGTTTGGTTACCATTTTTAGATTCTTCTAATTTTGTGCCAACTTCTAATGCGACTTCTGGAGCCTTCTATTTGGTTGGTGGATGCCAACTAGCACTTTCTAAAATGTATTCCTAATCCTTAACCCTCCGGGGTCTATTTAAGAACATTTCTGGCATTGTAAAAAGTAGTTCGAAGTGGAGTTTGAGAGAAGTTACTGGGAGAAGAAATTATCTCCAATTTTATGCTATTCTAAGCCCATAGGGCCTTTTTTGAAGTCTATTTTCTCTGCACTAAGTTTACTAGCATATTTTTACAGTTAATAAAATTTTCCCTTTCTTGTTGTGTTCATTCTATGCTTGGGTCATGTCCCCATCACTTGTATATCTACAAGTGTAGCCCTTATCATGGCTTCTTCCCTTAGCAATTATGCTTGCATATCAAAAATCTGATCTTTGTGTAATGAGAAGAACTATAGCTCATATCAAGTGATAGCTGGTGTACACTTGCCTTTAGATCTTTCTATCTTGGAAATTTTATCTTTGATTTCCTATGTGAAGATAGATGTATCACATAGTTTACAAAATAAAGAAGTGACATTGTTGGTAGAGGTTTCCAATGAGTTTAGAATAGTAGACAAGTCTACTTGGTATATGACAATCTTTTTTGCAACTAGCTCCAATACTTTATTTTAAAATGTCTTCTATGCTCTTCGCAACAATTTCTCCTGCCCATTCAAATCTTCATTAAATTTATGAACCACTTCTTCTAACTAAGCCAAAATAGGTTGAGAGGTCTCAACCTGAGTGCTAAGTACATGTGCAAGAATGTTCTTTGCAGATTAAAACTTCTAACACTTGATGTTCTCTATTTCTCCCCTCCCTAAGCCTTTGCTACTTAGCTTCCTTCTACGAAAGCTCACCTACTATATGCATTTGATCTAGATTCAGAGTAGAGATATTGCAAATTGGAATAACTATTTCCCCAACAAGATCAATGTATTCTTCCTTGTCTTTGCCTTTGCTAGAAATCTTAGTACTTAGTTGAGACATGCCCTCAACTATCTTTGTACTAACTATTTGCATACTCAAAATAGTAACAATAGTGGAAAAGGAAGGACTGGCAACAAAAGTAGGCATTGCATTGATTGAAGAAATACCTTGTTGTAGAGTAGGAAAAATCGATGAAGGAGAAAGCATTGTTTGCTTGGTAGATGAAGTACTGAGTTGAACAGGTGTAGAGATTGGTTGAGTGCTTTAATTTGCAATGTTTGTCACAACCAACTCGACAAAAATGTTCTTTGAGCTTGATGGCTTTAAAGCTTTTCTTGGAGAGTGAGAAAATGAGGCTATAACTGCTACTGCAATCTTTGTAGGGCCAGTCTCCTCAATGCCCTAAATCTTAAGGAGATTCTCCTATGTGGCTTCCTATTCTTGCTTCTCATCATCTTTATTTTCATCAATTGTTTCTTCTTCATCATCATTGTCCTCTTCTTCCTTGTCATCTTCATCATCATTATCTTTATCACTAACATGAACAAAACAATCACTCTTCTGGTGAAGATTGTAGATGTTCTTCCATGTATTAGTGGCATTCTTCCCCACATGTTCAATGTCATTGATCAGTATCAAATAGATGTTGAATTTCGAAGTAAGTTTTTCTTCATTTTTCTTGATAGACTCTTTTACTTCTTTATCATTTAGACTCAACATGAGTTACCTTCGAGTGTGCTCATATATGTTCTTGGTAGTTTTCTTGGCATGTTCCCATCTTGGTTTAATTTTATACATTAATTCATTGGGAATCTACTGTGCAAGTTGATCACGTGAATATTTCTATTTACCTAGCCTAGACATAATCATGTTTTCAACTTGCTTCTTCTCTTCTACATTTTTGGTTTCATACCTTAATGATTTAAAATTTTCCATGTTGGCTCTAGAATCAATCTCTTTCAATTTCTCTTGAAATGTGGGTGGAGGCCATTTGAAAATCACATCCTTTGCTTCTTTACCTAGTTTCAATTTATTTCTAGATGTTCTCCTTGTAAACACTGTAGTAGATGACTCGGTAGATTTGGTTCTAATAACCTTACCTTTATTCTTGACTAGCTCTTCTTCTAATTTTGCCTCATCTTCTGCATCATCTTCAATTACATCATCTCCTTTACCTCCTGTCAATGGGAGAGTAGAACTAGTTTGTGTTAGTTTTGCTATCCTCTTATTTCCTTTACTGATAGCCTGAGGAAGCTTTATCTCTAGTTCTATTTGGGCTTTGGCTTCATCATATGTACTAAAATATGTAGCCTTTGGATCTACATGTTCATTCAAAAATTTCTCAGTGATATCCCTGGTATCATCAATATTAACCTCATAATCTAGTGGCTTTACCCATACCACTCTTGGTTTGACTCCTTATATGTACACTTTGTCACAATCTACCATAAAACAAATATCATCCTTGTAATCTTCTACAAGTTTCTTTGGAATTCTGAATATGTTATTCATCTTTTCCTTGAATCAATCAAAATAATTGTCCATGATATTGACATAATTTTCACCCATTTCTGTTATATACTGATTGATTTGATAAGTATAGGCACATCTTTTCTTGATACAACATACCCTTTGAAGGAAAAACTTTTGCACAAAGAAGAATAAAAAAGTGAAAAGTGAACCAAACTTACCAGGGTTATTATTTGAAGTTCTAAAGCTCTCCATGTTTTTGTTGAATTGGTTCAACATCAACTCGGCATGGTTGAAGGACATGTTGTTCTTCACCACCTTGAAAGCAAGATTCACAGTTTCACATGATACACTGTTGAGTTAACTAGAGCTATATATCTTGCGTGAAATTACATAAATTCCAAACTTTAGCTCTATGTTAGCTACACAGCTAATCTTCATGCCTTTTCCATCCCATTGGGAAAGGGTTTCTTCTCCAGTTCTGCCCAACTTAGGGTTTTGGTAGTTTTTGCCTTTGTCAACATTGGAAGCCCTGTGATCCAATGAATCATTTTCTTTGTAATGAGAATAGGTTGCTCCAACCATAGCTGCCCATTGTGTACATGGCTAAGGACAAACCTTACCAATTTTATCTTAAATTCTTAGGATATGTGTGGAATGTGGGTTAAACCCTTGGTTTCCAAGTATTGAGGCTCAGTATTCAACGCACCGTTCACACACAACTTTTCCAAAGTTTCATCCATTTCTAAGGTTCCTATGTCTTGAATTGAACATCAAAAATGCAAGCAAGGATCATTAACCAATAATACCTTAGGTGGAATCTGTGACTGAGCTTTGATAAGATCAAGTGTTTCTATAATTACCAAAATCAACTTGAAGTTAGGTGCCTTCCATTCAACTCCTTAGACTAACATTTTGGATGCTTGCTTGGTTTTGTTGCTGGAGGATGCCATTGCTCAGTAGGGTTTATGAAAAACATATAAAATATCAACAACAATTCACATAGATCTCTTGGATGCACATAAATCACTTTTCTCATAAGCTCTTGAAAATTCATAGTGACAAATGAATTTTATTTCACCCTTTTTAACAAATTTCACTTTCCTATCACCATAAATGCCTAGTATGTTCACTTTCTCAATGACAAGCTCTCTTCCACTTAATTTGGATTAAATACTCGGTAGAGTCATTCATGACCCAGTGTCCACACAATGACTTAGGCACTCTCGACCTTGCTCAACAAAGTCTTGTAACCCGACCTAGCTTGGTAAGGTCTAGAATTTATTTAGATACTTGGTGGTCTCTTTGCATCTTGAATGCTAATATTGATCTTTCCATTTGACTAACTAAAATTGATGTAGGATGTCTACTTCAGAATCTTAGTTCTAGTTATCCTTGTGGGAGATCAAGTAGAAATGCTTGAGTCACCAAATTCTTGATGACATGTGCTTCATTGCTCAGACTTGCATTCTTAGAAAATTTTGGAATCCACTGTTGTCTCATTTGTTTTCTGATGTTATCAATCTTGGCTTTCTTTTCATCTTCAATTCTTCCAATGTTCATACAGTTATTGGCAAGATGTTTAAGTTTTATACAAATAAAACATCTTTAGTGGTGTCTCTTGTCCTCATGTGATGTTTCATACAGTTTATTCCAATGTGTCCAAATTCTCTACAATAGTGACATCTGCACCAAGTGTTGTAGTACCAACCAAATATAGCTTTTACAATTTGTTTTGCTAGATTTAATATCTTAGTTTTGCATTCAGAAGATTTGTGCCCATGCTTCTTGCATTTGTGACATTTTCCTTCAAATTTAGGTTTCTCTTTGCATTCATTAGCTCTATGACCATACTTATTGCAATTGTAGCATTTTCCATTGAATCTAGTTTTACCATTACTTCAACATTTGTTTGATGTATGACCTAACTTACCATAGTGATTTCAAGTAAGTCTTTGATTCTTTTGAGATCCTTGCTTGGATGATTCACCTTCTTCTGTATATCCAATTCCTTCTTTGTCTTTTTGTCTGTATTGGATTTTCTCATTTAATTGATCCATGTTTGCTTGAGATTTCATCATCCTCTCATTGGTTTGCTTTTTAGTGTTTAAATCATTCTATAATCTTTGATTTTCTGATCTTAGATTCATGATTTCTTCATTTGCATTAGTAAGATGATCAATGAAGTCTTCCTATTGAATATATAGATGCTAAATTTCATTATTCTTTTCTTCTAATTCTTCTTTTATCTTTTTTTTCTCTTCCATGACTTCACACAATCTTATTGAGTAAATTTCTTGTTCTCTTTTCAACTTTCTAATTTCTTCTTGAAGTGTACCATTATTTTCTAATAGTTCTCTAATTGCCTCATTAGCTTCATCTGAATTACTTTATGAATGGGATGTCTTTAATTATTTTTTGAATGTAGAGTTTTTCATTCATTTGTACTGCAAGATCTCTTCTTCTTTTTAGGGATTGAGAGAGTGGCTCTTTTTCTTTTTTGAGGTTCCCAATAGCCAATTCCAAATCTAGCTTTTCATTGTCAATAGCCGCCTTATCAAGTCTAAATACCTCCATTACCTCTGATCTTTTCTCAAGCTATTAGACTTCTTCTTTGAGAACCACAAAGCTCTGATACCAATTATTGAAAATATATGATAGGCTAAGTTACTGAGAGGGGAGGGGTGAATCAGTAACTAATAAAACTTTTAATCTTCATTCACCAATTAATCTTTCATATGTATTCTAATCTAATTGTATGCATGATAAACTGAAAGCATTAAAACATTCAGAACATTTTGAAACACAATATGGTAACCCAGAAACCTTCCAAATAGAAAGTTAAACTAGGGTGGGGATGATACGCACAGGCTTTAGTATTACAGTATAAAGTTGGCCTATTAAGGTTTACAATGATCACTTCTGATGATCTACCCCTATTAGGAGCAATAAGGACTGTTAGGTCCACCTTACAAAAAGGATTTACAAACATATAGTGAAGTATGCACTCAGTACAAAATTCACAAAAGACTGTTAAGTCTACCTTGTGAAAGGATTTAACTATTCCACGTATTAGGATGAACCAGTGGCTGATCTCTGATCTACAACCTTGGTTTGTTGAATGATATTCTTTTGAGTGTAGTGATCACCTTACTATGATAGATAAATCTTTGTTGCTCCTTATACTGCTTGTAGCCATTTTACTTCACACTTCACATATATACCAATCCAAATTATAATTCATCAAAGTCAGCTACAATACAAGTTTTACCAAAATGCACAAAGTCGACCCAACTTCAGGTACTCAGGTTCTAAAGATGAACTTAGCGAAGTTCTAACACTCAATAACCATTGTTAGCACTTGACATCATCATGCACTCGATATACTTAGAAGCTTGGTTCATAGTAATTGCTTCCAAGTAGTCTAAACTTGGTCTAAACTGGTGACTCAGTGAACACTACAAAGCTCATCATATAAACTGAATCACTTGTTTGACATTGCATAGCTTGGTCAACACTATCACTACGAATTCGGTGTAAACTAAATCACTTGGTTGACACTATATGGCTCGATCAACACTAGATTCACATTGCTAAAACTATGAACTCAGTAAACATTGGAGAACTCAGTAAACATTGGAGAACTCAGTTTGCACTGAGAAACTCGGTAAACACTATGATTTACACTGATAATCACCATCTTGGTAGAAATTGCTTGGTGCAAACTGAATATTGTTCTCAAAACTCTGTAGCAATTGTAGAACTTGGTAGAGCTTGAACCACTTGATTAACACTGTTAATTGTACTATAAGTTTCGTAGCTATTAGCCATCTAAATAAGTGTGTGTCACTAATAAACAAACTTGACTATAAGGTCAACAATTTGGATATCATTTTATGTTGGTTAACCACTTTAGGCATAGGGTTAGGCTTAATCTCCCTTTGTACCTTAGGAAATCATTGGGTAACATAATTTTAGCTATTCAAAATGATCTTGAGGGTGACCATGCCTGCCACGAGGGCTTAATGGTTATGGTTATGAACCTTCTAAAATCTAAAAAATTTGACAGAACCCATTATAGTAAAAAAGCTCTGGAGTGTGAGATTGAGGGGAGTGAACAAGATAAGGGCTTTGATGAGGATATGGAGGATGAGGTTGCTGAGATAGAGGATCAGAAGAGGGAAAAGCTCATTTCTAGAGCTTTTTTGGGAAGAAAAGGAAGATTAAGGAGGTCAATTCTGAGATGGCTATGAAGTCTGAAGAGGAGATGGAGGAAGGTAAAGGAAAAAAAAAAGCATTTCTGGTATTGTTACAAGAAACAAGGGGAAGAATACGAATAGGGTTTCAAACATACCCTTTGATGATGAACCTCTGATTAAGAGGATGGAGCGGACAGGGAAGAATGTGCTTTCTCAAGGGAAGGTGGCTGACAAAAGGCTAAGGAGGTAGATAATGAAAGAGATAATTTGGACAAGGATGAGGATTACATAATTCATAATGGGAAAATGATGATCAAGGTTACTTGATGGGGATATTTGGTAATCTAGGGATAATGAAGAAGGATATTAGTAGTTTGAAGCAGTGGATGTGTGACATTTTGAGAGAGTTTGACCAGGTCAACAAAACTACTAGACAAAAGAAAACTCTAGGTTAGCATATTGATAAAATTTCTGAGGTGATTGGTAAGGTTGAAGATGTTAAGAATCTTATGAAACAAGTTCGACCCCTAGAAGCCAAGAGTAAAGCTTTGGGTCTACTGGTTAAAATTTTCTAGAAAAGTTGGATGGTATAGATAATAGACTGATCATTATGGAAAAGAGGGTTAAGAAACTTGTTGACTAGAATTGTTCTATTCTAAAGATTGTGGCAGACAACATTAATACTTTGATGAACAAATTTGAACAAGGGAAAGGTCAAGGCTCCAAGGACATGAAAGATGACCACAGAACCAATAAGCATACTAGGGCCAACTCAAAAAAGACAGGTCATGGAAGCCAAAGAAATGGAAGATCTGAAGGCCTATTCAAATAATATGAACATCTTTATAGACCAAGCAACTGATTTATTGAAGACCCTATAGCTTCCCTTTTTCCTATCTTTTCCTATTGGTTGTTTTAAGGCTTCTTGTCTTAGAAAGTTATGTTCATAGGTGTTGATGCATAGTTCTTTTGAGCTTCTCTGCTCTTGTTGTTATGTTTCAATGTAAAAGGTTTTGGGTCCTTTAAAACCTATTTTTACTTAATCAAAACAAATCCCCAAGTCAATTACAAAGATCATCATTTATTCTCATTCTAAGTTTTTATTCATCTAACTACAAAGAGTGCCATTAATCTTATATAATTAACCCTTAATGTCAAAACAAGTTACGATTCTATTCTTTGCATGGATAAAGTATATAATACAAAGCATTACAATGTAGACAAAATCTATCACTATTCCATACTTAAGTAGCTATTCCAAAGAATATAAACAACACAAAGATAGGCATAAGAAAAGATCAATTATCAAGAAGAAAGAAAAATAATTTTTTGACCTTGAAATTCCCAAATAATTTCATGCAAATTAATATGTGTGAGATTAGGGGGTCACTTTGTAGAGATACATTAAATGACATATTATTCTTCCTTGACATTGATAAATATTTGATGTGATGAATGGAGATTAACTTGAAGACATAGCGAATAGATGAAAAAAGTAGAGATATGAATTAATTAATTGTCCAATGTTTTAAAAATCTCCATAAAGCAAGGTTATCCATCCAACTTAGCTTGCATTCCTTCTAGGTCATAAAATGTCTAATCTCCTTAAGAATAGTATACCTCTAATTCCTCTCATACCAAATGTAAGAGTGCCCATTTAATTCCCTATAATATTATCCACAACTTAAAACTATGTCATATGGTAGTTCTAAAATAAGTTACTATTTTACATATGAGTACCCTCAATTACACTAAAATCCACTATCTAAATGAGCATAAATCACCTTAACACACACACATGTAGTGCCTCACTTTGGAAAACTTAGGAGGAAATGAATCACTCAACTAAGTCTACATCAAGGGATTCATACACCTTCAAGATTGATTATTAACTCAACTCAGA
Organism: Cupressus sempervirens; assembly: GCA_028749045.1. Taxonomy (NCBI): domain Eukaryota; kingdom Viridiplantae; phylum Streptophyta; class Pinopsida; order Cupressales; family Cupressaceae; genus Cupressus; species Cupressus sempervirens. The sequence goes on from CM053787.1 coordinate 521,882,918, forward strand.
TTGTTATCCAACTGACTCTCCTAATACCAACTAATAAACTTACATGCGGAAGGAAACTCTTCAACTTCTTGTAGTAATATTAGATTTTTCCTACACCAACTTAATGTAAGCTAGTCGGACTCTTCCCATTGCAATTGAAATACATAGACAATTCAGTCACCCTAGAATGTGAAATGGAGGACCCACACCAATTACAACATGATCATCAAACAATGTTGATTTGATTCCCAATTTATATCACTTTGCTGCATGTACAATCTAAAACTTGAGTACAAGCTGACTATCGATCATAACATTTTTTATCATTAATTAAATCAACAACTTCATGGTTCAAACCAATTCCCCTCACTATCACATATCAATTATGCGATTTAAATATCTCAGTGAATACATGGATGCAAGTAGAAATAACAAAAAAAACAAAACAAAAAAGTATAGTACATGAACCCTCCACAATCTCAGAAATAGATCACATAGAGTTTAAAAGACTTCCATCTATAAATGTGAACCTATCAACAATAGGTCTTTACATTTGACGACTCAAAAACCTAATATTATGTAAGAAATTACCAAACCCAAAAGTTGTAAGTTTGAATTCAAAACTCATGGATGTTTTGTTATTTGGTCATTATATCATTGACATATTCTCAAAATTCACAATATCAATTTAGAAAGGAAAAATAAGAATAAACACATGTGTCCAAATTGCCAACTCACAAAATTAGAAAAAAAACTCAAAACTCTTTCTAATTCTCTTTGTTGTATCCTATCCTTGATGCAGGAGCATCCGAGGCAAAACTTTTGACTCGGATGTGGGTTTTGGTTGAAATTTTATAGGTAGTTGTGTGAGGAGGATTTATTTGAATTTCCAATGGAGCTTAGCTCGATAGGTGGCCCTTTTTTCATTTTTTTGGGAGTCTGAAATATCATCTTGGCCTCTGAATTTGAATTTTTGGGTTTTTTTTCCAATATTTTAGAAAGTTGTTTTTGTAATAAATTTGAAATCATATTCTTGATTTTGTAGATTAGTTGGCAATTCATCTTGCCTTAGTTGGGGGATTTTCTTGGGAAAAATCAAGATTCGTAGGATAGGTTTTGAAAATTACCAAAAATAGAAAAAAATATTTTTCTTAAAAATTTGCCAAATATGGTAATTTTTGAAATTGTAATAAGTACTCATTTTTCAAGTTAGAGTAGAGTTGGAAAACTTGAATAAACAATTTGACATTCTAAAACTTTCATGTTGTGTGATTTTCTAAGTTATTGCTTTGAAGGGTTTAGGCTACATCAATCCTCATTTTCATTACACAATCTACCTTTTCAATACTTTCTCACTTTTGAGATTGGGAGATGAAGCATTAGCCCAAATGAAAGAAAATAAAGCCATTTTTGAATCATGAGGAATTAGGCATCAGAATCTTCTACCAACTATTCTAGTTGTTTGAAGTTTCCTATAGCCATCAATTTCCTAGTTGACTTAATTATTCAAACACACACAAACATACTTAAAGAAAACTAACTTAAACTAAAATGAAACTGACTTTATCCTAAGTGGTTATAATTGGAGACCTTATATGATCACCATCCTATTTATGCCACCACATTGTAGGACTTTATTACAACATCAAAATTTAAAACACACTTAAAACATGACATTTACTTTTTTATAGTTTTTGCACTTCCTGTAGCATTTTCAACCATGTTAGTTTTTGTAGCATAATCTATCTCTTCTGCTCCTACAAGATACTCCTTATTGAATGAATTGTTAGAAATATAAAAGGGGTAACTGAGAGGGGAGGGGTGAATCAATTACCACTAAAATAAATCCTTGATCCCTTAGATGTCAATACATAACATAAACTTTACTGAAAATATTGATGCTTGGTAAATACACAAGCACTCAATTTACACTAGTAAATGTTGTAACTTGGCAAACACTAAAATAACTTGGCAATTGCTTAATATGAAAATTTTAAGATATTATTTGTGATTAATCTTACTTAACTTAGTTGCATACACATAACAGAAATAGCATGAACACAAGTGACACCAAGATTTAACGTGGAAATCCAATTTGTGAAAAACCACCAATTATAACTAGTTACTAATTTTCACTCTTCTTAAATGAGTCCTGTTAGGAGCCAACCCTATTAAAAGTTACAAAACACATTGCTAGGTGTGACCTTGTTAGAGGATTTAATCCCCTTGTTAGGAGTGGCCTTGTTAGAGGTCTTTAGGCATTTCAATAAAAATGCCACCTTGTTAGAAGATTTACAAATAACTGTTAAGCCAACTCTATTAAGAGATTTAGATCACTACTACAATGGTTAGAGAGTGGCAATGAGATGACCCAATTTCTAATGCGATTGAATTGCTGATTACAAATCTCAATTCTAGCTTGTATACTTGATCCTTTCTGATCAAATGTGCCTTTGTAACTCCACAAAGATATTCTACTTATCCTTCTAATTCATTTCCTCTAAGCATCTTCTATTCTTCAATACTCTACTAACACATTCAATCCTCAACTTGAGCTTATACTTATACCTTATGCATTATCAAATTGGCTTGAAAACATCTTAGAATAATTAATATTCATTACCTCAGTCAGCTAGAACCAACAAAAAAATCTAACACAATATGCCAAAATAAGAAAATCTTTTGTTAGCTGATATGCTAGGTAGATACTAACTTAGAAGCAATTTTCTTTTGTCAACCAAGTGAACTCGCTTAACACTACATTTCTGCAAAGTTCCTTTGGTAACCAAGTGAGCTTGATTAACACTAGTTCTATCCAACTTTTCCTTTATTAACCAAGTGAGCTTGGTTAACACTGGTTCCATCCAACTTTTCCTTCATTAAATGAGTGAGCTCGATTAACATTCATCTTTTTCAAACTTCTCTTTGATGCTCGAGTGAACTTGGTAGTCACTGACTTCTGAACTTAGCAAAATCTAGAATACTTAGTAGACACAGGAAACTGTATTTATCATCTGAGTGAGCTCGACGTACATTGTCTGGCAATGATATGAGATTTTGTGTAACATAAAAAATGATAGACAATTAACCAATTATTTTCAACAATCTCCCTCTTTGGCATTGATGGAAACAAAACATGTCATAATACAATGAAATTTGTTGAGAAAAATAAATTAAAGAAAATATCGTTAGTTTCATTCTAATTCTCATCTTTGAGAACTCCCTCTATGAGTGTGAATTCCCTCTGCCTTTAGTTTATCCCTTTGTCAGCAAACTCTTTCTTCAACATCTTCTTCTTATAGAAAACTCTACCACTTTGATATCAGACCAAGTTCTTCCTCTTTGACATCTTTGGAAATAATTCTTCCTTCATAAAAATTTTGTGAGATATGACAACAAACTCTCTCCCTTTAACATCTCATGCCAAAGACAATATTCAGTGAATACCATTGTACTAATTCATATGTAATATGTCATTTTCAATATGGCATCAACTGGTTAATCTTCAATATAGTCTAGTTTATGCATCGCTAAACTTCATTTAGTGAGCTTCAAATAAGGAAACGACCCTTAAATTATCTCTTACATACAAAAATACATCCTTAGGCAATGGCTTAATGAATATGTCTAGAATTTGTTCTTTAGTATTCACATATTCCAATATTACCTCTTTATCTTGTATCAATTCTCTCATAAAATGATAATTTATAGAAATGTGCTTGGTGTTGGTATTTATCACATGATTCTTTGATATATTAATTGCACTAGTGTTACCACAGAATATAACAACTGCATCCTCTATTTCTATCTTCATACCAAAGTTGCTTGAACCAAATAACATTGGAACAATTAAGTAGTTGCTACCACATATTCTACTTTTGCTGTTGACTAAGAAAAATAATTTTGCTTCTTACTTGTCCAAGATACTAGTCTTTTACCAAAAAAGAATGTCCCATCATTGGTGCTCTTCCTATCATCAACACTTCCTACCTAATCAGCATCCATGAATGCTTTCAAATCCAAATTGCCTCTTTTTTTGTACCATACTCCATAGTCTTCAGTACCTTGCAGATACCTCATGATTCTCTTGATTTTCGTCATGTGATTTTCTTTGAGATTTGCTAAAAATCTTGCCACATACCAACTGCTAATGCAATATCAATCCCTGTGTCATATTGCAATTTTTCAATCATTGATCTGTATGTGGTTTGATCTACCTCTTTGGAATCATCATTTTTGGAAAGATTTTGTCCAGTAGACATAGGTGTTCATATTGGTTGTGAAACTTCATTTCCAAAATTCTTCAGTATCTCCTTGATATATTTGGATTGAGTAATATAGATACCATCTTTCTTCTGTTGCATCTGCAATCCAACAAAGAATTTTATCTCTCCAGACATGAACATCTCAAATTCTCTTCTCATCTTTTCTAAAAATACCTTGCATAAATCATCAGTTCCTATAAATAAAGTGTCATCCACAAAGATTTATGCCAACACAATCTTCTCATTTGGTTTTTTTTGATGTACATGCTGCTGTTATCATTTGTTCTTTGAAAACCAACCTTTATCAAGTAGTTATGAAGTCTTTCATACCAAGCTCTGGGAGCTTTCTTGAGACCATATAATACTTTGTGCAATTTACAAGCCATATCCCTTTTTCTAAGATCTACAAAACCTTACAGTTGTTCTATGTAGACTTCCTCTTCAAAAATTCCATTCAAGAATGCATATTTCACATCCATTTAATAAACTTTAAATCCTTTATGTACAACATAAGCAAGTAAAGTTCTAACATCTTCTAATCTAACAATACGAGAAAATGTTTTACCATAATCAATACCTTCTTCTTGAGAATAACCTTTGCATATAACTTTTCTTTTTTTCTAGAAACTTCTCCATCTTCATTCAACTTATTTCTAGGAACAAAAGTCTAATTCTTATTCCTCTCTATTTTTTCTATTTCTTCATTCATAGCTTTAATCCAACTTTCATTATCTAAAGCATCTTTCACTGATCTAGGTTCAAATTTAGCAAGCAAAAATGTACCTTTCAATTTGTCTCTTGTCATTATTCCATCTAACTTATCTTCGATGATCTAATTAGGTTCATGGTGCCTTTTGACATATCTTGCTAACACATGTATGTTAGATTTAGAACTCTTTCCACTAGGCTCTCCATGATCTTCTATGTCAAGATTGGGTCCCACTGTCTATGAGTCGAGTCCTTTAGACTTGGTTTTCTCTAGCAACAACTCGATAGCATCTAACTATGACTCAGGTTCTTCAGACTATGACTTAGGTTACACTAGTTGTAACTTGGTAGCTTTTGGAGATTTTGGGCACTTGGGAGGTGAACTCTATTGACTTGCAATTTGATTAGGCAATGTATCAGGTTCATAGTAGACAAAATTTTTGTAATCCTTAGGTTCTTTTTTGTTCTCTTCTTCACTCTTTTTTACAAACTCATCAATTCTTACATGTGCACTTTCTATGATCTTATGAGTGGATAAATTCAAACATTTATATGCTTTACTTCTGTAGGAGTATCCTAGGATTATGCCTTCATCACCTTTGACATCAATTTTACCTTTCCTAGATTCTTTTAAGATATAGCATTTGCAACCAAAAACTTTGAAGTAACTTACATTAGTTTTGTATTCATACCATAGTTCATCAGGAGTTTGATTTTAATCTTTCTTTAACTATACTCTACTCAAGGTATGGACTACACTAATGATTGCTTCCTTCTAATATTTGATTGCAATGCTCTCTATAATTAAAGTTCTTGCACAATTCATGATGGATCTATTCCTTCTTTCAGATATACCATTCTGCCATGGTGTACCAGGAGCTGATACTTGTCTCTTAATTTATTTTTCAATGCATAATTTATTGAACTCATTGAAAATGAATTCACCACCTCTGTCTGATCTCAAACATTTCAGCTTCTTTGTTGTTTCTTTCTCTACTCTTGCTAGATACCACTTAAATTTTTGAAATGCTTCAGACTTCTTTTTTTCTGATATATTACAGTCACCATTCTAGAATAATCATAAAAAAAAGGAATACAATACTTATCTCCACTATAGCTCTATATTCTAATAGGTCCACATAAGTTTATATAAACTAGCTCCAAGACTTCTTCAAAATGATAGTTCTTTCTTTTGCAACTTGTCTTTCTCATCTTACCAATTTGACAATTTTTGCATTGGCCCATATCAGGTTTCCTCAGACTAGAAATACCTCTTACTCCTACTTTCTTATTTTGATTAGATTGTCAAAGTTCACATGACATAACCTTTTATGCCATAATCAAATTTTTTCTACTTGAGCAATAAAACATGAACTTTCACTGAGATCTAGGTAGAATATGTTACCTTTTGTTTGTTTGCCAGACCTAACCAAATTTCCTTTTCCATCTAGCAGCTTGGCCTTCCCATTTAGAAACTCTACCTTGAATCTAATGTTATTCAATTGTGCCACACTTAGTAGATTATGCTTTAGTCATTCAATCCAATAAGTATTATCGCATCTAAGTTCATTGGTTACTGAGATACAACCTTTTCCCTTTATGCAAAATGGTTTATTATTTTCAAATCTCACACTTCCACCATCATAATATTCCATATGTTGAAACTTTCTTTTTCCACCAGTCATGTGATGTGAGCGACCACTATCAATAATCTATGTATCATTTTTGTTAACATGAGAGATAAGTGTCGTTTTATCTCCATCATCAATTTCATCTTTTATAGCAATATAAACCATTTCACCATCTTTAGTACTATCTGAATCCTTAGCCATAAAACAAGATTTCTTAACTTTATTCTTGTAGTCCTTGAAGTTGTTAGAATCCTTCTTGCCTTTGTACTTGTTCTTCTTTTCATCTTTGTCTTGTCTGTTTTGGCATCTTGCAACAATGTGTCTAACTTCTTTACAAGAGAAATAAATTAAAGGAATTTTACTTTTGTACTTTCCTTTTCCTCTTGCAAGTAATGCTTCAATGGCTTCAAGATCGCTATCATAACTATCTTCCTTTTCACTTCTAGATTGTTTGTTATTTGACCTTTTTTTCTTTCTTATTGAGTGATACCTCACTTCAAATGCATACTCAAGATTGCTAGAACTAGGAGTATAATTATCATAGTTATCTAGTTCAAATGCAGTCAATCTTCCAACTAGAGCATCCAAGTTTATATTTTTATTTGGATCACATCTTATCTCTTGAACAATAGACACTCTAATTACATAGATAGGAAGAAGATTTCTAAGTACCTTTCTTACCACTGTCACATCTTCAATTTTTCCTCCAAAGGCTTTAATGACACTAACACTAGCTTTGACTCTTTCAACATATTTTATAATGTTTTCATCTTCTCTCATTTTCCTCTGATCAAATTGACTTATCAAGCTTTCTTCTTTGGCTCTTTTCACATTATCATCACCTCCATAAATATCCTTTAGTTTGGTGCACATGTCATGAGTAGTTTGACATCGTTTGACTTCATCAAATTCAACATAGTTAAGAGTTGATGCTATGGCAATCACCATGATGTTATGATTTTTCTTTTCAACAACTTGTTCCACAATCAATGTTCCAATAGGGGCCTTGTAATCATTTTCCAAATATTTCAAACCGGAATCATTGATGGTTTCTAGATGAAACTTCATTAGTTATTTCCATGTTTCAAAGTTATCTTTGTTAAGCTTGAGAATCTCTCTCCTATAAGACATCAAGCACCAAGCACCAAGAAGCTTTGATACCAATTGTTGGAAATATAAGAGGAGTAATTGAGAGGAGAAGGGTAAATCAATTACCACTAAAATAAATTCTAGATCCCTTAGATGTCAGTACATAACATAAACTTTACTGAAAATATTAATGCTCAGTAAATACATGGGCACTCGGTTTACAACAGTAAATTTTGTAACTCAGCAAACATTGAAATAACTTGGCAACTACTTAATATGAAAATACTAAGATATTATCTTTGATTAACTTAACTTAGTTGCATATATATAAAATAAATAGTGTGAACACAAGTGACACCAATATTTAACGTGTAAATCCAATTTTAGAAAAACTACCAATTGCAATTAGTTACTGATTTTCACTTTTCTGAAGTGAGCCATGTTAGGAGCCAACCCTGTTAAAGATTACAAAACACATTGCTATGTGTAACCTTGTTAGAGAATTTAATCACTTGTCAGGAGTGGCCTTGTTAGAGGTCTTTAGACACTTCAATAGAAATGCCACCTTGTTAGAGAATTTACAAATAATTGTTAAGACTTCTTTGTTAAGAGATTTAGATCACTGCTACAATGGGTAGAGAGTAACAATAAGATGAATTGATTTCTGATGCAGCTGAATTGATAATTACATATTTCAATTCTGGCTTGTATACTTGATCCTTTCTGATCGAATGAATGTGTCTTGCAGCTCCACAAGAATTATCTACTTATCCTTCTAATTCACTTCCTCTAAGCATCTTCTATTCTTCAATACTCTATTACACATTCAATACTCAAGTTGAGCTTATACTTATACCTTATGCATTGTCAAGTTGGCTTGAATACATCTTAGAATAATTAATATTTGTTATCTTTTTCAACTAGAACCAACAAATAAATCTAATGAACTCAATATGCCAAAAAAGGATAATCCTTTGTTAGCCAACCTTGCTTGGTAGACATTAACTAAAAAGCAATTTTCATGTGTTAACCAAGTAATCTCAATTAACATTGTATTTCCACAAAGTTCATTTGGTAACTAAGTGAGCTTGGTTAACATTGGTTCCATCGAACTTTTCCTTCATTAACTGAGTGAACTCAGTTAACATTCATCTTCTTCAAACTTGTCTTTGATGCTGGAGTGAACTTGGTAGTTACTGACTTCTAAACTTGGTAAACTCTAGAATACTCGATAGACACATGAAATTGTCTTTATCACTCGAGTGAGCTCAACATACATTGTCTAACAATGATATGACATTTTGTGTAACATCAAAGACAATACACAATTAGCCAATTTTTTTCAAAATGAATCTCAAGTCCACTTGAGATGAGATGTTGTAGTGATGAGCCATGCTTGTTTATTTGTTTCTCATCTATCTAACTAGCTTCTATTGTAGTTTTGTTCTTCCATTTGACTAAATATAGAATGCTCGATAGACACTTGAAATTGTCTTTATCACTCGAGTGAGCTCAATATACATTGTCTAACAATGATATGACATTTTGTGTAACATCAAAGACAATACACAATTAGCCAATTTTTTTCAAAATGAATCTCAAGTCCACTTGAGATGAGACGTTGTAGTGATGAACCATGCTTGTTTATTTGTTTCTCATCTATCTAACTAGCTTCTATTGTAGGTTTGTTCTTCCATTTGACATATATTGTCTTCTTCGAGTCTTTATTGTCTTTTTATCAAGTATATTCTCTAGTTGAGGTGGTGTTGGTTTGGGTACTTGCTGAAAATATGTTGCTACTAAATCTTCATGTGTTGGTTGTGTTTCTGAACCTTTGTATGCTGTGAGATCAAAAACATCAAATATGGGTAAAATGCCAATTTCTAGAGGTAACTGAATCTTGTACATATTGTGTCCATCCTATTCTAAGATTTGACAAGGACCAACCTTCTTAGGTAATAATTTAGTATGCTTTGGTTGAGGTAGTCTCTCTTTCTTTAGATATGCCCATACTAAATCACCAACATTGAATTGTACTTCTCCTCTTTTCTAATCAACAATTTTTTTTGTATTTTTGATTTAAATTCTGTAGCTACAACTTGATTTGATCTCGGGCCTCCTTAATAGCTTCAACAAATTCTTCACCATATAAACTACTAGGAAAAATGTTTAGAAATTCTCTAAGCTCAAGAATTCTTATTGGGTGTGTACAATACATAATCTAAAATGGAGATTTTCCTACACTTCTATTCACTGTATCATTGTATGAGAATTTAGCTTGAGCAAGTATACAATCCCATTTTTCTCCATGTAACAGTTTTGGAAAGCATCTTAACAAGTTTCCCAAAGATGTATTGACAACTTCTGTTTGACCATTGGTTTGTGGATGATATGCTAATGAGAAAGATAAGTTTGTGCTAGGTTTCTTCCATAGGGTCCTCCAAAAATGACCTATAAATTTGTGATCTCTATCTGATACAATATTCAATGGTAATCCATGAATTCAAACAATCTTTTTCAAGAATAGTTCTTCTATATAGGAAGCATCTTTCGTAGATTTGCATGGTAGGAAATGTGTCATTTTTCTAAATCTATCTACAACAACAAAAACACTATCATACCCCCTTTAAGTTCTTGGTACTCCCATAACAAAATCCATATTGATACTTTCCCATGGTCTTGAAGGAGTATAATCCAACATTAGTACTTTTTCCTTTTCTTTTTTGACAAATGGTGCATTCTTCTACAAATTTTCTCACATCTTTTTATAACTTTGGCCAAAATTAATGTCTATGAACTAGCTCTAAAGTCTTATCTAGTCCAAAATGACCACATAATGCTCCACTATGCTTTTCTTGTATGATGTTATCTCTCATTGATCATTTTGGTATGCAAAGTTGTCCTTTAAATGGCAACATTTCTTGAATAAGAAAATCTGCATACTCATGATTCTACCTATCATCCAGATTAGTACATGCTTGATAAATTTCTTTGAAATCAACATCATTAGCATACATATCTTTCAAATTTGATACTCTTGCAAATTCTAAATAAATTTGTGATGTAGTCAAAGTTATACTTAAAGCATCAACAACTTTATTTGCAACTTCCTTTTTATGCTTTATAGAAAAAGTAAAATCTTGTAATGTCTCCACCCTTCTATGATTTAGTTTTTTTTGACTGTTTATGAAACTAAGGACTTGGTTATCTATGTATAAAATAAATTCTTTGGGCAGAAAATAGTGTTTCCATTTCTTAAGGGATTGGACAAGGGCATACATTTCCAAATCATAAGAAGAATATTTCTGTATAGCTTCATTGAGTTTCTCACTAAAGAAGGCTAAGGTATACCCTCTTGACTAAGTACATCTCCTATTTTTATGTTGCTTGCATCACATTCTATTTGAAAGACTTTACCAAAATTAGGAAATGTGAGGACTGGTTGTTGAGCTACTTTCTTCTTAAGAAGTTCAAAGGCTTCATTAGCATCTATTGTCCAAACAAATTTACATTTCTATCCTCCTTTTATAGTATTCAGTGCATAAATCAAGCTAAAATTCCTAATAAACTTTATGTAGAAAGTGGCTAAATCATGAATGCTTCTAACTGTTGCAATAGTCTTAGGAATTGGCCATGAAAGAATTACATTTACCTTATCTTGATTGATCTTGAGTGTTCCTTTTGAGATCAAAAATCCAAGGTATGCCAGCTCCTCTTGCATAAAACTGCATTTCTCCAAATAAATCATCAACATTTCTTCTTGTAGCTGAAAACTAAAATGTCATCTAGATATACTATCACAAACTTTCTTGCAAAATCCTTGAGAACTTCATTCATGAGTCTCATAAATGTACTAGGAGTGTTAGACAATCCAAATGGCATTACCTTCCATTCGTATAATCTTTCATTTTTTTTTAATGCTATTTTCCATTCATCTCCTAGCCTAATTCTTATTTGATGGTATGCACTTTTAAAATCAATTTTTGAAAAGTATCCTTCTTTACGCAAACAATCAAGTAAATCTTCTATCCTAGGCATTGGAAATCTATACTTTATGGTGATTTTGATCAATGCTCTCAAATCTATGCAAAGCCTCCTCCATGTTCCCTCTTTCTTAGGTGCTAGGACTGCAGGTAATGCACATGAGATTAGACTCTTTCCAATCAAACTAGCTTCAAGTAATTCTTCAATTTTCCTTGCCATTTTTTCATTCTATTGTGGTGTTAGTTTGTATGCAACTTTTTGGGGTAATGTTGAACCTAGTATGAGATCAATGCAATGACTGATTTCTCATATAGGTGGGAAACTTCTTGGCATTCCATTTGCTATGATTTCCTTGTACTTATCCATAATTGGTTTGATTTCTTCCACTGCCTTCTGTGTCTTCTCTTCTACCACTTCCACCTTCAAGTTTGAATTTTCCATTTTTGATTTTCCTTCCTCAATCTAATTTTCAGCATCCTTCTATAATTTATCTTTGAGTATTGTAATCAATGCAAAGACTGGACACTTCTTTCCTTTAACTTCCTTTAGAAATTCTTTCTTACCCGTTACCATGATCTTATCTTCTTTAGCTTTTGTTTCTTCTTGTCTTGGTTCAGTTAAAGGTATTATTAGTTCAATCACCTTTCCATTCTTTGTAATGGTGTAAGTGTTCTTTACTCCATTATGCTTTGCCTTGAGATCATATTGCCATGGCCTGCCAAAAAGTAAGTGACATGCATCCATATTAGTAAAGTCAAACAATAATATGTCTTTGTATGCTCCAACTTGAAATTCAACCAAGCTTGTTCTTCCACTATAGTTTGATGTCCTTTATTCAGCCAAGATACTGTGTAAGGATATGAATGAGGTGATCTTGGTAATTTTAACATCTCCACAATTTCAAGAGCTGTGAAATTTTCTATAGAACTAGATTCTACCAATACCTTGCAAACTTTTCCTACAGGCTTACAAGTAGTTCTTAAAATAGATTTCCTTTGTGGTGGTCCTTCTGTTATAGGCATCTTCAAAAGTGTTCTTTTCATCATAAGGGCTTCTCCTCTCTCTGGATAACCATAAGTGTCTAAATCATTTTGTGAATCAGCTTCTTGTGCAAGTTGTATTCTCCTTTCTCTATGAGTACTATAGTTTGCCTTTGCTAGATATTTGTGTGTCGTCTGACCTCCTTGGTTACAATTATAACATCTTATTGTTCCATTTGTTCTTCCTAGTGATTTTTCTCTAAAATTATCAAACCTAGTCATTTCATTATGTGTCTTAGTTTGTGATTTAAAATTTGAGCTTCTTCCTTTAAATGTGCCTCTTCATCTAAATGACTATCTTCCTCTACTTAAGTTTCTATTCTCTTGTCTTCTCTTAATTTTCTCCTTCACTGTCAAAACTAGATGGTAACACTTAGCTATTGTGTTAGGACTCAACAACTGCAACTCATCTTGTATGTTCATTCTCATACCATTTAGGTATCTTGCTACCTTGACACTATCAAGTTCTGTCAATTTTGATCTTAGACTCAACTTTTGAAACTCCTTTGTATAAGTGCATATATCCATATCTCTTTATCTAAGATTCTGCCTCTTTTGGTGTAATTGTACTTCATAATCTTCAGGGAGGTAAGTCTATTTCACCATAGACACCATCTTCTTCCATGGATTTTTTTTCTTCTTGTCTTCCTTTACTCTTTCTTTTTGCAAAAAATTCCAGTAAGGGATGCTCCCTTCAGTCTAGATTTAGCCAACTTGACTTCTTGTAATTCTAAAATCTTCTCACATTCAAAGTAATTCTCTAAAGCTTCAATATATTCCAAAACTACTTTAGTATCCATCTTTCCTATAAATATAGGTAACTTGGTGGATTTTCGTCCCAAATCCTTCAAAGCTTTAATGAATGACTTCTTAATTTTAGATACCTCATCCTCATCATCATCTGGGACTTCTTCTTCCTCTTCTTCTTCTTTCATTTCTTTCTTCTCATTTCTTTCTTCTCAACCACATTCTTCATGTGTTCGAACTTATTTTCTAATTCTACTACTATCCCCATCACTTCTCTATTCTCTTTCTAATAGAGTTCTTGTTTCTCAACTTTCTTGCCCCTACTGAGGAATCTTGATCAAGTATATACAACATGTAACTCAACACAATCTAAGGGCTCTTGCTCTAATACTAGAAAATGATGTAGAGCCTAACCTTGGAAAACTTAGGAGGAAATGAATCACTCAACTAAGTATGCATCAAGGGGTTCATACACCTTTAGGATTGATTATTATCTTAACTTAGATTGTTATCCAACCGACTCTCCTAATACCAACTAATAAACTTACATGCAATATGAATTTCTTCAACTTCCTATAGCAACATTAGATTTTTCCTGCACCAACTTAATGTAAACTGATTGGACTCTTACCATCGCAATTGAAACACATAGATAATTTAGTGAACCTCAAATGTGAAACTAAGGACCCACATTGATTACAACATGATAATCAAACAATATTGATTTGATTCCCAACTTATATTACTTTACTGCATGTACAATTTAAAACTTGAGCACAAGTTGACTGTTGATCATGAATTTTTTTATCATTATCAAAATCTACAACTTCATGCTTCAAACTGATTCCCTTCACTATCACATATTAGTTAAGTGATTTAAATATATTAGTGAATACATCAAGATATTCACCGTACTCACATATTGTCTTTCATGCGGATGCAAGTAGAAATAAAAACAATAAAATAACAATAAAAGTATCTAATACATGACCCCTCCACAATCTGAGAAATAGATTGCAGAGAGTTTAAAAGACTCCCATCTACGAATGCAACCCTCAAAACAATACGTCTTTACATTCAATGACTTAGAAACCTGATTTCATGTAACAAATTACTAAACCTAAAAGTTGTAAATTTGAATTCAAAACTCAATGGATGTTTTTTTATTCAGTCATTAGATTATCAACATATTCTCAAAATTCATAATATTGATTTACAAAGGAAAAATAAGGAAAAACACACGTGTCCAAATCACAGACTCACAAAATTAGAAGAAAAAAGAACTCAAAACTCTTTCTAATTCTCTCTATTGTATCTGATCCTCTTTTTCATTACACAATCTACCTTTTCAATACTTTCTTATTTCTCAGATTGGGAGAGGAAATGTCAGCCCAAAAGCAAGAAACAAAACAATTTTTTGAATCGTGATGAATTAGGCATTAGAATCTGCCACCAACTTTTCCTATTGTTTGAAGTTTCCTGTAGCCTTCGATTTCCTAGTTGGCTTTATTATTCACTCACACACAAACACACATAAAGAAAAGTGACTTAAACTGAAATTGACTTTGTCCTAAGTGGCTATAATTGGAGAGCTTATATGATCGCCATCCCATTTACACCACCACATCGTAGGACTCTATTACAACATCAAAATTTAAACACTGAAAACATGACATTTACTTTCTTCATAGTGTCTGCACTTCTTGTAGCATTTTTAATCATGTTAATTCTTGTAACACACACACACACACACACACACACACACACACACACACACACACACACACACACACACACAACTATTCTAAAACCATTGTACCTTATTATAGCTCTATTCTAAGGTCTTTTTGTTGTAATGAGCTAGAAGGTATTCAAAATAAATATTGACATTAGAGAGGGAGTATATTGAATCTAATGAATCTAAACTTTTGACCTACCAAAAAAGATGATGTTGATGGAGAACTAAAAAGAGCAATCATTGCAAATCTAAGAAAGAACCATTTCATAATTTATTTAAACATTATCTAATAATTTCATTAACATGAATACATCTCTCAACTTATCAAGTATATTATACCATTTTGAATATAGGTAAGGAAAAATAACAATATTTTGTTAATGCTTATCAAATCATAATTTAAAAATTAGATATTAAAATCCCAATTCTAGTTCATGAGTCTCCTAGCATCATTACATAAGTGAAAATCTAGAAGATGTATAATATAAAAGCATTGTAAAAGAATTCCAACTTAAATAAAAATATCATTATTTATTCACATTCTAGAATTGTATTTATGAAACTACCAAGAGTACCACTACTCTTATACAATTAACCCATAATGAGTAAAACAGTTACAATGTCATTCTTTGCATTGATAAAGTATTATATAAATGATCAAGAAGTAGACTAGAGATGCAACTATACCTTTTAAACACTTAAGTACTTGTCCCAAATAATGCAAACAATAACACAAAAAAAAGGATAAGAAAATATCATTAATAAACAAGCAATAAATAAAAGTGTCTGAGCCTAAAATTTCAAAATAATTCCATGCAATCTAATGTGTGAAATTTGACACAAGCTAGGAAGGGAGAATCCTCAAGGAGGAATGTCCAAAACCACTTTCTAGAGTAAACACGCAGAAGAAAAACACAAACAAAAATATGAAATAACTAAATTAAATTAATATAATGCAGATCCAATGATACTGTATTATAGTTTTCTAGGCCTAAGGTCTGCACGGTTACAACCCTCTATTTAGAACATTAATTTGACATGAAATCTTGAATGCTCAAGATCTTAACGTCTATATTTTTATTCTAATTAATCTAACTCTAATCATCAACTACATTACAATTTATAACCATTAAGACACATAGGTCAGCTAAGAGCCACAATTTCCAAAATAAGGAAACATTTTACAATAGATAGGTCCTATCCCATAAGGTATAATAAACAACCACATAAGTAAGAATATAAAGAGCCACAAAATTGGAAATAGGTTCACATGAGATCTAAGAAGCTACTTGTAAAACCATGAAAGATTGTATGTAAGTACAAACTTTGCATAAGATAATTCCCACACTCTACATGAGGTGACAATGAAGAACGTGATTCAAGAAAGAATGTAAATGAACATACCAAGGACAAAGAGTTAAGAAATATGATCAAAAGAATAAAGATACTCAATATGTCCACATTAAAGAACTATGTTTGAAGATGAAACGAAGAACACACAAGAAGATTATTCTTACAATCAATAAACTAGAAACAAAAAAAAAACCAAATCTTTTGGATAATGCAAGATTTCCAATGGAACCAAGATGCTTCTATGTTAGAATAGTAAATAGAAAAATGATGTCAACATCTAGGATCCTATAGTACTATCTTCAACTACTTTTTTATTCCACTAAACTAGGTATTCCATGTAGTCCTTTCCTCTTGTTCTTTTACTAACTATGCTATCCAAAATCCTCTCAATACCTTATGTATTTTTCTTAAGATAATTAGGTGTTATAACTAGTTCTTTATTAGACTAATAATTCTTATGAATATTAGAGATATTAAAAATACGATAAATATCCATGTCAACGGGAAACTCAACTTCAAAGGCATTACCACTATAAAACTTCTTCAAGATCTTACAAGGTCCAAACCTCCTCATCTTCAGCTTGCTATAAGTTCTAGTAGGAAATCTATTTTTCTTCAAATGGACCATCACTTCATCACCAACTTTAAAATCCTTATGTTTCTTCCTTTTATCTTCTTTATCCACATAATTTTGACTACTATGCTCCAAATTATATTTCTCTTCATTATGCAAAGTTCTCATGAAATCCATATATCTTTATTTTTTAACACTTCTCCATTCTTCATGATATAGATTTCTCAATTTAGTTACTTCTCTAAGATGTTAAAAATCTCAAAATGCTTCTTTTGAGTACTCCTTTTCACAATATTATTATATATAAACTCTTCTTGTCCCAAATCTAAACCCCATTTTTTTTCAAGTTTAATATTCCCAACTAGACATCTCAATAATTTACCCAAGCTTCTATTCACAACTTTAGTTTTTCCATCAATCCATGTATGAATTATAAAACTAAACTTTAACATAGTATTCAATGCCTTCCAAATTGTTTTTGATAAATAACTAGTAAACATAGTATCCCTATAAAATAATTGTATTAGGAATTCCATACAATCTCATAATCTATCTGAAGTACAAGTCTTTTATATGTATCACATCTAATGTCTTTCTGCATAATATTAAATATGATTCATTTTTAAAAAAACTTGTCAACCATAACAAAGATAAAATCATTACCCTTGTTAGTTTTAGCTAATCGAAGGAAATCCATACTAATGTCTTCCTAAGGTTTACAAGGAATAGGAAATGGTTTTTACAATCCCATATTCTAGCTTTTTCATTTAGCAACTTGATAAATTCTCCAACCTCACAAATTTATAAACATCCTTACATATTCGTGGCCAAAAGTATCATTCAAAGATTTAACTCACTATCTTATCAGTTCCAAATTATCCTAAAAGTCCTTTACTATGCTTATCCTTTATAATGTTATCCCTCATAGATCCTCTAAGTTTACACAACTAAATTCCTTTAAACTATTCAAAATCTAATAGGGAAAGTAAGATACTGAGAGGAGATAATGTTATCCCTCATAGATCTTCAAAATCACATCAAACATAAACTGTATTTGACAACTTCACCATAAATCCTCATTAAAACTTAACCTTGTATCAAAACAATCATATAATTCAATGTAATATCAGATCTAATATCTAATAATATGAATAACACATTTAAACAATAACTTAACAAATGACTCCGTATATGTTAATGCGGAAACCCTCCAAGGTGAAGGTAAAACTGTTGTGGGGATGAAACCCACAAAAATTTTCACTATTGCAACAACATTATAGCTTTCTCATTTAGCAACATGATAAATTCTACATCTTCTCACAAATTTCTAAACATCCTTATACATCTATGACCAAAAGTGTCATTCAAAGATTAAACTTGTTGCCTTTTCAGTTCTAAAGTGTCCTAGAAGTCCTCCACTATGCTTATCCTTTCCAATCTTATCCCTCATAGATCCTCTAGGTGTACAACACTAAACTCCTTTAAACTGTTGGAAATCTAATTGGGAAGGTAAGATATTGAGAGGGGGGTGAATTAGGATCTTCAAAACCACATCTAGCATAAACTATATTTGAACTTCACCATAAACCCTCATCTTAACCTTGTATCAAAATAATCATATACTACAATGTAATATCACATCTAATATCTAATAACATTAATACCATATTTAAGCCATAACTCAACACATAACTCAAGATATGGTAATGTAGAAACCTTCCAACGTGAAGGTAAACTTGTGGTGGGGATGACACCCACAAAGATCTTCACTACTACAACAATAAAGTGTGCCTATTAAGGCTACAAAGTTTGATCACTTCTGATGATCTACCCCTATGAGTGGTCTACCCTATTAAGAGCCTACAAGGTTGTTAGGTCTACCTTGATTAAAGTATCTAATATCACAACTAAGTGATTACTTTATTAGCAGATTTATATAGACCTATTAGGATCACTATGTTAAGAGATTTATCTTGAAACACGTGTTAAAATGCTACCTTACCTTTGATCCTTTGATTTGTACTAGAATGATGATATAGATCTAAATTGTCCAATGTAATATCACCTCTCTATATTCAATGACTCTTGATTGCACTACTCGGTTACCTCTATCTTTTACCTCTTTGATTCACCTTAAACTTCACATCCAAACTTCACATTCGTAAACTCTATAAATTAGATCTAAAACCCTTCTTAAATAACTATTCAATGAAGCTTCTAAATCATGATCAATGGCCTAGATTCATCCCTTTTACCACTTAGTCCTTCTAATTTTTTGATTGGTTGATTACCTATCATAGGGTTTAATGATCCTCAACAATATGCATAATTAACTCCTTGATCTATAAAACATGCTTCCATCTCAATAAAAAAAGTTTTAAAAAGATTTTGTGCCATTACAAACTCATATACAAAATGGTCTCACTCGACAGTAGTCTTCTAATGCTTAGTCATACGTATTGTTCATGTTGTCCCCCATGTTTAACTCTGCTCATCTTATACTAAAAGTCCCCTCTATCTTGCCCGAGATTCATTGTATCCTAAATCACTTGACACTAACTGAATTGGTCAATGCTCTTATATGTACTCAATATTAACTAGCACTCAATATGAACTGATTGCATACACTTCACCATTATACTTTCTCGACCTATAATATAGTGGCTCAATCCTAGTGTTGATTAACAAACATGGCCTAGATAATGACTAAGTGTTTTGCTCTAATAGACAATACTAACTTTAGGGTCAAAATATCCCCCTTTTGCATTAGTGGAAAAAACACTTATCATAATCAACATTTTCTGCATATCAAGACTTAAAAACTTCAAAAATCTACAAAAAAATCGCCGTTAGGGTGTGCATCTTACCTTGACTCAGCTTCAACAACTGTATACATGCTATGCTTTTGTCTCTTGGTTAATAATCATTTATTTCCCCTTGTGCTTGATCATACAAATTTTCCTCCTTGTTTTTGTCATGGTTGTTTTGGGGTATTAGTACGGGTTAAACCATACTTGTCAGAAATTTTTTTATGAATGTACAAAATATTAGGATCTAGGTTATGCCCTAGACCCAAGAAGCAAGAAGAGGAGCCAATAAATGTGGCTAGGTATTTGGGTGGTTTGAAGTGGAACATCCAAGAGGAGCTTAGTTTGTGGGCACTTACCACTGTTCAAAGGTGCCATCAGCTAGCCCTAAAGGTGCATGAAATGAACAAGAAGAAAAGAGACTCCAACTTCAAAGATAGAGGCAATGACAGAAATTAGTGAGGACAAAGAAGAGGATACCAAGGCAGAGGCAGTGAATAAAGGAATCAAGGTGAAAACAAGTTGACAAAGCAAGCCACTAAAATAACTCCTAGAGGGAGTTATATAAGAGAGAGAAGTAGCCAAGGAGGCTCTCTAATAGGGGTAGAGGGTTAGGAAGAAGTAACTCATACTTTGCTAGTATGAAGTGTTACAAATGTGGTCAATTAGGCCACCTTGCATCTAGATGCCTTGACGAACCCTCTTCTTCTAGCCATGACAAGAGGAAAACTACAGCAAGGACTCTGAAGTGGATCATAAGAATCAAAGAAGGGTGAAAACCTTATGTTTAGAAGGGTATTGATTAAGCAACCAACTCCTAATGAACCCAAGCATAGGAGGGCACTACTTCGGATCAAATGTAAGATCCTAGGGAAGGTATGCAAGGTGGTAGTAGACTCTGGAACTATTGATAATATAATATTAGAGGAGTTAGTGGAAAAGCTTAAACTAACCAAGGTGCCACATGTGAATCCCTATAAAGTGACTTGGCTCAATAAGGGTCAAAGTATACTGGTAAATAAACAGACATGGGTTGATTTTTCTAGAGTAGGATATAAGGATAGATTGTTGTGTGACATCCCACCCATGGATTCTTGTCATCTACTATTAGGCAGACCTTGGAAATTTCATAGTGAAGTAGTATACGATGGAAGGGAAAATTCAATCTCATTTAAGAAGGATGGCAAAATCTTTAAGACCCAATCCCTATAGGAAGAAGATGAATGACAATCCAAAGTGCCAAGTGTCTTGTTATGTAGTGGAAATGAATTTTTCAAGGACCTCAAGGATGAGGAGGGCCAGGGATATGTAGTAGTATTAAAGTCCAAAGGAGAGGAGAATACAATGAAAGAGCCATTATCAAAGGAGGTAAAAGCATTGCTTGAGAAATACAAGGACATAGTAAGTCATGGAAATCTTGTTACCCTACCTCCTAGAAGAGTCATAAGCTACCAAATAGACATTGTTCTTAGTGCATTGCTATCTAACAAAGCCGCATACAAGCTCACTCTATACAAAAACTTGGAGGTGGCAAGAAAAGTGCAAGAATTGATGGACCAAGGTCTAATTCAAAAGAGCATAAGCCCATGTGCAGTCACTATTGTGCTAGCATCCAATAAAGGAGGGAAATGGAGATTATACTTAAGAGCCATAAATAGGATCACAATTAGGTATAAGTTTCCCATACCTAGGATTGAGGATCTCATGGATTACATTGGAGGAGCAATGTATTTCATAAAATTGGACTCGAAGAGTGGATACCACCAAATCAGGATTAAGGAGGGTGATGCATGGCAGACAACATTCAAGACCACAGATGGGCTCTATGAATGGCTAGTGATGCCATTTGGTCTCTCTAATGCTCCTAGAACATTCATGAGGCTCATGAATGAAGTGCTTAAAGACTTCACAAGAAGATTACTGGTGGTGTACCTAGATGATATACTCGTCTTCAACAAAACTAAGGAGGAACACATCAAGCATGTGGAGGCAATATTGCAGAGACTTCATCAGGAAAATCTTGCTATCAACCTTGAGAAGTGTGACTTATTCAATAAAGAGCTTGTGTACTTAGGCTTTGTAGTGTCTAAGGGTACCCTAAAGATGGATCAAGAGAAGGTTGCTACAATCCCAAACTGGCCACCACCTACTACATAAACTGAGGTAAGGAGTTTCCATGGTCTTGCTCAATTCTATTGGAAGTTTATTAGAAATTTTAGTGGCATATGTTCAACTTTTCTAGAGACCATAAGGGGTGCAGTCAAGTCCAAGTTTAGATGGACCTTAGAAGGTGAAAAATCATTTGAGATGCTCAAGAAGAAAGTAGCTACCCAACCTATTTTGTAACCTAGAGTGTGATGCAAGTGGCCTAGCAGTAGGGGGAGTGTTAAGTTGGGAAGGTAGGCCACTACCCTTCTTTAGTGAAAAAGTCAATGAGGCCAAAATGTAATACTCTTCCTATGATCTTGAACTTTATGCATTAGTTCAGTCCCTTAGGAAGTGAAGGCACTATCTATTGCCCAAGGAATTTGTTGTATTTACTAATAATCAGGTCCTAAGCTAAATCAACACTCTTGAACTTTATGCATTAGTTCAGTCCCTTAGGAAGTGAAGGCACTATCTATTGCCCAAGGAATTTGTTGTATTTACTAATAATCAGGTCCTAAGCTAAATCAACACTCAAGAAAAGTTGAGTAATAGACACTTGAAGCAAATGGAGTATTTGCATGCATTCACTTTCACAATACTTTCAAAATTAAGCACAAGAAAGGACAAATGAATGGGGTAAAATATGTTTCGAGTGGGAGGTTGTTGACTATCCAAGAAGTTCAACTACATAGCATTGGGATAGAGAGGTTTAAGAGTCTCTATAAGGATGATGAAGACTTTGCAAAGGCATACAAGGCATGTTTTGATTTTGATAAACCACTTTCATAGAAAATTTTCTAAATTTACCTTGCAAAATGGATTTCTCTTTAAGGTTAACCAATTGTGCATACCAAGGGGATCCATAAGAGAGAACCTAATACATGAGAAACACAATGGGAGTCTAAGTGGACACTTTGGTGTAAGCAAGAATCTAGACTCGGTCCAAATATTCTACTACTAGCCTAAATTGGTTAGAGATGTAACCAAGTATGTGGAACAATGCATGGTATGTATGAAAGCTAAAGGAGGTATGAGTAATGCAGGTTTCTATCATCCCTTACCAGTCCCAAATAAGCCATGGGAGTGTGTGAGCATGGATTTCATAGTAGGTCTACCTAAGACAAAATAGGGCTATGATAGTGTCTATGTAGTTGTTGACAAGTTAAGTAAGATGGGACACTTTATTCCATGCAATAATACTAATGATGCAAACCACATTTCACATTTGTTCTACAAAGAGGTTGTGAGGATTCATGGCCTTCTATTAAGCACAATTTTAGACAGGGATATAAAATTCATGAGTCACTTTTCGAAGACTTTGTGGAGCAAACTTGGCACAAACTTGTCATTTGGATCAGCCTACTTTCCCCAAATAGATGGTCAAAGTAAAGTGGTTAATAGAGTACTAGGTAATCTTTTTAGGTGCCTAACTAAGGAGTATAGGGAAACATGGGATATGATTATCTCCCAAGAAGAGTATGCATATAATGAAATTATCTTGCGGGCATGTAATATAGGAGTCGACATCCTAATGATTTTTCCCAAACAATGAAGGAAATCAAAGAGTAGACAAGGACATCCAAGACAATACACAAAAGATGAAAGCCAAAGTAGATGAAAAGAGAAACAACATCTAGTTCTCCATTGGAGAATATGTTATGGTGCACTTAAACAAGGTAAGATTGTAGAAAGGTGTACCTACCAAGTCAGATGAAAAGAGTAAGACCTTGTAAGATCATAGAAAAATATGGGGAAAATGCCTACAAGGTTGATTTACCATCATATTTAGACATATATCCAATATTTAATGTGCAAGACTTGGTTTAGTTGAAAAGGCCATGGCCTACTGATGCTCACAGTAGTCAAAGACTTCAGGATGACTTAGAACCTACAATAGTGTCATGCCCAAAATATAAGGGCAAAACACACACACAACAAATATTTTTTTTTTAATTAAGAACAATGATTAAATAAGATAACATGGTCATAAAAGAATTTTAAATGTCTACTATGATGGAACTAATTGTTCAAGTAGTTTTAAGTTCAGATACCTAGGGTACTTTGAAACTAGATGCAAGTTCACCATTGATACAAAAAGGTGACGACATAGTTTGAACATTTTGTGAAGAGATTATTAGGGTAAACTGAGAGTTTTCTTGGTGAATCACTGAATTAAATTAAATGACTAATCCATTTAATTAGAGT
The DNA here is from genome assembly GCA_028749045.1 of Cupressus sempervirens. Classification (NCBI taxonomy): domain Eukaryota; kingdom Viridiplantae; phylum Streptophyta; class Pinopsida; order Cupressales; family Cupressaceae; genus Cupressus; species Cupressus sempervirens. The sequence continues at coordinate 521,907,186 of CM053787.1, forward strand.
CCCAATCCATCAATTGGTTTTAACAATTCCTTAAAATATTACCTCCTAAGGTGACATTAGATTATGATGGAGACACAACCCGAGCACAGAATGGACACAATAGGAAAGAGAAAATTTTATTAATTGTGAAAATATGCTAGTACACTTAGTGCAGAGAAACAGACTCCAAAACATGCCCTATGGGCTTACAATAGCATAAATTTGGAGATAAATTCTTCTCCTAGTACCTTCTCTCAAACTCCACTCCCAACTGCCTTTTATAATACCAGAAATGTTCTTAAATAGATCCCGGAGGGTTAAGGATTAGGAATACATTCTAGAAAGTGCTAGTTGACATCCACCAACCAAATAGAAGGCTCTAGAAGTCACAATAGAAGTCGGCACAAAATTAGAAGAATCCAGAAACGGTAACCGAACTTCTGAGAGGCATAACTTTTGAGCCATAGCTTCGATTGACGAACCGTTTACATTTCTGGAAAGCTCTCGAAGTGCTCTATAGCCCTATGGACCAGGTTTTCTCATCTCCCATTTTCAGCCCTATTTGAGGTCATTTAATGCCCCTAACCTAACTTTGAAGCATTCTTAGGATGTCTCGAGAAACTAAAAAATTGCAATAACTTTCAAACCGTGGGGCCTTTTGACCTAATCCTTTTTTTGGAATGCTCTAAATTACAATAAAAATCATTTGACCAATTTACACCTTCTAGTTCACCAAAATGATGACTCAATTACATACTCCTATTTTTTGGCATTTGCATGTATCCCAAGGTGTTCAAATACCCTATCCTAGAACACTGATAGTGGAACTGTGAGTGTTGGAACCTTTATTTGACTCAAATGAGTATCCAAAAATGAAAACACATGAAACAAAAACTAAGTCTAAGTACATTTTTTTTGGGAGACACAAGATTTGCCCTTATACCTCTAGATGATCCTGCATCAGATTAACACAACTTATTCAATATGTCTAATGACTTACTACTAAAATGACATTATTTTGGTGAACTAGAAGGTGTAAATTGGTTAGATGATTATCATTGTAATTTAGAGCATTCCAAAAAAAGAATCAGGTCAAAAGGCTCCACGGTTTGAAATTTATCACAATTTTTCAATTTTTGGAGACATCCTAAGAATGCTTCAAAGTCAGGTTAGAGGCATTAAATAACCTCGAACAAGACCAAAAATTAGGGAAAAGTGAAGCTCATCCATAGGGCTATAGATTCTTCTAATTTTGTGCCAACTTCTAATGCAACTTTTGGAGCCTTCTATTTAGTCGATGGATGCCAACTAGCACTTTTTAGAATGTATTTCTAATCTTTAACCTTTCGAGGTCTATTTAAGAACATTTCTGGCATTGTAAAAGGTAGTTCGGAGTGGAGTTTGAGAGAAGGTTCTCTAATAATGGCAATGGTTTTATCTCGACCAAAATGTCCTGCCATCCCTCCACTGTGTTTCTCCTTAATCAGATTTTCCCTCATGAAACTCCCTGGAATGCACAATTAACTACCTTTGAACAACATGCCATCCTGAATCAAATAGTCTATCCACTTGGTTCTATACAGCAATAGGTTCTTTACAAGCTTTCCATGCTTTAGCAAAATTAGGATCCTCGGGGTACAAATTCTTGAGTTCATCAAACCCAACTACTTCAACTTGCATTACTGTAAGCAACAACTGTCTCCTACTTAGTGCATCTGCAATCCTGTTAGATTTTCCACTTCTATGCTTTAACACAAATGTATAACTCTGCAAGAATTCTACCCACTTCATATGCCTCTGATTCAATTTACCTTGGCTATTTAGGTACTATAATGCCTGATGATCAGTATACAAAACAAATTCATTTGGCAATAAATAATGCCTCCATTTCTTTAAGGCCTGAACTATTGCATAGAACTCTTGATCATAAACAGAATACTTCTTCTTTGCATCATTCAATTTTTCACTAAAATATACAATAGGTTTACCTTCTTGGCTTAATACAGCCCCAATAGCCCTGCCACTGGCATCACAATCCACCTAAAAAACCTTTCTAAAATCCGAAAGTGCCAACACAAGTTGTTCTGTCACCTTCTTCTTCAGCAATTCAAAACTTCTCGCAGCTGCTGTAGTCCATTTGAACTCTTTTCTATCCCCTCTTATTGTATCAGTTAGGGGTGTACATATGCCACTGAAATTCTTAATAAACTTCCTGTAAAAACTAACCAGACCATGAAATGATCTTACCTCAGTAGCAGACCTCGGAGTAGGCTATTCCAAGATGGCTTTTACCTTCTCTGGATCCATTTTGAAACCTTTAGGTGATATAACAAACCCCAAATAGACTAACTCTCTTTTTGCAAAGATACACTTCTTCAGATTAATTAACGGTTTCTCTTCCCTTAGCCTTTCAAGGACACTACGAATATGCAGTAAATGTTCTTCCAAAATCTTGCTGAAAATTAAAATATCATCCAAATAAACAATAACAATTTTTTCCAAGAACTTCTTAAGTACCTCATTCATGAGTTGCATGAAGGTGCTTGGGGCGTTTGTCAATCCAAAGGGCATGACTAAACACTCAGAAAGACCCTCCTTGGTCTTGAAGGCTGTTTTCCACTCATCTCCTTCTCTAATCCGTATCTGGTGATAACCACTCTTCAAATCTATCTTTGTGAAGTACTGAGCTCCACTCAAGCAGTCCATAAGATCATCCACCCTTGGCAAAGGAAACTGGTACTTGATGGTGCTCCTATTTATAGCTCGAGAATCTGTACACATCCTCCACTCTCTATCCTTCTTTGGTGCGAGTACTGCAGGTATTGCACTCAAGCTCTCTCGAATCAAGCCCTTCCTCAACAACTCCTGAACCTGTCTATTTAGCTCCTCTGTTTCAGTAGGAGTCATCTTGTGAGCAGCTTTGTTAGGCAAACTAGCTCTTGGAATCAAATCGATCTAATGACTGATTTGCCTTACTGGTGGCAATCCATCTGAAACATTATTGGAGATAATATCTCCAAATTTCCCTAGTAAATCTAAAACTTGAAGTGGTATTTCACTACTACTTTCTTTATCTTTCCTAGGAATCAAAGCATAGCATATATGCTGATGTTTCATGCCATCTAAAAACTTCCTTTCATCAACAAGACAAATCCTAGCACTGCTACATACCTTTTCACCTTCCTTTTTCATGGGCTTCAATTTGTGGCGAACTCCATCCTTTGTCAGAGAGTATGTGTTTGCATGTCCATCATATACTGCATGTCTATCAAACTGCCATGGTCTACCCAACAATAGATGACAAACATCTATCAAAATAACATCACAAAGAACTTCATCATGGTAACTCCCAATTTTGAATTTCACTAAAAGTACCAAGACCTTATGATCATCTTTTACCCAAGAAATCCGATAGGGTTGGGGATGTTTCTCCCTCTTGAGAAGAGCTTAGAGACCATCTCTTCTGATACCAAGTTATCAGTGCTACCACCATCAATGATCACGTCACAACATTTATCCTCACACTTGCATCTAGTACGGAACAAACTCCTTCATTGTCCTGGTTCAATCTCACCACTTAGTAGGACTCTTTCATTTACCAAGGTCTCTCCTCTTTCTGCATCCTTTGAATGTGATGATTGTGCATCCTCATCCACATGAGCAACCCTAGCTTGGCCCTCAGCTCTCCTATCTGTCCTTCCTTGTCGTTGAGGGCATTCAAAGGCACGATGACCTTCTTCATTGCAATGGAAACACGTACTATGGAAGCCTCCTCTTCCTTGTCCATGTCCTCTACCTCTTCCTCTCTGATTTCCATAGTCTTGATCATGGGAGCAGTTGAAACTCTCATTCCTCTGGTTCCTGCTAGTACCCACATCTTCATTTTTCTTTTGGGTTTCATTGCGGCCTCCAGATGATCTACCACTTCCCCTTCCTCCTTGACCGCCCTCTTTGTCTTCCTTCAAACCTTTTATTCAGCTTCTCTTCAACTTGTAGGGAAAACTGGTATGCCTCTTCAACGCTGGTCATTCTTACCAGACTTAATTCCTGCTGGATGCGAGGTTGCAATCCACTGATATAATGAGCAACCTTCTCCTTATTTGCTTCTGCATGCCCTGCTCTAATCAAGAGTCGGTAAAATTCCTCTGTATATTTTTGGACTGATCTTCCCACTTGCTATATATAACCCATGCATCTTCTTAAATAAATCAAGCTCGTAGTCCACAAGAATGAACTGCTTCTTCAATTTGTCCACCATGCGATCCCATCTTGTGATCTTCTCCTTTCCTCTTCTGTTTCTTTCCAATTGAACCTCTTGCCACCAGATTTTGGCATGGCCTTTCAATTTGGCCTTTGCAAACTTAACCCTATTTGGGTCCCTGATATCCTCATACTCAAAGTATTTTTTCAGTTCATTGATCCAATCGATCAACTCATCAAGTTTCAGATTTCCTGAAAATACACCCACTTCAATTGTAAGTCTTTTCCCAAACATAATAATGGCCCTAAAAAGCCTTTCCTCTGCATGATTCAAAACTTCCCCGTCAAATTTCCCTTCTAGTCCCATTTCATCTTCTTCATTGTCATCTTCACTTTCATCACCTGCGGCCACAGTTGCTCCTCTACAGAGCTCCTCCTGCAATGCTTGTAGCTTCCTTTGGAGGGCTCTAACCTCCTCAGGATTAATAGCTCTAGCCCTTCCACCACACTGTCTTTGTGGAGGCATCTTCTTAACTCAAACCCACAACCACACAGTCCTGGTGCAAACTGCCTCACAGTCGGCGCTCTATCTACAAACTCAGAAAAACCAGCTCTGATACCACTTGATGGGGACACAACCAAAGAATAGAATGGACACAACAGAAAAGGAAAATTGTATTAACTGAAAAATAAGCTAGTAAAAATAAACTTCAAAACATGCCCTAAGGGCTTACAATAGCATAAATGTGGAGATAATTTCTCCTTTTAGTACCTCCTCTCAAACTCCACTCCGAACTGCCTTTACAATGCCTGAAATCTCCTTAAATAGACCCCGGAGGGTTAAGGACTAGGAGTACATTCTAGAAAGTGCTAGTAGGCATCCACTGACTAAATAGAAGGTTTCAAAAGCTGCATTAGAAGTCGGCGCAAATCTAGAAGAATCCAGAAATGGTAACCGAACTTCCGCATAACTTTTGAACCGTACTCCAATTGACGAACTGTTTACATTTTGGGAAGGCTCTCGAAGTGCTCTATAGCTCTATGGACTAGCTTCGCTTGTCCCCCATTTTTTGGCCCTTTTTGAGGTCATTTAATGCCCCTAACCTAACTTTGAAGCATTCTTAGGAGGTCTCCAAAACTCTAAAAATTGCAATAACTTTCAAACCATGGGGCCTTTTGACCTGGTTCTTTTTCTGGAATGCTCTAAATTACAATTACACTCATCTAACCAATTTACACCTCCTAGTTCACCAAAATGATGGCTCAATTACATACTCCTATTTTTTCAAAATTTACACAAACACTAATAGTGGAATTGTGAGAGTTGGAACCTTTATTTGACCCAAATGGGTATCCAAAAACAAAAACACATGAAACAAAACTAAGTCTAAGTTTTTTTTTTTTTTGGGTGACACAGGATTGCCCTTATACCTCTGGATGCTCTTGCATCAATTTTGAAGAAACATAACTCAGGAAATGCATATCAAGTAGAGTTGCTAGATGGAATTCACATTTCTCCTAGTTTAAACATTGCAGACTTAACAGAGTATCATGATGATGGTGCAGATGAGGATCTGATGTTAGAGCCATGTCCAATTCCTGCTTCTAAGAAGGAGGAGATAGAAGACATTCTAGATACCAAAAATAGGAGTACCAAAAATAGGCTATATGAAGACTATCTGGTTAGGTGGAAAGGCTGACTGATAGAGGACTCAACTTGGATATGAATAGCTGAGGTTTCCCATTTGGGATTTCCTCCACCATTCATATAGTGACAAGGTCACTTTTCAATCTACCCTGGGTGTCTAATGCAAGAGCATTCAGAGGTATAAGGGCAATCCTATGTCACCCAAAAAAATGTACTTAGACTTAGTTTCTATTTCATGTGTTTTCATTTCTTGATACCCATTTGGGTCAAATAAAGGTTCCAACTCTCACAGTTCCACTATCAGTGTTCTGGGGTAGAGTTTTTAATCACCTTGGGATACGTGTAAATGCCAAAAAAATAGGAGTATGTAATTGAGCCATCATTTTTGTGATCTAGAAGGTGTAAATTGGTCAGATGATTGTCATTGTAATTTAGAGCATTCCAAAAAAAGAATCAAGTCAAAAGGCTCCACGGTTTGAAAGTTATTGCAATTTTTCAGTTTTTGGAGACATCCTAAGAATGCTTCAAAGTCAGGTTAGGGGCATTAAATAATCTCGAACCGGGCTGAAAATGGGGGACGAGTAAAGCTCGTCCATAGGGCTATAGAGCACTTTGAGAGCTTTCTAAAAATATAAACAGTCCGTTAATCAGAGTTACGGTTCAAAAGTTATGCCTCTCGGAAGTTCAGTTACCGTTTCTAGATTCTTCTAATTTTGTGCCGACTCCTAATGTGACTTTTGGAGCCTTCTATTTGGTTGGTGGATGCCAACTGGAAGTTTCTAGAATGTATTCCTAATTCTTAACCCTCTAGGGTCTATTTAAGAACATTTTTGGCATTGTAAAAGGCAGTTCAGAGTGGAGTTTGAGAGAAGGTACTGGGAGAAGAATTTATCTCCAGATTTATGCTATTGTAAGCCCATAGGGCATGTTTTGGAGTCTGTTTCTCTACACTAAGTGTACTAGCATATTTTTACAGTTAATAAAATTTTCCCTTTCTTGTTGTGTCCATTCTATGCTTAGGTTGTGTCCCCATCAATGAACTATCTTGTTTGATCTAATATATTGTTCTTTTTATTCTACTTCTTAGATTTTCTATTTTGAAAACTCTACTTTGGTCTCTCGTGTACTCTTCTAGCATAATTTCTTTGTTATTTTTCAAAAGGAAAAAAAAATCTAAACACTTGGAATACTAGTTTTTGCAGTTCTTGTATCCCTCTTTAACAATCACATTTATCAAATAATATTTTACGTTTCAATGTGTCATAGTTCCCCTAAGTAGAAGCCTCCATACAACAATATAGTTACATGATTTATCCTTAAAGTTTTTTCAACAAATGCAATCCTTTTGCATCTTAGTTATGATTAAGAGAAATAATGGAACTTGAGTTTCCTCTAAGAGAATCTTCTTTCTAAAAACATCCTTTCTTTTATTTTTTTTATGTTTCTTTTCATCTATCTTTTTTGTCTCCTTTCATTCTACCCTTTTTGTATGTCTCTATCATTATCTTGCATATTATTGTTTATCTCAAACTCATCTACTTGTATGCCTCTATGGTTCTTATCAATTTGTGTAGATATTTTCCTTGATATTATCATTCCTTATCACAATAGAAGGGCATCTACCTATTTATCTCATCAAAGTATTAATTATTCTTCTTGCACCATTGGAAATATCAAGGACATGATTATTTTTCTTATCTTTAGGATAATAAGTATTTCTTCTACAATTTGAGCCCCTATGTCCATACATTCCATAATAAAAAAAACTACCGCTAAAATTAAAAGGTTTATGGCATATTTCCATAGTCTTCTTGTTCTTGATCCTCTTTCTAGCCTTGCATTTCTTCAGATATTTCTTCTTCACATTTTCATTTTCCTTCCTTTTTCTCTTATCTTTATATTTAGGCTTATTCTTTTTCATTTTAGTTTTAATCTTATTATTTTTCTTGTTCTTTTGTCCTTTGGTTTTGGGAATATTTTGAATAGACTTGGATTATTATCTATTCACATATTTGAAACCATTGTTTTCTCTTTCAAGAAATGCCTCACATGTGACATCTCTAAGAATGAGATTCTCTACATGATCATTTATAGTAGTAATATCTTCCATTAAAGAAGTTGACCTTTCATTGACATCTTGGGTTGGCCTAAGTGTTGAAAACTGACTGGTAAAGGAGTTTGGTAGACTTTGTCATTGAAGATGTTGTCATTATTGGCAACACTTACGAAGAAAGGAAAATAAGTTGAAAGGAAAAACCAGTAAGGCACTAAGATGTGCGACTCTAATTTATATAAGCTAATAAGATATGAGAGACCAAGTAAGGAAAAAAATTCTAAGTGAAGTCTACATGCGTAATAAGAAACCAAGTGATAGAAATAAATGAAGAGATTAGCAAGCAGATCCATCCTGAACATCATGATACCCATCAAGCCAAAAACTTGTGAATACCTAGTCATGAAGAAAGTAAGAGTGTAGTCTATGCCATATTTAATGGTGATGAGAGTAGAGATCAAGGAACAACTGGAAGATTTTGAACTAGAATTCTTCCTAACTAGAGAAAATCATTGAAGGCACATGGAAGCCATGGCTTACGTGTGAACATACCATATCTAATATGAGTGACACATTACTCCAATGAGAAGTGAAGCTAGAAGTAGGGAGCGAATTCAAATTTTAAATTCATAATCTAAGGCTTCTATGTGAAGCTGAAAGAATAGTATAGAAGGAGTTGGAACAAAAGGAGAAAAGGGTAGATTTCCAAAGCAATTAGCCACAAAACTAGAGAGAGATGATTTAAGAAGAATATCAAAGAGAAGAAGAAGAGTGAAAAGAGAGGTCATCCTCAAAAAAAAATTGTAAGAAGGAGCATGGGAGAAGCCTTCAAGATAGAACATCACAAGGACATCATGTGCAAGAGAGTTTGAAGAGCCAAGCACACCAATGATCAAAGTCTAAGGATTGTAGAGCCAAGAGAAGGTTGAGCATAGTTGAAGACTAGTCAAGAGCCAATCAGATATCTACTCCAAGATAAGTTAGGTAGCTAAATTACTAGATCACTAACTTGTTGTGTACTTACCTTTGCAACTGTAATTCCCAATGAGGGTGGACCCTAGTAGGTTCTTTGTTTAAATCCCTTAATATGGTAAGACATTTTCTTTTGTTCTAAATCCATCTAATTAGGATTCTCCTAATAGGGCAAGATCCTAATAGATATTATCTAAATCCCCTAATAGGGTGGCACCTTACAGTGTCATTGTAATCTTTTAACAAGGATAAGCTCTTAACTGGGTGCACTTTAGAAGAGTGAAAATTGGCGAGGATTGACTCACACACCATGGTTTTTACCATAACTAGGTTTTCACAAGATAAATATTGTGTTATGTGTTTCTATTTTCATATGGTATGTTTTTGCACGGCCCCTAACTAGTTGATCCATAACTCAAGCTAACATATAAGATGAAGTAAATAGGGATTCAGAGTAAAAAGTTATAACAATTGAGTATACCGATTCACCAACCCCCCCCCCCACTTAGTATATTAACCTATAGTGGGACCAGCAATTGGTATCAAAGCCTAGTTCCTTAGGAGAAGAGAGTTTAATAACTTGACGGAAAAGATCAAGATGTTGAAAAAAGAGGCACCAAAGTTTTTGAAGGAAAAGTACAACTCATGGTGTAGATTGATGTATCTGTATCTATTGACTCTTAAATATACTTGTTAGATTCATGTTTAGGTCAAATATGTTGAACCACAAGGTCATCTTACTCCAAAAGAGATATAATAAAAGGAGATATACAGCTACTCTAGATACAAAGATGTCAAGGAATTGGAGACAACCTAAAAAATATAAGAGAAATTAAAGGTCATCCAAGTAGGAGAAAACCATGTTATGAGGGCTAAGTTGAAATCTTGTGAGGAAAATTTGGTGACATGAGAACATAGGAAGGTGAAGATATTTAAGCCTATGGAAAAGGAGTAAAATACATCATGTTATCTATAAGAGCATGGGGTAAAGTGATATCAAAAGATGAGTGTGTAAGAAAGCTGTTGAGAACCTTTCCATCAAAATATGCCATAAGAGTGATAGCCATTCAAGAGCCAAGAATAATAGAAAAAATAGATGTATCACTAGATTCATTAATGGAAAAGTTCATTGCAGTTGAACTTAACAACTTTGACAAAAACCAACCACTAAGGGTTGAGACAACATTCAAAGCCTCAAATGCTCTAGTTTCTACACTACGAGAGAAAGAAGAAAGTTAAGCACATGTAGACAAAAGAAGATGGAAAGATTGTACATTGAAGAGACAAAACAAAAAGATCTAGACGCTTTTTTTGCATAGAGAATGGTCAAGGGAAAAGTACAAAGGTAAGCTTCCTTTCAAGTGCTTCAACTAAAAAAAGGTTGGACACTATGATGCTAGATGTCCTGAACCTGTCAGAAAGGAGGCAAACAAATCAAGAGAGAACAACAACTAGAAAGGATCCAACAAGAAGTGGTCAAAAGAAAAAGAAAAGAAATGGTGCTATAATGCTAAAGAAGATGTGATTGATGAAGAGTCAACCAATGATGAGGAAGATGATGAGAATGAAATAACCTTTGTCTCCATTACAAAAGAAAGGGTAAATAGAGCATTAATAATAGACACCATCATTCACAAGAAATGGATAATAGATAGTGGCTTCTCCCACCACATGTCAGGTGACAAGAGCAAGTTCCAAGAGGTCAAAGATTATCATAGAGGAATGGTAAAGTTTGGAAACTCACCATGCACAGTAATAGGTAAGGGTACCAAAACCCTAAATAAACCAACTATATATGAAGATGTATATCTAGTAGAAGGATTGAAACATAACCTATTGAGCATGGATCAACTAATGGACAAAGGTAATAAGTTCAAATTCAAAAAAGGGTCTTGTTTTCATTTATAGGACATGGTGCATTGTTTCCAACTCTAACTCCTCCTCTATTATAAAAATTAAATTCAACAAATTTATTCATATCACTAGTCATACAATGTGAGCATCCACTATCTATAATCCACTGATGTTTTCTCTTCTTCTTCAGGACTTCTTTCCTTAATATCTACAAATCCAATTTATCATCTTCATCAGCAAATATGCAATCTTTTGTAATCTTTGACTCATAAGGCCTCTTAGGTTTTATATTCCTCTCTCTTAGGATATTGATATGGAAAATGACCAAATTCTTTGCATTTCCAACAAAAAAATATTTATTACCTTTGGGTTCTCTTTTCATGTGTAATGCAAGTCCTTCATCTATCCTTCTTTTTTCCTCTTTCTTAGAATCCCAATCTCTAGCATAGTCTCCACTTGTACTTTCACTTTTGGTTAAGGTTCTCTTGTCCTTTTGTATAATGAGTCTAAAAGAAGTCTCTATTCTTGTCTATTTATCTTTTTTATTCAATCTCGCCTCAAATGCTTGTAAATCCCTAGATAGTGTTTCTCTTTTAAAGATAGGTGTGGTAGTAATATTCTCTTCCAAATTTATTACCTTGTTCTCATAAAAAGGTGGTAATGATTTTATAATCTTCCATACAGTCTACATCCTCTATAATAGTTTCATCACAACTCTTAATCTGTATAGTAATATCTATTATCCTTTGAAAATGTGACCTTGTAGTTTCATCTCACCATATTGTAGCACTATCAAGCATATCTTTCTAATTCTTTATCTTAGATTCGTTTGTATGCTTATCACCTTCAAAAAGAGCTTGTAATCTAATCCAAATATCATGACCAAGATGTAAGTTCTTTACCTCAATTTTTTTTTTTTTTTTTCCTTAGGTAGTGTAGTGGTTAATTATTCCCTTGCATACATGTTGAACATGAATAGTTATATTCAACAAATCTTAATTCTAGATCTTTTTTTCCACCATAGTATTCTTATCCCTTGTAATAAACCAATAGTCAATCCCCAAGAATAGAAAATGTGTCTTCATTTTGTCCTTCCTTCTCTCATAGTTCTCTCCATCAAATTTTAGACTTTCCTTCCTAAATGCCATGGATTTTCTTTAGTTGTTAAACTTCTTGATCAAGGAATTGATGCTCTAATACCAATCAGTAGAATGTAAAGTCAAACACAATTAAGGGGGGAGGGGGTGGGGGTGAATCAAATGTATTCTTAAACAACTTAAATTAACTCTATAAAATCCAAAAATTATAACTATCATATGTAATAGCCATAGGTTAATAATTGTACATAATAACACAAGATTTGTTAACTATGGAAACCCTTGATCAAAGTGAAAATCCTAGTGGTAATGATGCCCACTCATATACCATTAAAAAAATTCTTATGAACATGTATGATTATATTATGAACCAATTATATACAATAAGTATATGCAATCTATGTTAGGAGACTTAAAAATTCCTGCAAGAAGATTCCAACCTTGTTAGGAGCTATTTCAAACCAATTAGGAACTAATAGGAAGTCAATTAAACCCACTATCTAAATTGGTTCATAATTATGCTTACTAAAAATTCTCTAGAATAACATATCCAAGGGTGAACTGACAAATAAAATAACTTCTTGTAATGCCCCGCCCAGAGATCCTTGGAAACAAGGATGAAAAAAGCCAGAATAATCTTTTTTTTAAAACAAGTGTAAGTCTGAAATCCAACAGATCTCCAAACGTCACCACTAACCAAAACACAAACAAGAAAACATAAGAGATCGACCAAGCTAAAAGACCAAAATAGACTCCCGAAAATTGGCTAAGTCTGAAATCTGAAGCCCTGAAATTTTTTAGAATCTTAATCTTAGCTCGTAGAGGTCTAAAACCCATCTCAAATGAATCATCGCATCTATTAAAATATATCTTAAGTATAAGAAATACTTAAACAATATGTTTTAAACCCCGAAGGACCTAAAATAGAAACCCGAAAACTGGATTTCAAGAAAAACCATCAGAAATCAAAATGAAACAACATAGGGTCAAAGAATGCCCAAAAGGGTATCCGGATCAACTCTTAAAAAGTTTGGATCACGAAGAAAAGTGCCCGCTATCCGCCCGTGCAGGTTTTTACAAAAATTGTGCGATACTTTAATGCAGCATAGAAAAGTGTCACACGCCATTTCTCAAGAAGGAGTGCGACACTTTCAGGGACTGGGTGATACTTTTCCTTAAGGCGTGCGACACTTTAACAATGTCACGCGACACAACTCTAAGAGGTGTGCGATACTAGAACGTGTCGCGCGACACTTCTCAAAGAGGCGTGCGACACTTTACAGAATCGTATGATACATTTTGTATGGGTGTGCGACACATTTTTAATGTCGCACATTGCTGAACAAATGTCACCCATACAAAACAAAAATACTTCCAGAACTCAAAAATGGAGAAAAATTGAGAAAAGAACCTCCACACTGGGGAGTACCGGATCCACATTTTGAGGCTAGAACACTCGAACCAGAGCTGGGTAACTGAAATATAGAAAAAGAAATCTAACATCTAACAAACAGAAATGGAACAGTACAGAAAGGAAACATCACCACAACTAAAATAACATCGTAAAGAACAAAACAACCACAAGTACATGGTTCCTCCCAACCATCAATAGCGTTATAAGACCATCATGGGCCCTAGCCATCCCCCACGCATAACATCCCAAGCCACCGATCAGATCATCGGTGCTGTCGTGATAGGGACATCACTACTAAACACGCTACAATATAAGTAAATGAAATCTAACATGCTAGTAGAAAGCATAAGATAACCCTGTAATTAGATAACATCATCTACTATATGCTAAACATCATAATAAGGAATGCGTAAAACCAACATCATGTAAACATGGAAAACAACATCCCAATGAAAGCATAAATCACTAGAAAGCATACTCTCCAAATCGAAGTACCAAGTGATACATCTAGCAACGATCACGCTAGAACAATAGACCGTCTCTATACACCAATCCCTAGCAGTGGTGAAGGTAGCTATGCCTCCCAACCATGTGGCACCCGTAGGTCCACACCCACCGTGTTGATGGAGATAATTATCCAACCACACACACACAAAACAACAACCATGGCTAACACACACGCCAAGAAGTATGATGACTGAATCCAAGACATAGACAATGCATAAACTACAGGTCCTAGTCAGACACCTCAATGGGATACTATGTAGGGATTGACATCATGGAGAGTCGCTTGGCATCAAAAGCCCAAGCTCGGATCTGTGTAGCTCAACTCCCTCAACGGAAGGCCAATACATAAAAGTACCATTTTATTTTCTTTAATGTTATTACCACCCAATGTTTATTTAATTATCACTTACTTAAAACTTCCTCTGCCAACCCTATGGGACTAAGGTCACCAGGCTGCGAGATAGAAGCCCCCTCCATATGCTACCCTACCCTACCCATGCTCATCCAACGATGAGTGCTCGTAGGCATGCAAACTCCCAACCCAACCCCAATGATCATAACTTCTGAAAATACCACGGAAGATCGGGCCTCGCAGGACAATATACATGTGTGTGGCGCACCACCATCACAGAGATCATACACAAGGATAGGATGAGAATGCAACAAAAGTCAATCGATCGAAAACATAATCGAGATGACGAATGCTACACGCATCCCAATGCAACAAAGGATGCAAAACTGTTTTGACTGGTATCCAAATAGATCATCCAAGTCCACGAACCATAATGTGCCGAGAAAACTCGAGAAAACAAGGTGGCACGCAAAACAAGGTTAAAACCCCAAATTTTGAAAAAAATTCAAAATTAAAACCCATTTGGCCTTTGGGTTCAAAACACCCCAAAAATCCAAAAATAATTGAAAATGGACACCGTATGCAAAAATGGCCAGTATAACGGCCCAAAAACCCAAACCCCCATTTCAAAAATAGGTAAAACGTTCATACCTGACCAACCGGGCAGAACTAGCATACAAAAATGGAGGGGAACACTAGTTCACAACCTCCTAACATAATGCTACAAGAAACGGAAGCAGAAACAAAGCAAAAACATTAAAACGGGAAGGCCCTACCTAACAGCAAAAAGGGCCGAAACTGAAATCTGTAGAATAAAATAAATACTTCGTCGAAACTACTGAAACTGACGGCAAAGCAAGAACTCCTCGAGCTCAATCCAACGAGACCAACCTCGCAAAGATCCCACACTCACAGCTCCCACAACGAGCAAAACAATAATCCTTCAGAAGAGGATTTCCAAATTTGCTCTCCAAATTCAATTTTCCAAAACGTGAGAAGTGAATAATGAATTCACTTTTCTAATATTTATTCATTTTTGAGTGAATAGTTCATTCTGGAAAAAGCTAGTTGGAGTGGTTAAACTTCGAATCAACCCAAATAAAAATAGGTTATTATCTGTAATGGAAATTCACCTAAGGCAAAGTTGCCAAAAATTGAATCCAAAAAGATTTAAAACCTGAAAACTCAAAATTACAGAAAATCACTTAACACTTTCGCGATGAATGTGAACTTTTAAATGCACAGACATGCTCACTGATCTAACCACATAATGCAATGAGTTCGGATTTACTAATTACCGAAAGGTTTTAATATAAAACAACTAAATAAGGATACATCGACCGTATAGGAGCGACAATGGCAAAATATGAACAGCTGAATCACTAACTCCATAGGCTACTACTAGGGATATAATTCGTGCACACTAAAACACATGATCGAGTGCAATTGCATATAACATAATAGCCAAATCAATTAAAGCATTAAATAACTCATTAATCCATTTACACCACTCACATTTGCATCAATCATAAAAGATGAGAATGAAGTAAATAACCAAAGCATAAGGTCCATCAAATCATAAAGACCATAGATGTGACCAATACATCATATAACTAGATAATCGAATATCATATATCTACTGTCATCTCAAAATAGCATCAACATGCAAATATGATAAATTGAACAGCATAGCAACAAGGCATCTATGGTACGAAAATCAAAAAATAACATTCGACCCTTGAGTCGTCTCACGGTACAAATATCAAAAGAGTATCAAGTATCTCTCGAATCAAAAATAGACAAGGTACAGAATGCAAACACGAGAGGCACTACATCCTCCCCCACTAGCATAGGCTTACTCCTGGAAGCCAGCAAAAAGGTAGGGGTACAATCCCCTCAATTGTGTAGCATCTTCCCAAGTCGCAGAGGTCTCGTTGCTCGGGTCCCATTGGACCCTTACTTGCTCTATGTCTCGACCTCGCAAGGTCAACCTTTGCTGTTGTAGGATACAAATGGGCTCCAAAGTAAGCTGCCCGTCCACTACCTGCGAAGCATCCCAATCAAGAACATGGGTCACATCAAGGATATACTGCTGCAAAATAAAAACATGAAAACATCATGGATGCGCGATAGGCTAGGTGGTAGCGCTAGTCGATAAGTAACAAGACCAATCCTCTCGAGGATCTCAAAAGGTCCAACAAAATGTGGCGCCAACTTAGAGCCTTTCCCATAACGGATAGGGCTCTTCCTCGACCGCACTCTCAAAAACACCCTATCACCAACAGGAAAGTGACAATCCAACCTATGGGCATCTGCATACTTCTTCTGCCTGTCTTGAGCAGTAACCAAAATCTCCCTAATGCGAACAACCTGCTGCTCCATATCTTGAAGCATCTTTGGACCCAAAAGAACTCAGTTCTCTAAACGATCCCAACTCAAAGGTGTACGACATAGTCTACCGTACAAGGCCTAAAAAGGTGACATGCCAAGAGAACTATGATACCCATTGTTGTATGCAAACTCAACAAGGTATAAATAGTCCTCCCACTTCACCTCCCTATCCATAACATACATGCGAAGCATATCCTCCAGAACCTGATTTACTCTCTCTGTCTGACAATCGATCTCTGGGTGATAAGCTGAACTGAAATTGAGCTATGCACCCAATGCATGCTGTAGAGACGTCCATAGTGCAGAAGTAAACATTGGATCTCTATCCAAAATGATCCGATGAGGGATCCCATGCAAATGAACAATATACACCATGAAAACATGCGCTACGAAAGAAATAGTGTAGGATGCTCTCATAGGTGAAAAATGTGCTACCTTGGACAACTTGTCCACTGTCACCATGATACAATCATGTCTCCGTGATGACATAGGCAACCCTATGATAAAATCAATAGATATCGTATCCCACTTCCACTCTGGAATGGTATGTGGCTGCAAAAGACCTGCTGGATGCTAATGCTCTGCCTTCACTCTCTGGCACTCAAGACATCTAGCAACAAAGTCAGCAACATCGCATCTCATCCCTGCCCAGAAGTACAACTTTTCGAGATCAGCATGCATCTTCTTGACTCCAGGATGTGCAGAATATGGTGCACGATGCGCTTCTGACAAAACTAAGGTAGGAAGATCACCCGACAAGGGTACATAAATACGCCCCTAGTGTCGCAATAGTCCATCAAACTCAAGCATACAACCTAAAAATCTCCCCTCAAGGGTGCACCCAAACTCAATCTTCGCCCTCACCTCCTGATACCAAGTGTCACTAGGCAAAGCCTCCAAAATATGGCTTCGCAAATCCACTCCCAATGACATCACTGATACCTCATGTTGCCTCTTGCTCAAGGCATCTACGACAACATTCTCCTTCACTTTGATGTAATGAACATCAAAGTCATACTCGCACAGGAACTCCATCCAACGACGCTGTCGTGCATTCAAGTTTGGTTGAGTAAAGATATACTGCAAGCTCCTATGATCACTATGCAACTCAAACCTGTGTCCCAAAATAAAATGCCTCCAATGGACAAGGGCATGCACTACGGCTACAAGTTCCAAATCATGAGTTTAGCTCATGGTCCTTGAGTTTTCTAGATTCAAAATCAATCACTCGACCATCTTGCATTAACACCGCACCCACGCCTTCCAATGAAGCATCTGTGCAAACCATGAAATCACCTACAGGATTAGGCACTGTAATGTAGTACTGCTCTAATACCACTGATAAAGGTACATCTCTGATACCATTTGATGTCGGTATGCTCTGATACCACTGACGAAGGGCCACACCACACTTACCCACTAGCAATCAAGAGTGCAACAATATGGAGACCAAGAGAAATAAAAAAAAAATGCTTCACAAGCAATTTTATTATACTTGAAGATCCTTACAACACCCACACGATGTTATCATAGATATGACTTCTTCAAAAAGAAGTTTAAAAATTCTTCAACATAAGAGAAATCCCAAATAAGAGCTTTCACACCTTCTAGCTTCTACTTCTCAAGCTTCTCCTTCTCAAGCTACTCCTCCTCAAGCTTCCACTTCTCAAGCTACTCCTTGAGCTTGATTAGAAATGCTCATATGCATGACTTATCCACAACCTTCTAGAATTCCTCCACAACCTTCTACAACTTCCATAACCTTCTACAATATCCACAACTTTCTACAATATTTGTAACTTTCTAAAATTCTACCCACACACTTCGATAAATGGAATGACAACCATTTATTTTTTTAATTTTGTTTTATTATGCTACCTATGCACCTCAAAAATAGAAGTACTCTTTTCCTTTCTTTTCTCCTTTTTCCTTTTTTTTAAAAAAAAATTATTTCTCCTTTAATTTTCGTCACTTTCTCTCTCCTCCAATTTTTTTTTTTTTTTCCAATAATTTTCCATTCAAGATGCTCCTGCATCACACTGCAAGGATTAGTGCACTAGTCAAACACTCCTTAAGAGCAACAAATGCTGCCTCGCATTGGTTTGACCAAACAAACTTCTTCCCTTTCCTCTGAAGAGAAGTGATGGGATGGGCTACTTGTGAGAAATCCTTCTCAAAATGACAGTAGTAACCCGCTAATCCCATGAAACTACGAACTTTCGACACATTAGTGGGTGCTGGCCAATTCATGATAGCACGAATCTTCTTCGGATCCACTGCAATTCCATCACCAGAGATGATATGTCCCAAATACTTCACCTCTGACTGGAAGAACCCACATTTACTCAGGTTGCCATACAACTGATGGTCTCTCAAGCACTGCAATACCTGACATAAATGGACTTCGTGCTCCTCCATAGTCTTCAAGAAGATCAATATGTCATCCAAAAATACAATAACACATTGATCAAGGTACATGGGAAATACCCCATTCATCAAACTCATGAACACTGATGGCGCATTGGTCAACCCAAAAGGTACAACTGTGAACTCATAATGCCCATATCGTATACGAAATGCTGTTTGATGAATATCAGCCTCTTGGATACGAAGTTGATGGTATCCTGACTGATCTTTGAGAACACTCATGCTCGCTTCATCTGATCAAACAAGTCATCTATCCTTGGCAAAGGATAACGGTTCTTCACCGTCACCTTATTCAATTGCTGGTAGTCAATACACAAATGCAAAGAACCATCCTTCTTCTTCACGACAATGATTGGTGCACCCCACGGGGATACACTAGGATGAATATGGCCCTTGGCCAATAATTCCTCCAACTGCAATTTGAGCTCACTTAACTCTTGAGTAATCATGCGATAAGGAGCTCGTGAAATCGGTTTTGCTCCTGGTACAAGATTGATCCGGAAGTCAATGTCACGTGCTATGATGGCATACTTGGAATTTCATCAAGAAACACATTTGCATACTCACGAAGGAGTGGGTAATCATCGAGTGCTACCGTATGGCTCTCAGCTTCCTCAAGATCACTGAGAGGTACAAGAAACAATTAACAACCCTTCTGCACACTTCGCTTTAGCTGATTAGCTTAGATCATACGAAGTGAGACTAGTTGCTAAACTCCCAAAAGTTCCACCTGCCCACCTATGTCATCCACACACTGTACCACCTTACGATGGCAATCGATATTGGCCTGATGGGCAGCTAACCAATCCATGCCCAACACAATGTCATACGATCCTAGAGGTAGAATGCGTAGATCCATTGTGGTGGTAAAGGTTCCCAAATCAAAACAACTCCTAACCAATGAGTCAACAGCCAGCTTAGAACTCGTGGCTAACTCAACCTGCCACCTATCAACCTGACGCATTGCCACTAGCCCACATCGTTGAACAAGAGATGGTGAAATGAAAGAATTGGTAGCACCAGGTAGCACCAGAGTCAAACAAAACTAAAGTAAAAATTCCATGCAACATACCTGTAGCCTCAACTACCGTACCTTGATGCTCAGCTTGACGGTTGTCAACCGCTGTAAAGACTCTATGATTTCGACCCGCATCTCCTACAGTAGGCTCAGATCTTGTTGTGCCCTTACCAGGTCCGATAGATGGTTTGATGGGACAATCATAAGATTTATGGCCAGGTTGGCCACAAGAATAACAATTCCCTGAAAAGTTGGGTCCTGTCCCACGACCACTCTGAGTAGCACTAGGATATGGTGCACTACCTCTGCTGGAAGTCTACTGACTGTTCTGAGGAGGACGATCCTGCTAAGATTTTTGTCCTCTATTCTGATTATCTCCTTTCTTTCCTGAATTACCAGAAGACTAACCACCTCCCTTACCCCAAAACTTCTGCTAAGGGCCATCACATTTACCACCCTGAGTCGGTTTTGATTGGGCTTGACCCTTTCCCGATGACTGGATAAACTGTGCATCTTGCCTTGCATTCCTAGCACCCTAGTTCTGAGAACTAGATCTACTACTGAAACCTCTAGCCAAATTTTTCTCTGCAATACGTGGCTTCTCTACCGCGAGTACAAGAGTCCTAGGCTGATGCATGCACACTTCTCCAATGAGGGAATCCTTCAAGCCTTGAATAAAATGATGCGCTAAGAGCAAATCATCATTGTTGTAGCATGAATACTGCCTAAGTTCAAAGAACTGGATCTCGTACTGATCCATAGTCATGTTCCCTTGACGGATTGCATGGAACTCATCAGCACGGGCCTCCCGGTACTGAGGAGATAAGAATCTCTCTCGGAATCTCTCCTCAAAAATCTCCCAGGTGAGATTTGTGATGCTAAGCTAAAGCTTTTGACTCTCAATATTCCACCAAATGGATCCGTGGTCCCTCAATTGCATGATTGCACAACAGGCCCTCATATTGGTTGAATATGGATACATGGTGAAGCAGTGCTCCATGTCCAACAACCAAGTCTTAGCCTTGAGGCCACTTCCCCTACAATCGAATGGTGGTGGTTTGGAACTCTGAAGGGACTTCATGATATCCAACTTGATGGAGTCCTCAATATTGCGGTCTCTACCACCATGACGATGTCCTCTGCCACCCGATGGAGTAAGAGAATGCTCACGTTCACATTCCTCCTCTCTATGCTCAGAGTGATGGGAATCTCCATGATGAGATCTCTCTTCCTGATTCTGATCCTGCTGGCGCTCCTCAACACGAGGGCCCAAAAGACCAAGAATCTGCTGGAGAATAGGCATCATCACCCCTACACCATTCTGATCACCAATATTACCATGTTCTCCCCCTCCTCCCTGGTGTTCCTCTTCATGGTGTTCATTTCCATGGTTACCACTACGGGTACCACCACGGCCACCAGGTCTACGTACAAGAGGCATCACTGATAGGAAGCAACAAGATAATGTTAGAACAATAGGATAACAAGCATAAGAGTAAAAACCATGAACGAGCAAGATAACAAATAAAAATAAAACATACAAAGCAACACACAACATCAAAAAAACCCATAGTGGAAGCATAACACAGAGATCCCAATGTAGCAACATGGGCTTTGATAGCAGATGTAATGCCTAGCCCGGAGATGCTTGGAAACAAGGATGAAAACAAGCCAGAATAAATTTTTTTTTTAAAAACAAGTGTAAGTGCACATGACAACAACATACACAAATCATACAGATCGCAATGGAAGACTTAACGACCATCCTGACACCAAACGGATCTCCAAACATCACCACTAACCAAAACACAAACAAGAAAACATAAGAGATCGACCGAGCTAAAAGACCAAAGCAGACTCCTAAAAATTGGCTAAGTCTGAAATCTGAAGCCCTGAAATTTCCTAGAATCTTAATCTTAGCCCGTAGAGGTCTGAAACCCATCTCAAATGAATCGTCGCATATATTAAAATATATCTTAAGTATAAGAAACTTATACTTAAGCAATATATTTTAAACCTTGAAGGACTAAAACAGAAACCCGAAAATTGGATTTCAATAAAAACCATCAGAAATCAAAATGCAACAACATAGGGTTGAAGAACGCCCAAAAGGGTATTCGGATCAACTCTTAAAAAGTTTGGATCACGACGAAAAGTGCTCGTTGTCTGCCCGTGCAGGTTTTTACAAAAACTTTGCAATACTTTAATGCAGCATAAAAAAGTGTCACGCGACATTTCTCAAGAAGGAGTGCGACACTTTTAGGGACTGGGCGATACTTTTTCCTTAAGGCATGCGACACTTTAACAATGTCACGCGACACAACTCTAAGAGGCGTGTGATACTGGAAAGTGTCACATGACACTTCTCAAAGAGGCGTGCGACACTTTACAAAATCGTACGATACATTTTGTATGGGCGTGTGACACTTTTTTAATGTCGCACATTGCTAAACAAATATCACCCATACAAAACAAAAATGATTCCAAAACTCAAAAACGGGGAAAAACTGAGAAAAGAACCTCCACATCGGGGAGTATCGGATCCACATTTCGAGGCTAGAACACTCGAACTAGAACTGAGTAACTGAAATATAGAAAAAGGAATCTAACATCTAACAAACAGAAATGGAACAATACAGAAAGGAAACATCACCACAACTGAAATAACATCGTAAAGAACAAAACAATCACAAGTACGCGATTCCTCCCAACCATCAATGGCGTCATAAGACCATCGTGGGCCCTAGCCATCTCGCACACATAACATCCCAAGCCACCGATCAGATCATTGGTGTTGTCGTGATAGGGAGATCACTACTAAACATGTTACAATATAAGTAAATGAAATCTAACATGCTAGTAGAAAGCATAAGATAACTTTGTAATTAGATAACATCATCTACTATATGCTAAACATCATAATAAGGAATGTGTAAAACCAACATCATGTAAACATGGAAAACAACATCCCAATGAAAGCATAAACACTAGAAAGCATACTCCGCAAATCAAAGTACCAAGTGATATATCCAGCAATGATCACGCTAGAACAATAGACCGTCTCTGTACATCGGTCCCTAGCAGTGGTGAAGGTAGCTACGCCTCCCAACCACATGGCACCCGTAGGTCTACACCCGCTATGTTGATGGAGATAATTATCCAACCACACACACACAAAACAACAACCATGGCTAACACACACGCCAAGCAGTATGATGACTAAGTCGAAGACATAGACAATGCATAAACTACAGGTCTTGGTTAGACACCTCAATGGGATACTATGTAGGGATTGACATCATGGAGAGTCGCTTGGCATCAAAAGCCCAAGCTCGGATCTGTGTAGCTCAACTCCCTCAACGGAAGGCCAATACACAAAAGTACCATTTTATTTTCTTCAATGTTATTACCACCCAATGTTTATTTAATTATCACTTACTTAAAACTTCCTCTACCAACCCTATGCGACTAAGGTCACCAGACTGCGAGATAGAAGCCCCCTCCATATGCTACCCTACCCATCCCATGCTCATCCAACGATGAGTGCCCGTAGGCATGCAAACTTCCAACCCAACCCCAATGATCACAACTTCTGAAAGTACCACAGAAGATCGGGCCCCACAGGTCACCCGACAATATACATGTGTGTGGCGCACCACCATCACAGAGATCATACACAAGGATAGGATGAGAATGCAACAAAAGTCAATCGACCGAAAACATAATCAGGATGATGGATGCTACACGTATCCCAATGCAAAAAAAGATGCAAAAGTGTTCTGACTGGTATCCAAACGGATCATCGAAGTCCACGAACCATAATGTGCCGAGAAAATAGGGTGGCATGCAAAACAAGGTAAAAACTCCAAATTTTGAAAAAATTCCAAAATTAAGACCCATTTGGCCTTTGGGTTTAAAACTGCCAAAAATCCAAAAATAATTAAAAACGGACACCGTATGCGAAAACGGCGAGCATAACAGCCCAAAAACCCAAACCCCCATTTCAAAAACAGGTAAAACGTTCATACCTGACCAACCGGGCAAAACCAGCACACAGAAATGGAGGGGAACTAGCACAACCTTCTAACACAATGCTACAAGAAACAAAAGCAGAAACAGAGCAAAAACATTAAAATGGGAAGGCCCTACCTGACAGCAAAAAGGGCCGAAACTGAAACTCGTAGAATAAAATAAATACTTTGTCGAAACTACTGAAACTGACGACAAAGCGAGAACTCCTCAAGCTGAATCCAACGAGACCAACCTCGCAAAGATCCCACGCTCACAGCTCCCACAACGAGCAAAACAATAATCCTTCAGAAGAGGATTTCCAAATTTGCTCTTCAAATTCAATTTTCCAAAATGTGAGAAGTGAATAATGAATTCACTTTTCTAATATTTATTCATTTTTGAGTGAATAGTTCATTCTGGAAAAAGCTAGCTAGAGTGGTTAAACTCTGAATCAACCCAAACGAAAACAAGTTATTATCCGTAATGGAAATTCACCTAAGGCAAAGTTGTGAGAAATTAAATCCAAAAAGATTTAAAACCCAAAAACCCAAAATTACAGAAAATCACTTAACACTTTCGCGATGAATGCGAACTTCTAAATGCACAGAGATGCTCACTGGTCTAATCACATAATGCAGTGAGTTTGGATTTACTAATCACCAAAAATTTTTAATATAAAACAATTAAATAAGGATACATCAACCATATAGGAGCAACATTGGCAAAATGTGAACAGTTGAATCACTAACTCCATAGGCCACTGCCAGGGATATAATTCCTGCACATTAAAACACACAATCAAGTGCAATTACATATAACATAATAGCCGAAGCAATTAAAGCATTAAATAACTCATTAATCCATTTACACCACTCACGTTCGCATTAATCATAAAAGACGAGAATGAAGTAAATAACCAAAGCATAAGGTCCATCACATCATAAAAACCACAAATGTGACCAATACATCATATAACTAGATAATCGGATATCATAGATCTACTATCATCTCAAAATAGCATCAACATGCAAATATGATCAACTGAACAGCATAGCAACAAGGCATCTATGGTACAAAAATCAAAATATAACATTCGACCCTCGGGTCGTCTCACGGTACAAATATCAAAAGAGTATCAAGTATCTCACGAATCAAAAATAGACAAGGTACAGACTGCAAACACGAGAGGCACTACACTTCTTTACTTATACAATTCCTTTGAGGTTTTCAATACATTTTCAAAATCATCTTCTACTCTGATCTCATCAAGTTTGCATCCTTGGCATGAATACATCATTACTAGATGAAAGCCATGTAATCACTCACCAAACCAGCAAAAACATATTTCCTTTGTATATTGTCCTTACAATTAATTGATTCGCCCTTGAGGCTTTCCGAATGTACAGTGAATAATATAAGACATTATTAAGATAATACATTACATGTCACATTATATTTAGATGCCCAAAAATAAGATATCCAAACATTTAGTTGACAATGAATAAATCAAATGTTGTACTTCAACAACCTTGAACAAGTGAAAAGTAGAATGTGCTACCTCGAACACATAATCAATAATATGTCTTCAATTGTACTCTTACGCACTCAACTTGATTCCATTCACATAACAAATATGGTTTATTTACCAGCAAGCTACTTCCTACACATTGTTTTGTGACAGTCTCTACATAATCTCATGTAAAATTGATCCTTCACATAAATTTTTCATCCATAGACATACCATCAAGACATATCCAAAAACATGATTCTAAGCCCATATAATGAAGTTATGTAAGCCCTAATCTCTCTAACCAAATCTACCTCTATAACCCTAATCGTCATCATTTGAATACATATATATTGACATCAATGAGAAATCAAGTCATGAATACAAAACATAAACAATCAATACAAGTTCTAACTACTCAATCATATCACCAAATATACCAATAATCTCTCCATTTGATAGACCTTTTATATTTATGATAACAAATCAAGCATAAAAATACCTTAGGATCCTTAGGAATCCAACATAGAAATACCCAAAAATACCCATTTTTTGAAACTTCTTGAAAATCAACATTAGGAAGAAATGCTAATGGGTAGATAGAGATGTAAATTTTGGAAGAATGGACATTGATCAAAAGTCTTAGACTAGTGAAGTTACATACTTCAAACAATAAGTGGAGATGCTAATTTGCATAGACATCAATCTATGTAGATGTCAATCTATGGATAAAAGCATTCTAAGAATAAAAATAAATATCAATACAAATAGGTGTGAAGACATGAAACTATACATATAAAAATGAATTAATGTAGGCACAAATGAGAATATATCAATCTACAAACTCAACATAATTTTGTGAATTTAAGAAGTCTAATCACATGTTGATACCAACATATAGTTAGTAAATACCTAACTCCACACTAGGGAGTACTAAATACACACATATTGATCCTATGATCACTTGATTACATCAATAATATTATAAAGGAAAATATTGTATGGACTCTTACTAATACTTTAGGGACAAAGAGGAGGAATTCTAGCCCACAAAATATATTTGTAAAGAGCCACTAAGAAACAAGGTTAAGAGCACGAGACCTTAGATTTGCAAGTTGGAAGACCTTTTTGTGTTAATGCCAAATGTGTCACAAGTATGATGAAATGCTTGAGTCTATTATAGGAAAATAACATGAAAAGTTGATAATATGAATATGTATATTGTAGGAATCAAAGAAGGAAGAAATCCAAATGACTTATTTATTTCTATTTAGGAGCCCCCAAAAAATATAAAATTTGAAGTGGGTAAAACTCTATTTTTTCACTAGGCATGGATGACCTAGGAGATTAGTTATGGTTTCATCCATAAACCAAGTTCAAGGATGACCTCAATCTTGACTTGGAATAAAGATTGATGCAAAAATCTCTACATCTACACTTTAGACTATCACATCTGCAACTAAGTTATCAAAAAACTATAGGGTTACAAATGAATTTGTCTTCAGACCAAGAATGTCGAAACTTGGAATAAAATAAAGATATGGAAATTTATTCAAAATTTATCCTTATATTTATGCTCAAATCTATACTTAAATATGCACCTGCACACCATAGATATGAGAAAATTGGTTGGTGGGGAGGATCTTGCATCAATCAAGCTCCAATTGAGGAATCAACCTAAGATTATAATAGAGGTAAATAAAATAATACTATTATGTAGTAGAAGAAGATATGAGATGTAAAATATTATAGAAATATTGATGTAGTCATTTTTGGTATGTCATCAAGTATGTTAATACAATAGCCTTGACTCAACACACAAACCAAAAGGAAATCAAGTAAGAATTTTTTTATGTATTTTTGTATTTTTAATATGAATCAATAATGAATTCTTCCATGAATTTATGTCTCCTCTTTGAAGTATACTCTGCTATGAAGCTAGATCTAGAGAGAATGCACGATGATGGATAAAAATCTTGAACACTTGAATGAATGAAGAGGAATATCTTACTTGTTTAAAACTCTAGATAAATGCATTTTGAGAACTTAAGCATGGATATATTTCATGTGTAAATTATCTAGATTACATGAATAATGGATGTAATAGATACCTAAATGAAGACTAAAGGCCTTCTTTTATAGTGATTTAAGAGAAAAAACTAAGAAGGGTTGACTCAAAAAAGTGAGAAAAGAAATATTTAACATCATGCCTAAAACTTATTTGTGAAAATTACATAGGTAAGGGACTACCTTGTCCCTTAAATCTGAGATAAGGAATGACCTCATCCCTCATCCTAGTTAGTGACAAGTGTACCCCTAACCTAGAGGTGAAAGAGACTATAATTAGGCTCTAGATCTATGAAATATTGTGGGATCAAGAAAAGATGATGATATATATGGGGATATGGTTGGAAATGCATTTAGATCATGATTTATATTGTTGGAAGAATAAATGGAAAGCCAAGAATAGAAATTGGTTCCAGCATAGAGCTTTGAGAAAGGTTGGTAGAAAAAGGAAGTTGATTTAAATAAGTAAATTAAAAGGGGGTCCTAATGTACCAAAACCATACTAATGAGAAATAAAATGTGTAACAATAAAGTTCTTCCATTTTAATATAGTATAAGTGCATAAATGAATAGCACAATATATGTAAGGTCGAAATTACGGGCATCAAGTAATACATGATTATATAATGATACCAATAGTTTAATGAGTTCTTAAGCCTCAAGCCTTATAATTAGAGGAATGCCATCCATGTATGTCAATCCTTAGAAGTAGTATAGTAATGTAATAGGATCCTAGTAGTTGTATAGTAATACAATGCCACCATAGCACGTTGAACCCTAAGGTCCACCTTACCATGCTCATAAAGATGGTAATTTATCCACAAATACAAGGAATATGTGTAAGCAATAAAATACTCTGACACACACCTATCAAATGCATAATCTCATAGGACCGCATAAATATGAAATATTGCTCAAGTAAAAAATGCAATCATGGAGAACACTCAACATGTGATCTAATAAAATATATAAATACCACATACAAATACACATAGAGAAAAATCCTCATGTAGGCCAATATCTAAGTATAACCATAAATCCATATAATCATAATATAAATCAAGGTACTACATTTTACTAAAATGGTAAAATATAGGGACTCCAATGGAGTGTGATCAATTGACTCACAATAGCCCAAGTAGCATTGAGTCTTCAATCAATATTTATAGATGACTAGGATCAAAATGTATCTTTGATGAATACCGTAAGTGTCTAGATATTGTGTCTTTAATCAACACCTACAGGTGGCCACAAACTAAATTACCTTCAATCAATACCCTTGGATTGTTAGGTAGTTTATTACTCTTATGCATCTACTCTCTCACCCAAGCTCATTTCTTAAGTTTTAGCTTCACTAATAATTCCTTCATAATAATTGTATGAACACTTATCTATTGGATTCCACATAAGGAGTTTCTTTTCTTTACTACCGAAAACACCAAATATTCTTGTCTCATTACAATAATGGGGTACAAATAATTTAAAAAACACAAATATTACAATGAGGAAAAATATATAAAACTTACATATACAATCAATCTCAAGGAGAGAGTATAAGATGTTACTCAAATCTTGACATAGGAGCACAACTCAACTATAGACCTAGATGTAGTGTCAAACACCTTTCATCCACATATCAAATACAAGCTCAACCTCAAGCATGGAGAGTGCTAATACATAGGAAAAATTAATAACATTAACTAAGAGAACGATAAAAAGGATCAAGATCAATCTTTTGTAAAATATGAAAACAACTTTATCAATCACATGATGAGAGTACAATTTTCTCAAAATCCAATAAAGTAGGCATATCTCAACTATCCTCAAATATGTGGTCTCAAACATGAAGAAAATCTAAAGAAAGAATGACATGTCAAGAAGGTAATAAGCATTCTCTATTGACCTCATTACTAAGAGAACTAATCCTAGGCTGATATGACATATCTATATGGGATACCAATGTCCCTAAATTTTCTAGAATACATCTCACATTCCAAAATCATGTGAGGAGCTCAAAAGCATTAAAATATCAATTTCTTGCAAGATACAAATATAAACATTTTGATAGTAAAAGGGAACTTTCAAATCAAGATACAAAAATACATAGAATGTATTATGAAAATTCTAGTTCCATGACCTTACTCTTTGTATTAAATACTACAAATTCCAATAATTAAAACATTTCAAACATTATGATTGACAAGCTCTAGATGGTGTGCAAAATTAGGTATTGATGAAAAATACCAAAAATCAAACATAAAGAAATTAATATCAGTAAATATCACTGGTCTAGAACCACCAAAAAAAAAATCTCAAAAAAAAATCACTTCATAAAACTTTACATAGATTTGACAACATAACAATGCGAATATCCCAAAGAACCACACGAGCAAAGCATTAAAAACTCACACTTGCCCAATCGAGATGAGGAATCAAACATAAATGTCAAGGAATGATAATTCTCAACCCATGTCCCTATTATAATTCATTTCATTTGAAAATATGGTGTAATTTAAAAATAATGAGATGTCTTACCTCATATAAATGATAAAACCAAGAAATAGAAGAAAATTTAGAAGACTCTACAGAATTAGATAAAACCTTTAGTGAAGAAAATAAATTCTAGCATGAACCAAATAAGCCACTCCATACAAAAATCCAATACTTTGATTTTACCCAATGAGAAATTATCTTATTTTATCAAAGATGTTTTGGAGTAAAATCCAAATTCCCCTAAAGAAAAAGTGACAAGAAAGAAAAATTGCAGCTCAATTAAAAAATATAAAATACTTTTCCCAAAAGCTTCTTTCAAATAAATTATTTGAATAATCTATTTTCCTTTCTGCATTTAAATAAAAATAATTAACTAGAATCTAACTACCAAAATTTATCTAGTAATCAAAATAATATTTATATCTCCCCAAACATATTGAAATAAGCATTTTAATTAACTCATCTGTAACAATTGCATGAACTTCTAAATAAATAAACATGCTCATGGTTTTAAATAAAATTACATAATGACTCCATATTCACCAACACATGTTGAAGGGAATAATACAATAATATGAATACATCGTCCATACAAGAATGACATTGGCTCATTATAAAGGGAAAAGATATTATCTCATGTGGAATTGTTGGTGATATATTCATACTAAGACCTAACATGCCATGTAAATTTGGTGTTTGGTACCTATTCATTAAAACACGAAAAATATCAAGTGCAAATGCTCATAACAAAAAATGTAGCATATATGACACATGACAACAAATAGTAGAGGATAATGATATCATTACGTAGATCTCACAAATGAGTAACTATGATTTCATCTCAATTTATATTATCAATGATCTCAACATGGACACAATAATCAAGTTTATTGGGTGCATCTCACAATGCCACCATAAAATCATAGCATGAGAATAGACACCACATTACATAATTAGATCACACAATCACATAGGAGAAGTGATAAAGCATCTAAAGACAAAGTAATGCATTGCAAATCAGGTAGACAACAAGTCATAACACAATGGTCCTTACAATCAAATATAAAACATAACAACTTGTTGATCAAATGACATAAATATACATTCCTTAAAGTTACATTCTCTTATAGTTATTCCCTTAATTTCAGTATAACTAAAAGATAAATTAATTTAAACTTGTGCAAGGCTTACATTCCTCTAATATTTTGACCAATATCACTCCTTGCTTTATTTCTCCTATATCAGTTATATTCCTTGATCTCCTTTTCAATATTTGATGCATGTGACTTGGATGTTGTCTTTTATTAAATTATTTTATCCCCTTTTTGTAATTTGCTGCCACCTTTCTATTTAACATCACCCCTTTAAATAGGGCTTTGTCACCTTTGAAAGGTCACACCCTTTTTATAAAAAACAAATTCCACTTCATACTTTAGGGATTCATCATGATCTCTTTCGTACATGTCTACCAATTGTAAATAATATTATTTAGAATTGATTTATTATTTTTACAAATTACATATTTATTTGGTTGGCCTTTAATCAATATAGTGATTAGTAATATAGTGATTGATATTAATATTATTTAATAATTTATAATGATTAAATTATCAATACTTGCTAATATTGATTATGGTTTCCATGATATTATCAATGATCTTTCTAACTTTCACATGGATAGGTTTATATGTTTTATTATTTATCATTTAGATTTTATATCAAGGGATATTTAGGTACTATAACATATTAGTTTAATTCTATATTAATATCTAATTAAAAGTATATATGATATTTATTTATAGTCTTGAACTAATCCTTATAAAAATGATACTAATTTTTTAAAAATTCACTTAATGATTGAAGAATATTTTAATTTGTTCCTCATTTATTATTAATTTACATTTTATCCATATTTTTTTCTCTCATTTGATCTTTATTCATAATAATAAGATGAAGAACATAAATAATACCTATATTAATTATTAGAATCATTTAATTACAAATGTTGTTAGTTATTAATAATTAAGTGAATTATTTATTATTAATCTTCTTTTGTTTCAAAGAACAAATCTTTTCCATAAAGATAAGTATTCACTTAATTATGATTTTTATAGAATTTTTAAATTTACTTGATAGTTTTCGATTTTACTTAATGTTTTATAAAAGTTTTTAAGAAAATATTATTTTATCAAAGATATAATTATAATGTTAATATTTTCATGCATACAGGCATAGAAATGGAAAATTACATAGTCGCAAGCATCAAAATACAAGAAATAAAAAGGATCACAATACTACAAAAGATGGACAAGAGGAAATCATGCTAGCCATTGAGGTTTGTTCTTAAAATATCTAAAGTCATATATGTAAATACATATAATAAAAATTATATATGATCATGTATCTACTAACAATAAGAATAAATAGAAGCATGCACATAGAAATATCACCAAGAGAATAATGATTTCGTATATAACTATATCTTTTAGACAACATAAGAGAAACTTTAACATTTTTTAAACATCATTTCTTTTTATAATTGATAATTTTACTACAATTGATCGATGCATTAATTTTTTTAAAACTATTATATTTAAATATTTATATTTATTATAAATTTTAATGATCATAGCTTTAAAAATAGATTATATTAGTTTATTGAGATAAATAAACAGTTCTTCAAAAATAATTTTTAAAGTTTTAAAAAATGTTGTGCCAAGTTGTTAGTCTCTCCAAGGGAATGAATAACTCAAGGCTTTGATAACCCTTTTCACTTCAAGATCGAAAAATTTATGATGGTATTCCCAACTTATAATTTACTTTAAAAACAAGCTATAGACTTATTGTGGTACTTGGTTTTCATATTCATGGATCGTGACTGTTTATATTTCATTATCTTCAACAATTTTTTTCAATTTTGTATGTATCCGTAAGATAAAAGATAACCTAAGCCTACTCTTGATAACATAAAATTAAAATGAATTTGAAATTTTCTTTCTTTTTAAAAATATTTGAAGCTCTATATAACCTAGTATGTAATCTTGAACCACAAAGTCAAACTTGAAACCATAATAGAAATTTAATGAACAAATGAAACAAGTGGATTGATTTTAATGCCTCGGACTAATAAATATCCTCACCATGTTTTTTATTAATTTTTACAAATCTAATTGATGTATCAAAAACCTCATCACCCACTCAAAGAATTTAAATATTCCCTTTGAAGAGACCCATGAACAAATATTACTATAACAAAGAAAATAAAAAACATAACTTCAAGTAATTTTGATACTTTCAAACTATGTGGATTTGAATACAAAAATAAAGATCTTAATTCCCAAAAAAAAAAGTAATCAAAATCTTTCCTTGAAAGAGATCAATGAACAAAAAAACATAACTGTAGGATACCTATAAGAAAATGAAAAATTCTTTGAAGCATTGAATTTATATGATCAAAAGAGCTCCAATTTAGAGATAACTTTGTGAGTTACAATTAAACATGATAAAATTTTAATCTACTAATCAAATAGTTCAACTAATGAATAAACATATCCTATTGGTAACTTAAAATAAAAATAAGATTTCTACTTATTTTTTAAAAAAAAAATTAAAATAGAACATAAGAGAAGATGGGATTATATATTAAAAAAAGAAGAATATCAAATTGATCCTATCCATGACATCTATTAGTTCCTAAATAAATAGATTGGAAATATTACAAATTATTCTAGGATTTTTCTTCAAACACTTCAAATGACTTGGTAAACTAGTAGGATCAATAGAAATAGATCAAAATTCCCTATACTTTAGGCTCTACAAGACCTATGTAGGTAAACCTACTCTTAACTATATGTTCAAAGTTAGAGATTTTAATAGTAGTTGATTTGTTATCTTCCTTTTATTTATAACCTTTCATTCATTTTGTAATGTTCTTGGAATGATCAATTATTTTTATTTATTAAATGATTATTTTTATTCTACATTCTCTTCTACAAATGATTTACTTCTACACTTATCTGATTCAATTCTATTTATGCTTGTACTTCCTCTATTTTATGATGATCCTACTTGCTTCAAATGAATGCAAAAACAATATTATTAAACACAATCCATTTTTCAAAGAATTAATAGTAGTCCCTTATCTTTATTGGGTGTAAATTCATTCCTTATCTTTATCAATATTATACCTTTAGAAAAAAAATCAACCATTTAATCATATCAATGCAAAGTGATTAAGTACACAACAAACCAATAAGTCTAATTGACTTTAAATTCTCTTTTAGGATGCCAATTAGACAAGAAACATAAGGAAACTCTTTCACAAGTGTTTCTTGATATTCAAATCAGTATGAAGCATAAATAATATCTTTGCACAATTTTTAAGAATGACAATTGATTCTTTCAATCCATAATCACAAGGGACTAAATTAATAATATAATAAATTCATACTAGAATTTGAGAAAATGAAAATGGATCTTTTTATTCCTTCAAAATAAATTAGTACAATGTATATAATTCATTTCTTCATCTATTCTATGCTATCACTTTATCTAACCTTCTCAAAAATACAGTCTTTGTTTCTCATCTATAAAAATGAGGTGAAGTGACAAGATTTAGACCATTTACAATACTTAATATAACTAAATAACTAAATAACCTAATTTAATATAACATTATAAAATAATTTATCAAAAGGAATATTAAAAAGTCTTTTGAAAACACTTTTCTTCAAGAAAGAAGAAATTGCTCTAGGCTCCATTTCAATCATTCAAAAATTTGTTCCTATTCCTTGATCATCTTTTTAATTCTTCTAATTAAAAAGGTATTCTTGCAGATTTCAAGTATTCCTAGACTTGTTTTAAATTTTTTGCATGAGGAGGCTACTTAAAATTTGAAAACATCCAACATATTGAGCAAGTAATCCTTCCATCCTCATCCTTTAAATTCTCAAACTTAATATATGAATGTTGAAAAAAACAATTCTAGAATAATCACCCTCTCTAGAGATATGTTAGACTTAGAAACATTTTTTTTTTTTTAATTTTATAAATGATAAATACATTTTGAGACTATATTCTTATATTCTATCTTCAACTTTCCAAGCCCTTCACATGGTCTTCTTTATCAATGAACTCTAGTATTGTTAAATGCTTAATAGTGTGAAAAGAAGACAATTTCACTTTAATCCTTCCTTCTTTTTCTATATAAACTATCTGTTGTGTGATAATATCAAATTTCTCCTCTATTCATTTAGTTTTAATAGACACGTCATGCTTTCTTTGAGTCACTTCACAAATCCTAATAAGATCAAAGTGGAATGCAAATTCCATCTTCTAGAAAGATCATATAATTGTGGTTTATGCTTAGCAAATGTTTCCAACATTTTTGACATATTATAACACTTACTAATTACCAGGTCAACTTTGTATTCTAATGCTTGTTCAAAATTATTGTTTAAGAATTTCTCATAAAATTCTTCATTCCATATTATAACACTTACTAATTACCATGTCAACTATGTATTCTAATGCTTGTTCAAAAGTATTGTTTAAGAACTTCTCATAAAATCCTTCATTCTACAAACTTATTAGTCTTTTCTTTTGATACTCTAGACAAAGAAGGGGAATCCTTATGTATTAAGATTTGATCTATTTCTTACCTCTTAACTCTTGTACTTGTTTCCTCAAGGAAATATTATTTGGAAATAATTTGTTTATAACTTTATTCATCTCCACTTCTCTAGGTTGTGCATGTTCTAAATTTTCCGGCAAATGTGTAATTTGGTCTTTCTTAAAAATATATTTTTGCATCATTTATGTAATAACTACTAAAGGAGAAGTATCTTCCATTGTTTTCACTATTATAGTACCATTTTCTCCTTTAACAATATCAAATACTTTTGGTTTATGAGGCCTCTTAAAATATACCCATAGGCCAAATTTTTAGATACCCATAGGCCAAATTTTTAGTCCTAGAGTTATATCCTCACATGCCAATATTCTCTTTTGTATTAAACTCTTTGATAAATGCAAGATTATCCTAAATTATCTAATTTGATCAAGTAATAAAGATGGTTGATATATAAACCAAGAACAAATAACTTATCACTTTTTTCACCATTTCTCTTGCTTCATCTAAAGTATAATTTACATAGCTAAAATTCATTTCTTTGAGAGGCTAATTAAAAATATCCCTATGTTGAGATTTGTCAAATCCCATTGGTCTTATTTGTTTCTTTTCTTTGAAATTTTTCTTCATTTGAATCAAAAAATATTTAAATGCTAGTGTATGAATGAATTTTTTATATCTTTAGTAAATCTAGTGGAAATGGCCTCCCTTTCATTAGCAATGTCAACTGGTTCTTCTACATCAGAAAGTTGAGCATTATAGCCATGCATTTATTCTTGAAAGTAGAGAATAAAGCCAATTCACTTCCTCATTGTTGACCAAATACCTTTAGTATGCTTGCAGTTTTGGCAGTATCTCACTCTTCTTTTTAATATTCATATGTTGCAATATGAACCATCTCATCTTGTTTCTACATATTTAGAGGTAGGGAAATTCCAATAGTATTTAAGTCTAAATAATGAATGATTGAGTTTTTGTTCCTTTTAAGAGGAGACTTAACCTCTCATGGAAAACTTTCTATAGAATTTCTATTTAGTTTTTAAAATCTTTGATATATAATTTCATTCTCATTATCTCACAAATCTAATCATAGTGGAAACCCAGTTGTCCCCAATTCTCCTTTCATCAGCCTCTCTTCTTTTGACTTCTACAACATATTCCATTTCTTCAACCTATGTATAATGTCCTAACAATCCATGTAACTATGTGAGATATCCTCTCTAATGTCAAATCAATGTTTAAATTCTCTTATAAAGGAATCATTGTGACCCTTAGGGTCATATTTCCTCTTGTTATCACCATTCAACCAATATGTTTTCTTCAAACAATCTTTTACGTTCTTAAGAGAACTAGAACCAATAAAACATCTTGCATACCTAACCACATGGAGCAAGAATGTCCCCTATCTCCTCAGTGTGTTTACTTATTTTTGAGTCACATCACAATCTGCCAAATAAGTCCTAAGAAGGTGATCCCATAAATGACACAAAAAATGGCAGTTAATGGGGAGAGAGTGCTCTTAAAGAAACAATTTTTTGTTTTTAGTATTCCCTTTCTTTGGATTTTATTGTAGTGATTTGAGGATTTCCTCTATTTTGGAAGGAATTCTTTCTACCTTCATTTTGAGTGCTTTAAGTATCTATACAAAAAAACAATAATGAAATATAATATAGTTACAATCTTTAGTATTTTTGTCCCAAGTCTTGCACCATAATATCACTAGGAGTCTTTTTACTTAGCTATCAATAGTAAATAATTTTATTGAGTTGCTTACCATACTACTATTATGAAATGGAATTAAATGACATAGTAGGAAATATTTTTAAAAGTCCTACTAGTCTTATACTGAACCAAATTCTTATAAATATTTCTTTCTATCCCAATGGCCAAATCAAACTCAAATTTAATATTAGGGTTCTATATTCTCATAGACATATATATTAGGTATATAACTATTTTTTCCTATGATAATCACCATATAATTGAATCCAACCACAATATGTTCTTACAATTTTTTTTTATGAAATTCTTAATGAGAAATGAACCCTTATCATTTAATTTCACACCTTGTTGTTGTCTCATCTCCTCATGAAATAAAAAATTTCAATAGGTCTAATGCTTCACACCATTCTTTCATAATCTACTAGGTATTTCTGTATATTGACATTGGTGAGTTCTTGTCTATCAAATCAAAACATTTTGTAATACATGAATTCATCATTACTAGAAGTGGGTTTCCATTTGTTACCTTTTTGGTTCTATTTTCTAGTTTATAGTTTTGGGCAAGTGTGTCAATAAATTCAACATGCACAATTTTTTTAGGAATAATTATCTTTACTATGTCTAATTTCTATGGGTTTGACTTTGGTATATTTTTATTCCTACTAGTGGAATCATACTAGAAGAGATAAATTAGCATCCTTGCACTCTAACCATTTATCTGAACACATGACCTTGATGCACATGTTGATAGACACTAGTGGTGATTTTAAGATATCCTTTTGTAAAAAACTTTTGGTGGTTTATCCTTTACTAAATAATTCTTCTTTATAAACATTTTAACTAGAAAAATTAACCTAATAAGAGAAGTAGAGAATTAAATTATTATTTATTTCTTCTTTTATACTACATATCTCTCTATTCTTCACAATTTAATCACACTAGCTTCAATTCTAGCTTCCACCCATTTTGATAAGAAATTTGAAAATATCAGGTGACTAAATTTTAATGATGTTCTTTAATTTGTTCTAGTAGTATTTTAATTACTTTTAACCTCTATATTTGTGTATTTATTTTTTCTACTAGGTGGTTTTCACTTATAATCAATGTTAGTAATGCCATTTTAGATGTGTCCTTAATGCATTCGAAAATAAATCAACTCTTTCACCATTTCTCCAGTTCCTTATAACATTCATAGTAAAATAATGCTAAGTTCACTATTTTGATACCTTTACTTTTTCCATTTTTCAAAAGAGTAAAGGTTTAGCTATATTTCCACCTTCCTCTTTATGTCTCGCAAAACAACAATGGTTTCTCCATTTCACATTCCTTACTTTTTGGTTGTAGAATAGTGAAAGGTTCACCTTTTTGCAAGCTTTGTTCTCCAGCTGCTACAAAATAGAGAAGTACTTAAAAAAAGTCTTCTTTATGAGGATTAGTGATATACTTGGATTCAAACAATCAATTGGGATGACCTTTTTAGATGATTGGATAAATATATTTCACAACATTCACACTTTAAACAAGTGGAAAGAAACATTTTATGTAAGGTACTCCTCATAAGAGAATTTTAGACTAAAATTTTAGAGAATTCAAATTATTAAAAGTATACATAATATAACTAGTGATGACCTATATCAACTGACTAGTAGAATTGAATTTTGGGATGTCCAACAATGTCTTTCCAATAATTTCATTTTTTAGGGATGAGGTGTTCATACAATACTTATAAGAATTTAGAAATTGAAAGAAGTAAAAAAATATCGATAGGAGCAATAGCATCTTAAGTAATAGAAAAACAAATAATAGTGTACAAATACAAATAAAAACATGAAACCTAATCTATCGTGCATTGAAAAAATCTCATTTTTAAAGAGAAAATTTGCTTCAAGAAATGTCCATGTATCGACAAACCTTGCACTTCACTTGAAGTATTTTTTTTAGGTATGAATTTTCCTCACCTTTACTAATGATTACATACACTCTTGTACCATCCTAAAATGGAAACACTTATTTTTTGAACTTTTAGCCCTCCATATTGTGGCAAAGGCCCCTTTCTCTTCTTCCTATCTTACTCAAATCTCTAAATCATCACCAATTTCTATGAATATCATTGATAAGTAAAATTTTAATTCCTTTTAGGCCATTTCTATAAGAAAAGTCCTTTATTTTATAAATTATTTTATGCAACCCCCAACACCTTCCAAACATAGACTCTGAAAAGCCTCATTAGGTATAGATCAACATAAGTTTACCTATACCTAGTATAGGTTGATGTAAGTTGACCTAAACCTAGTATGGGTTGACCTAAGTTGACCTATACCTAGGACCTAAACAATTATAAATCTTGTGGCCTCTTGGGCCCCCTAACTAATTTCTCCATTGTGTCAATTGGATCACTTTTTTTTTGGTCCCAAAAAGTAGTATATAAGAGATCTCAAGAATTTTATTTTCACATCTCATACTCATAAGACATATAGGATTAAATTCAAACATACAAAAATCAGTAAGAGTATTCTAAGGGCACCATAATAATTCATGAAATTTTCTTGCATCCTTGTTTCTTGCATTAAAATTCTCTCATCAAGGTTGTACTAGAGGTTTTATTTCAAAAAGGAGATTTTTAATTCTCACATCTAAGTTATTCAATTATTCATCAAATGAATATTGTAATCATTCACATTCATGAGGTTTTCTCTTACATAGTTTCCTTTTGGCTTTCTTTGTGTTGATTCAAGGCTATTACATTACATTCTTTACTACATACTTAATACAGTTACATCTACATTGGGAATTATATTCACCATTATTAGATTTTCTTCTACCACTTGCTAAAATTTTCTATTTAAATTAAAATTTCAAGGTTTATTTCAAAATCTATGGGTTGACCAAGGCATGCTCACCCCGAGCAAACAAAATAATTTCTCTTCTTTATAGATTAATGATCACAGTTTTAGATATAGATACGAGTACTCTTTTTGTAGAATTTATGAGATCTAGAGAAGCTTTAGTCATACACATTGAAAAAAAGTGATGCTTCCATAAAAAAATTATCTATAGTATTTATATATATATATACATTGAATCAAAGTAACATCTTCATTAGATAGATCTCTATCTAGCTTTTTTTCTTCTCAACTTCCTGATTCTAGATCTAGTTTGTGTTCTATCATCAATACTTCTCAAATACAATTTTTAACCCTTTAAAGTGTCTTTAATTTATTTTATTTCCTTATCCCTTTACTATATATATATATATATATATATATATATATATATATATATATATATATATATATATATATATATATATATATATATATATATATATATATATAAGTTTCTTTCTTTTAAAATTAGGGTTGTAATTGTGATTTTAATTCAAAATAATAAATGTACCATCACATGAAACATCTAAAGTAAGTTAACATTGTAGAAACTTTTTTTTTTCTTATTTCCTTATCATAATTTGGGTTTTGTATTTGACTACCTTCATATTTTGGGCTTTGCTAATAAAACTTGAGGGATATTGAAGATTATGTTTGGAAGCCCTCCTTTTCTTTTTACCGTTGGATGTTTAGGAAGTGTAAGTGTACTTTGATACACATCTTATTTTTGATCTCTCTAGTGTTTTCTATTAGTATAGTAAGTAGATTCGATCGCTCTTCACTGTGACCAAGTCACTCTATATAGGTCGAGTCATGTATTTATAAAGACATGTAAATAATCTTGTATATGCCAAGATCTATAGGAGTAGCAAGTCTTTGGTCGCCAAGTATTCTTATGCAAGCCGAGTTCAGTAAAAGACAATAAAATAGAGCAAATGGATGTTGATTCATACAAAAGGTGTCGAGCTAGTTGAGGCCAAGTGTCAGCAGGAAGAACATGTATGACCAAGCATTAGAGATAGTATGTGCCAAGCAATCCAGTTTGGACAAGAATTTTTGAAATGACACAAACTTAAGGCAAACCATTTTGAATTGACATTTAAATAACATTTAATGTTTATAGAGGTTTTTTACAAAGGTTGTTATGTGTTTTGATGTGGATCATCGATTTGTATGAGGAAAAATAACCAATTAGATGAAGACGATAAAAAGGAAACATCCAGATTATTGATCTTATCATAGAAGACTCTATAGATGTCTTTATAAGGAAGATCCAAATTGTATTTTGTAAGATGTGAAGTGTTGTAATAGATTATTCAAATGAGTTAGGTTTTGGAGGTTGCAAGCAAAAGTGTGAAGTAAAAGAGTATAGCGACTGAGTGTAGTGAAGAGAAAAGTAAAGATTTAGTAGATAGAAGATCAAATCAAAGAAAGGAAAGAAAAGATCTATAATTAGCAGTGTAAGTGCAGACCGAAAGATTAGGTACTGAATCATTTTGGCAAGTGATTAAGGATAAATCTCTTAATAGAGTGACCCTAGTAGGCCTATGTAAATCTCTTAATAGAGTGCTTACTTCATTGTAAGTTTGAAATCATTTAATCAAGATAGATCTAACAATCTTGTAAAAATCTTAACAAGGAAGACCCCTCACAGAGTAGATCATAATAAGTGATCAAATTTGTATTCCAATTAGCCAATCTCATACAACTAAAGCATAATTTTTTATTGTTGAGAGCTTGATTGACTTAGTTGAAAATTTGGAGATCAAGATTCAAGTCATGGAATCAGTATGAACCAAATGGGATCATGCTTTTGTTATGGTTATTCAAACTCATAAGCCATTCATTGGAAAATATGGTTTGATTCCATCCACCCTAGCCTACCAACAAAAAAAAGTGAAATATTCAAGGGGGATAAAAGAATATTGAAAAGAACAAAATAAAAAATGATACCATTCAAAGTTTTCATGAACAAAAGAGGATTAAAAAGGTATGACAAGCAACATCAGACTATTTGTGTCATATAATATTTGTACTATATATACGAGTAAGTTGTAAAAGTTTTGGAGTCCTATACGGACCAAGTCATAGGCATAGGGGTACTATCATTTTTTGACTTATACTATAATCATGTAATCATGAAAAACTATTTTTGCGACTAATGTCAAAGGGTGAGATTGTTGATATCTCTAGTGTTGTTGTGTATTAGTGTCAAACACTTAGTCATATAGTAGAGACTTATAAATAATCTTGTATATGCTGAACTCTATAGGAGTTGAGAAATTCTTTGGTCTCCAAGTATTCCTATGCAAGCCAATATTAGTAAAAGTCAAGAAAATAAAGCAAATGGATGTTGAATCATACATAAGGTGTCTAGCTAGTTGAGGTCGAGTGTCAACTAGAAGAATAAGTATGACTGGGCATCATAGATAGTATGTGTTGAGTAACATAGTTTGACCAAGAATATTTGAAATGGCACAAACTTTGAGGTAAACCATTTTGAGTTGACATGTAAATAACATTTAATGATCATAGAGTTCATTATAGAGGTTGTTATTGTTGGAAACTTACAACTAGAACAATTATTGTTTTATCATTGATGTCAAATCTATTGATAAGACATATTGATACCTAATTTAAATGTCATTTCTATTTGATTAATAAAGAGGATTTGAATAATTTCTCATAACAATAGCACCAAAAGGAAAGTTTGAGTTATGCAAAGGAAGTTACAATGGACATTTGATTAGATAGACTTTGATAAAAAAAAGTGATTGTTTATATCAAGAAAGTTAAAACAAGTCAAGGAATATAGTAAAAGGCTAACAAGTGGCGAGTGATGCTAGTGTCAACCAAGCTATAGTTAGTGTCAAGCACATCTAGTGTTGATCGAGCATCAGTATCAATTGAGCAAGATAGTTGATACTAGGCTAAAATATTTATAGCAACCAATTAATTTAGTGATGACCAAGTGTCAAAATTTAGAGATTCTCAAGTGAGATAGTGTTGAGACCGAACAAAGATCTAAACTTACAAAGTGAGTTGTAATCATATAGATCAAAACCTACTATTTCTTTCTAATTATTGTAAATAATTTATATTGAAATCCTTTTAATAGAAGTTGACCTAAAAGTCATTTGGAATAGTTAACATTCTATGTAAATCTTTTAACTAGGTGATATTCTAAATGGAATGATCAAAGTCTTTTGACAAGGCCGCTCCTAATAGGGTGACTAAATCCTTTAAAAAGGTCACATTTGATAGTGTGTATTGTAAATCATTAATAGGGTTGGCTCCTAATAGGTCTCACTTTGAAAGAGTGAAAAAGTGGTGACATGTTGCTAGTGTTTTTTCCCAAACTGGGTTTCCATGTAAAATCCTAATGTCAAACATGTGTTGAATGCTTGATATGTTTTTACATTTGATAATTTTTTCATTAAGAAAAACATGTTATGTTTGAGACAATAATTTTATCATTACAATAGACACTGAACAACAATAGGATAAGAAGAATAGTGAATGTTTATGTTTTAATGTTCAAATGACACTTGTGGACCTAATTGAGTAATTGATTCACCTCCCTCTCAGTTATTCTAAACATTTCTAACAATTAATATTAGACTTTAGTGCTTATAGAGAAATTTTGAAGGTACTTAAAGCCAAATATCATGACTCATAAGAGAGATATACTAAAGCTAAACAAGGAGAACTTTCTTGCATGGCAGACCTTGATGAGGTTGCACATATCTAGTCTTAGTGATGCTTCTATCAATTTTGTGGACAATGAGTATGTGAAGGTGACAACTAGTCCTCTAACTACTGATCAATTGAAGAAAAATCAAGAACACAACCAAGCAAGGTTGAAGATTGCCTCAGCCCTAAGCTATGTTGAGTTTGATGACTTCAAAAATTTTGATAGTACAAAGAAGATGTGGGACAAATTGAAAACCAAATATGTAGATGATGACAATATCTTAAGATCCAAATCAGAAAACCTTGTGAGGAAAATTCGATGACATGAGAATGGTGGAAGGTGAGAACATAGTGCAATACTGCACAAAGAGTCAAAGATATTGTCATTGCTATTCAAGGTGAAAATGAAGAAATCAAAGATGAAACAGTAATAAGAAAGATATTGAGGACT
Source organism: Cupressus sempervirens (assembly GCA_028749045.1). Taxonomy (NCBI): domain Eukaryota; kingdom Viridiplantae; phylum Streptophyta; class Pinopsida; order Cupressales; family Cupressaceae; genus Cupressus; species Cupressus sempervirens. Next base: position 521,951,556 of record CM053787.1, read on the forward strand.
TTGCTCCCTATATATTACATTAGAGCTTCTACAATCCAAGAACTAAGATGCACACCAGGTAACACTTTGACCTTAGAAGGTGTAATTGGTAGACTTATTGCTTTTGAGATGTCTAGCTTTGATAACTACATACCTACTACTATTGAATCTTCTTTCTAGTCAAAGTTAGTTCTTAGCAAAAGAAAAGGTGTTTATGTGAAGAGTGACAATGATAGTTTAGATAATGAGATTGATGAACTTGAAGTCCTTATTGCAAAAAGGTTTGGAAGAGGAATAGGTATTTTACAAAGGTAAATTTTCTATTATTTGTTTCTCATGCAATAATATTGGTCATATTACTACTAGATGTCTTAACAAAGAGGATAAGGATGAAAGAAAAGAAAAGAAGTACAAAGGAAGAAGAGATAACAAAGACTACAAGAGAAATAATGATAAAAAAAGTAAGAAGTCTTATTATATTACTGAAAAATAAACTGATAATAAATCTAAAAGTAATGATGATGAATTTATCTATGTTGCTATAAAAGAAGACTAGAAAACTTCATTAATCTCATATGATAGATAGATAATTGATAGTGGATGCTCCAATCATATGACCAATGATAAAGATAAATTTGAAGATATTGGTTCATACAAAGGTGGGTGTGTTAAATTTGGTAATGATATCCCATGTGTTGTAAAATGTAAAGGTAATTTCAATTGACTAACAAGATAAAATATGATAATGTTTGCTAGCTATAAAAATTAGGTTACAGAGTTGAATTTCACAACAGGAAGACCAAGATACATGATGTTGATGTTAGTAAGCTAATTGGAACTGGTGATTAGACAAGAGGTAACCTATTCTATCTAGATTTATCAAATGAGACATGTATGTTTGTACAACAAGAAGATGTCTGGTTATGATATAAGAGATTATGTCATCTGAACTTTGATAATTTGGTGAATATCAGTAAGATGAAAAAAATAAGAGGGTTTCCTAAACTAAAGAAGCTTGATAATGATATGTGTAAATAATGTCAATTGGAAAAAATTACCAAGTCTAGTTTTAAGAGAAAAACATACATTGCTAGTGATATTTTGGAATTGGTTCATACTGAATTATATGGGCCTACTAATGTTCAAAGCTATTGTGGAGATAAGCATTTCATTCTATTTAATGATGACTACTCTAGGATAATGACTATGATGTTTCTTAAAGCTAAATTGATGTTTCTTAAAGATAACTTTGATGTTTTTTAATTATTCAAGTGGTATTTAGCAAGAGTTAAAAAAAAAGGGAAGAGTTTGAAGTGATAAAGATCTAATAGAGGTGGTGAATTCATTTCAAATAAGTTCAATACATTCTACAATGACATAGGAGTTTAAAGACAGATGTCAGCACAAAGGACCCCCCTTCGAATGAAATCGCTAAAAGGAGAAAAAAATCAATAATGGATTGTGCAAGAACATTGCTGATGGAGAAGAGTGTATCAAAGAAGTATTGCAGAGAAGTTGTTAAAACTATTGTTTACACCCTAAATAGAGTACAAATCAAGAAAGGTACAAATGCTACACCTTTTGAACTATGATATGGTTATGCTCCTAATGTCAAATATTTTAAAATACTTGGAAGAAAATGATATATATTTAAAGAAAATAGGAATTGAAAACTTGATGAAATTTAAAGTGATGAAGGTATATTCCTAAGATATTCCACTAAGAGTAAAGCTTACAAGTGTTTGAATTCTAACACCAACAAAGTTGTGGAAAATGCAAATGTGAGAGTTGATGAGTTCGCAGAGATAAGTGACATTTCATGTGATAAAGAATCTGAAGATTACAATACATTCATATATGTGGAAGATGGTGCTCCCAACACTCAAAATGCACAAACAAACCAAGCTATAGTTTCCCAACAGATAGGAAATGATGAAGTGCAAATACAAATTGTCGACCAACATAGTGTGGGTGCTAAGAAAGAGACTAAAGATGATGAGTCACAAACAAGAAATGCCAACCATTAGATAGCAAGTGTCGAGCATACAGAACATGAATGTGAACCTAAAAAAGAAAGAGCAAATGAGCTTGGTATTATTTTCCAAGATGAACTTGTAGAAGAATAAAGAAGGAAACTACCCATGCTAGCAAAATATGTTATAATACATCATAAACTTGAACAAATCATTGGTAATTCTGAATCAAGTTTTATGACAAGGAACTTGACTCAAAGATGACACATGCTTATTTTGTGAATTTGAGCCCAAATTAGTAAAAGATACTTTAGAAAATAAAGATTAGATTCAAGCAGTGAATGAGGAAATTGACTAGATTGAGAAGAAAAATACTTGGACTTTAGTACCAAGACCTGAAGACAAAAAATTTATTGGAAAAAATAGGTTTTTAGGAACAAACTCAATAAAAATGGTTAAGTAACAAGAAATAAGGCAAGACTAGTATGCAAAGGTTATGCTCAAGAAGAAGGAGTTGATTATGGAAAAACTTTTTCTCCTGTGGCAAGATTGGAAGGAGTCAAAACTCTACTTGCATACTCAACCTACATGAATTTCAAGGTTTATCAAATAGATGTCAAATCTACATTTTTAAATGGTATACTTGAGGAATAAGTGTACATTGATCAATGTGAAGGATTTGTGGGTCTAAACAAGAAGAACATGGTATGTAAATTTAACAAAGCTCTTTATGGATTGAAACATGCTCCAAGAGCATGGTATGAAAGATTACATAACTATATGATGAAGATTGGTTTTGAAAGGGCAAATGATAACAAGAATTTATACTTGAAGAACGGTAAGAACAATGAAGTACTATTATCTAAAACATTTGTCGATGATATTATATTTGGAGGAAGAGAAGCATTATGCAAATCATTTGTTGATGAAATAAAGAAGGAATTTAAAATTTCTATGTTTGGTGAAATCAGATTCTTTGTTGAAATATAAGTATCTCAAATGAAGTTTGTTATATTTAATACTCAATCCAAATACATCAAGGAGATGCTAAAGACTCTTGGCATGGAAGAGTCAAGGCCAGTGAGCACACCTATGTTTATAGGACATACATTATCTAAGAATGATGATTCTGTTGAAGTGAACCATGCCTTATACAAATCCATGATTGAAAAACTACAATATGTCATTCACGACAAACCATATATTGCATTAGTAGTTGGGATAGTTGCTAGATTTTTAGAAAATTCTAAAGAGAATAAAATGATGGTTCTAAAAAGGATAATGAGATATTTGAAAGGTACAAAAGACTATGGATTCTATTATAAGAAAAGTGATGGATTTGAATTGAATGTACTTACTAACTCAGATTGGGCAACAAATATTGATGATAGAAAAAGCACTAGTGGAGGTGAATCCTTTCTATGAAAGAAATTGGTACCATGCAAAAGTAAAAAACATAATTGTATTTCCCAATCAAAATTTGAAATTGAGTATGTGGCAACTACAATAAACTGTTCAAATATCATGTGGATAAAGCAATTATGAAAGAATAAATTATAGATCCAGTGATTATCTACTGTGATAACACAAGTGTCATTAACATTTCAAAGAATCTAGTGATGCACACTGAGACAAAGCACATTGCTATTAAGTATCACAACTTGAGGGAACTAGTTCAAGACAAAGAGGTAAAGCTAAAATATGTGAATACAAAAGAACAAATTGTTGACATATTCACTAAAGCTTTACCTAAAGATGCTCATTAATATCTTAGAGATAAATTAGGGGTGATTCCCCTAAACAAAGATACTAAAAAAGACAAGGTGCATTGCATCAAATGTACAAATTAGACTATCTTACACATTAATCCAATACAACTCTACTTTGAGAAATGCCTAAGGTAGATTGTCAAGTACAACATAAAAAAATAGTCATAGACAGATGGCAGGAATCTATCAGAGATGGAAACATCTACATAATTTAGATGTATGAAGAGTTTGAAGCTCATAAAGCTAAGTGTCTTTGGTATTGTTGTCAAAGAGGGAGAGATAAGAAACTGAAGAGAGATATTGTGTAAGAGATAGAGGGAGAATCTACAAAGGAAGATGTATCCAAGAGGGAGATCTATCATTTTAGAGGGATAAAATCAGCAAAGAGAATCAGAATGAAACTAAGGCTATTGATCACTCTATTGGAAATATTAGAGGAGTAATTGAGACAGGAGGGGTGAATTCATTACCAGATAAATAAATCCCAAATCTATGAAAATAGCATGAAAAATAAATCCCAGAGATGTTAGTAGAAAATAGACTATGAAAAATGAATACTACTAATGCTCAACAAACACACATAAAATGTTGTAACTCGGTAAACACTGAATATGCTTGGTAAGTACTTAACATGCAAATCTTAGATGTTATTTGTGATTTCCATTATTTTAAACTTAGATGCAAACACAAAAGAAAATAGCATGAACACATTTGACACCGAGATTTAACATGGAAATTCAATTGGGAAAACCACCAATTGCAACTAGTTACTCTTTTCACTCTTTTGAAGTGAGCCCTATTAGGAGGTAACCTTGTTAAAAGTTACGAAACACACTATTAGGTGTGACTTTGTTAAAGGATTTAATCACCCTATTAGGAGTGGCCTTGTTAGAGGTTTTACAAATGACTGCTAAGCCAACTCTATTAAGAGATTTAGATCACTACTACAATAGTTAGAGAGTAACAATGAGATGACCTGATTTCTAATGCAATTGAATTGTTGATTACAAATCTCTATTCTGGCTTGTACTTGATCCTTCCTGATTGAATATATCTTTTTAGCTTCATAAGGATATTGTACTTATCCTTTTGATTCACTTCCTTACAATGTCATTAGATCTTCAAAATCTTCCATGCATTCACATTCTTACACATTTTTCAAATTCTCAACTTGACCTTATACTTATATCATTCATATTATCAAGTTGGCTCATATACAACTTAGAATAACTAATATTCATCACCTCAGTTGGCTAGAACCAATAGATAAATCAATTAAACTCAATATGCCAAAATAAAAAATCCTTCGTTAGCTGACCCTTCTTAGTAGACACTAACTTAGAAACATTTTGTATCTGTTAACCAAGTGAACTCGGTTAACACTGCATATTTGTAAAGATCCTTTGGTAACTGACTAAGCTCGATTAACACTAGTTCCATCCAACATTTCCTTCATTAACTGCATGAGCTTGGTTAGCACTCATCTTCTGTAAACTTTCCTTGAAGCTTGAGTTAACTCAGTAGACACTACCTTCTGAACTAGGGCAAACACACAAATGCTTGGTAGTCATAGAAAACTATTTTGTGTAACATCAAAAGAAATACACAATTAAGCAATTGTATCCAACAATCTCTCTCTTTGGCATTGATGGCAACACAATATGTCATAACACAATGACATTTTTGGAACAAAAATAAAGTAAAGAACATATCCTTAGTTTTATTCTGATTCATATCTATGAGAACTTTCTTTGTCAGTATGAACTCTTTTTGTTTTCAGTTTCTCCCTTTGTCAAAAAACTTTTCTCTACAACAACTATTACCAAGTTCATTCTCCCTTATAGACATCTCTATGATAGCATACTTCTCCCTCTTACAGAAAAGTTCTTCTAATTAAAATTTCTTATAAGATATGATAGTAAACTTCTCCCTCTTTGACAACACATGCCAAAGACAACAACTCTGTTAATATCAATTTACCTTAAGTACTGATTCATTTGAAATATGCCCTTGTCAATACTACACCAACTGATTGGTCTTCAATAGGTTCTGGTTGATGCATCACTAAACTTCATTTAGTGAGATTTAGATAGGGGAATGACCCCTAGCTTACTTCTTAGATATAGAAATGCATTCTTAGGTAATGACTTGGTGAATATGTCTACAATCTATTCTTTTGTGATCACATATTCCAATATGACTTCCTTATCTTGAACTAATTCTCTTAAGATGTGATATTTTATTGCAATGTACTTTGTTTTGGTATGCATCACTGGATTCTTTGATATATTAATTGCACTGGTGTTAACATAGTATATAACTTTTGGATCTTTGATATCTATCTTCATTCCTTCCGATACTTGTTTGAACCAAACAATGTTAGAGCAATTAACTGCTATTGCCACATATTTTGTCTTTGATGTGGATTGAGAGATGCAATATGTTTCTTGCTTGTCCAAGAAACTAGTCTTTTACCAAGAAAGAATGTTCCACCACCAGTGCTCTTCCTATCATCAATACTTCTTGCCCCTTCAACATTAGTGAACATGCTTAAGTCCAAATTGCATCCAATTTTGTACCATAAGCCATAGTCTTCTGTACCTTTCATATATCTCATGATTCTCTTGATTTCCATCATGTGATTTTCTCTAAGATTTGCTAAGAATCTTGCCACCATATCAACTGCTAATGCAATGTGAGGCCTTGTATGTACTACATACTGCAATTTTTCAATCATTGATCTATATGTGGTCTAATCAACTTCCTTTGAATCATCATTCTTGGAAAGCTTATGTCTAGTAGACATTGGGTTCCAATTGGTCTTGAATCTTCCATTTCAAATTTCTTTAGTATCCCCTTGATATACTTACATTGAGTGATGTAGATATCGCTTTTGCTTTGCTAAATCTACAATCCAACAAAGAATTTTATCTCACCAAACATGGATATTTCAAATTCATTAATCATTTCTTCTGAAAATGCTTTGCATAAGTCATCATTTCCTATGAATAAGGTATTATCAACAAATATTTCTGCCAACAATCTACTTGTTTGATCCTTCTTTGATATATATTTTTCTATATAGACTACTATTTTTCATTTGTTCTTTGAAAGCCAATTTGTATCAATTAATTATGAAGTATTTCATAGCAAGCTCTAGGAGCTTCCTTGAGACCATATAATTCTTTGTGTAATTTGTAGGCCATGTCTCTTTTGTTAGGATCTACAAAACCTTCTAGTTGTTCAATGTAGACTTCCTCATCAAGAAATCTATTCAAGAATGTATATTTAACATCCATTTGATACACTTTAAATCTTCTATGTGTTGCATATGCTAGTAGAGTTTTGACACTTTCTAATCTTGCAACAAGAGCAAAAGTTTCACCATAATCAATACCTTTTTGAGAATAGCTTTTGCACACCAATCTTACTTTGTTTCTGGAAACTTTTCCATCTTCATTCAATGCGCTCCTAAACACCCATTTTGTGCCAATTATATTTTTATCCTTGGGTCTAGGTTTTGTTCTTCTTTATTTGTTGTATTTCTTCATTCATTTCTTCAACCCACCTTTCATTATCTAGAGCATCTTTAACATTTCCAGGTTCAAATTCAACAAGTAAACATGTACTTTTTAATTTTCTTCTTGTCATTGTTCCATCAGATTTGTCTGCAATGATCTCATTAGGTGTATGATGCCTTCTAACATATCTTGTTAGCACAGGTTCTTTGGATTTTAAATGAGTTCCACTTTTTTCATCATGAACTTCAGTATCTAGCACATGTTCCATTGTCTATGACTCAGGTCCATCAGACATAGTTTGAACTAGCTTGGTAGCTTTTGATTGAGACTTGAGTCCTTCAAACTGTGACTTGGGTTGCACTATCTGCAACTTGGTAACTATTGGAGATTTTGGGGACTCGAGAGATGAAGCCTTCTTTCTTTCAGATAGATTTGGTATGGTATTAGTTTCATAGAAAACAAATCTTTTGTAATCCTCTGACTCTGTGTTGTTGTCTTTTTCACTCTTTTCTTCAAACTCATCAATTCTCACATGTACACTTTCTATGATTTTTATGAGTAGAGAAATTCAAACATTTGTATGCTTTACTTCTACAGGAGTATCCTAAAAATATTCTTTCATCACTCTTGATATCAAATTTGTCTTTTCTAGATTCTTTCAAGATATAACATTTTCTACCAAATACTTTCAAGTAACTTACATTAGGTTTGTAACCATACCATTGTTGACAAGGAGTTTGATTTGAATCTTTTTTCAACTATACTTTGTTAGGTATGAACTGCAGTGTTGATAGCTTCCTTCCAATATTTGATTGCAACATTTTTTTCAATCATCAGTTTTTGATTGCAACATTCTACCTTGAATCCAATGTTATTCAATTGTACCACACTAAGTAGATTATGTTTTAGTCTTTCAACCCTCTATCATAATATTCCATGTGCTCAAATTTTATTTTGTCTCCAATCATATCATGTGAATAGCCACTGTCAATAATCCATGTACCATTTTTGCTACTATCAATGTACCATGTACCATTTTTGCTATCATCTTTTACTCCAATATATGCCATTTCATCTTCACTGTTATCAAATTCCTTAGCCATAAAATAAGATTTCTTACCTTTGTCCTTGTAGTTCTTGCAATTCTTGGAATCCTTCTTGCCTTTTTTCTTATTTCTTTTTTTTCATCTTTGTTTTCTTTATTCGGACACCTTGTAGCAACGTGACCAATTTCTTCACAAGAAAAATAGATCAGTGAAACTTTACCTTTGTACTTTCCTCTACCTTTGGAATACTTTCTTGCAAGTAGGGCGTCAACAACTTCAAGATCACTTTCTAAGCTTTCTTCTCTTTCTTCTTCTTCACTTTTTGATTGATTGGACTTTGATTTCTTGCTTTTTTTCTTGAGTGAGAGTTTAGCTTCAAATATAGACTCCATAACTTTTGAACTAGGCAATATATTTATCAATATAGTTATCAAACTTATTTAACTCAAAAGTTATCAATCTTCCAACTAGAGCATCAATGTTATTTTATTATTTGGATTACATCTCATCTCTTGAATAACAAACACAATAATTGCATAAATAGAAAAAAGAGTTCTAAGTACCTTGGTTACAAGATTTTTCCTACAATGTCTCCTCTAGATGCTTTGATTGCGCTCACACTTGCTTTGATTCTTTCCACAAATTTTGCAATGTTCTCATCTTCTCTCATTTTCATCTGATCAAAATGACCTATAAGACTTTTGGCCTTATCTCTTCTTACATTTTCATCTCCTCCATAAATGTCTTTTAGTTTGGTCCACATTTCATAAGTAGTTTGGCAATCTTTTACTTCATCAAATTTAGCATAACTGAGAGTAGACACAATATCAATCATCATGATGTTATGATTCTTCTTTTCAGCAATATTTTCAACTGATAATGTTCCAATGGGAGTCTTGTATTCAGTATCAAGATATTTACAACCTAAATCATTAACAGTAGCCAAATGTAACCTCATAAGTCCTCGAAATGTTGCAAAATTATTTCTATTTAACTTGGGAATCTCTCTTCTATATGGCATCTTGATCTTTAGCTTAGGTCCTTAAATCCTTCTTTACAAGCACCAAGAGCTTTGATACCAATTTTTAAAAATATAAGAGGAGTAACTAAGAGGGAAGGGGTGAATCAATTACCATAAAAATAAATTCTAGATCCCTTTAGATGTCAGTAGAAAATAAACTCTGAAAACTGAATACTACTAATGCTCGGTAAACACACATAAAATGTTGTAACTTGATAAATACTGACAATGCTCGATAAGTACTTAACATGCAAATATTAGATGTAATTTGTGATTACCATTATTTTAACCTAGCTGCAAACAAATAAAAGAAAATAGCATGAACACATTTGACACCAAGATTTAACATGGAAACCCAATTTGGAAAAATCACCAATTGCATCTAGTTACTATTTTTACTCTTCTGAAGTGAGTGTTGTTAGGAGCCAACCTTATCAAAGGTTACAAAACACATTGTTAGGTGTGACCCTATTAAAGGATTTAATCACCCTATTAGGAGTGACCTTATTAGAAGTCTTTGGACAATTTAATAGAACTGCCACCTTGTTAGAAGTTTTACAAATAGCTGCTAAGTCAAATCTATTAAGAGATTTAGATCATTGCTACAATGGTTAGAGAGTAATAATGAGATGACCTAATTTCTAATGCAACTAAATTATTGATTATAAATCTTTTTTCTGGCTTGTACTTGATCCTTCCTAATCTAATATATCTTTTTAGCTTCACAAGGATATTCTACTTATCCTTTTGATTCACTTTCTAACTATATCATTAGATGTTCAAAATCTTCCATGCATTCACACTCTTACACACTTTTCAAATTCTCAACTTGACCTTATACTTATATCATTTATATTGTCAAGTTGGCTCATATATAACTTAGAATAACTAATATTCATCACCTTAGTCGGCTAGAACCAATAGAGAAATCAATTAAACTCAATATGCCAAAATAAGAGAATCCTTCGTTAACCAATCTTTCTTAGTAGACACTAACTTACAAATGATTTTCCTATATTAACCAAGTGAACTTGGTTAACACTGCATATTTGCAAAGATCTTTTGGTAGTCGAGTGAGTTCAGTATATACTAGTTCCATCCAACATTTCTTTCATTAACCAAGTGAGCTCAGTTAACACTTATCTTCTATAAACTTTCTTTTGGCACCTGAGTTAACTCGATAGACACTACCTTCTAAACTAGGCAAATATAGAAATGCTTGGTAGACAGAAAATTGTCTTCACTACCCACGTAAGCTTGGCATGCACTAATTGATAATGACATTTGTGTAACTTCAAAGATAATACACAATTATTCAATTGTATCCAACACACTCATGTGAGTTAAATCTTTTGAATTGTATGGTATTATGGTATTAGTACTAAAATGTTTGAGATGTTTCCATCATTGTTAAAGAGGGATATTGTTGGAAACTTATAATTGGAATAATTGTTATTTTTTCATTGATGTCAAATCTATTGATAAGACATATTGCTACCTAATCCAAAAGTCATATCTATTTTATTGATGAAGAGGATTTGATAAATCACTCATAACAAAAGCACCTAGAGGAAAGGTTAAGTTATTAAAAGGAAGTTACAATGGACATTTGATTAGATAGACTTTCATAAATCAAAGTGATTATTTATATCAAGAAAGTTGAACTAAGCCGAGCAATAGAGCAAAAGGCTAAGGAATGCTAAGTGATGCTATAGTTAGTACCAAGCAAATTTAGTGTTGACCAAGCAAGATAGTTGATGCCAAGCTAGTAATTTAGTGATGATCGAGTGTCAAAATCTAGAGATTGTTGAGTGACAGTTTGAGAATAAATTTGAAGAAATCATGAGATCTAGCTAACTCAGTTAGTTTCTTGGGAGATGTAAACTGTGTTGAAGATAAAATTTATGAGTTGGAACATTAAATTCAAGGTGAGGATTAGGTAAAGACCTCATAGAAGAATTCTAGAGAGGTTTCTAAAGGAAGGTTAAGAAGATGGACAAATACAATGAATCATGTTGAACTTGATTGTAAACCCTAAGATCTACAATGATCATGGAAAATGGTAAGGAAAGAATCACCTATTTAAAGTGTATAGAGCCAAACAAAATTGTCTAGAGTGGTGAGCATGAGAAAGGCATAGAGACAATGCACAAGCATGAACACAAAAGTGTGTTAGTAGATGCGAAGCCAAAGGAGAGAGCTTACATAGATGCTGCTAATATTGATAAGTGAATCTATGAAGATGGCTTAAGTGTTTTTGAAAGGAGAAGGTTTATTTCTTGAAGGGTTACCAAGAAAAAACAAGAATAGAGATGACAATGGGGAGCTTATCAATAAGTCAGCACAAGAACAAAACAAATATATGAACTTGTAAAGTGAGTTGTAATAATATAGATCAAAGCTTACTATTTTCTTTCTAATTATTGTACACAGTTTGTATTGAAATGATTTAAATAAAGGTTGACCTAATAGTCATTTGGAAGACTTAACAGTCTATGTAAATCCTTCAACTAGGTGACATTCTAAATGGAATGGTCAAAGTCCTTTGACAAGGCCACTCCTAATATGGTGACTAAATCCTTTAACAATGTATATTGTAAACCTTTAACATGGTTGATTTCTAATAGTGCTCACTTCAAAAGAGTGAAAAAGTGGTGACATGTTGCTAGTGATTTTTTCCAAATTGGATTTTCATGTAAAATCCTAGTTTCAAAACTATTTTAAATCCTTAATATCTTTTTACATTTGATAATATTTTTATTAAGAAAAACATGTTATGTTTGAGATAGTAATTTTACCATTATAGTAGAGACTAAGCAGTAGCAGGATATGAAGAACAGTTAGTGTTTATGTTTTAATGTTCAAATGGTACTTATGGACCTTGAGTAACTAATTCACCCTCCCTACCTCTTAGTTATTCTAAATATTTCAAATATTTATGTGTTTTGACATGGATCATCGATCCCTATGAGGAATAACTAATCAGATGAAGAAGGCTAAAAAGGAAACATCCAAATAATTGATCTTATTCTAGACTCTACATATGTCTTTATAAGGATAGATCCAAACTCTATTTTGTAAGATATAAAGTGTTGTAATAGCTTACACAAAGGAGTTAGGTTTTGGAGGCTATAAGAAAAAGTGTGAAGTAATAGAGTATAGTGACTAAATCAAGTAGTAAAAAATAGAGTAAAGATATATTAGATAGAAGATCAAATCAAAGAAATGAAAGATAAGATTTGTAATTAGCAGTTTAAGTGCAAACCAAAGGATCAAGTACTAAATCATTTTGGCAAGTGAATCAACGTAAATCTCTTAACAGAGTACCTCTAATAGGCCTATGTAAATCTCTTAATAGAGTGCTTACTTCATTGTAAGTTTCAAATCCTTTAATCAAGGTATACCTAATAGTCTTGTAAAGTTCTTAACAGTGAAGCCCCCTCATAGGGTAGATCATCAGAAGTGATCAAATTTCTATCCCTAACAAGTGAACTTTATTACTATAGTAGTGAAGATTTGTGCATGTCATCCTCACCCTTTTTTTATTTCAATCTTGGAGGGTTTTTGAGTAACCAAAATCTCGTGTTATGTGTTTACATTTTCACGTTGATGGATGTGATACATAGTTAGATCTATTTCAGCATTTGAAGTTTTGAGTTATGTTATGCATAATCTACATATGAGATGGATTATGCGCTGAATGTAGTCAAGTTATCTTGAAGGATAAAATTTTAAGTGATCCTGATTCATGCCCCCCAACCCCCTCTCAGTATCTTGAATTCCCAATAATCTTCCAACAATTGAGTACTTCCATTCCCTGCACCCACACCCTAAATTTTTTTTGAACTTGATGTATTACCTCCTTTGTTTGAATTTGACTTATATTTTTCAATCCATTCATGTATATTGTTCTTGATCTCATTGTTCTTGGTACATAATCATATCTATGTTCACTTTTTCTCTTGCATGTCTTTATCATGATTATGATGTTTATGAAAATTTCTATAATTTCAAGATGCTCACATCATTACATGATTTTCTTACATAAGGTTTTATGAGGAGAAGTACTAATATAAGGTTTTCTAGTTAAGCATTTTTCAAAGCCATAATTATAATTTATCTATTTTACTTATTCATCTGTTAGATGACATTAGAGATTTTATTAATGGTTATCACAATCATATGACTCATCTTATGCCACCTACTCATGATCAATCCCATCATCCTTCTTCTTCCTTCCAACAACTTCAAAGTATGGTTCACAACCCTGATGTTAAATAGTTCATAGATAATCCATCTCCTTAGCCACCACCCATAAACATCCCTCACTCTCCTAAATAGAAAATACCTCATTCCATTCCTACTTACACTACATGTTCTTCTAAACCTCAAGATGAATCATTGTATCATACTTCGAACTACTTATACCATATGTTATTATATTATCACTATTGGTTTTAAGTGTTTAGATTATTGTACAAGGTGAAATTGGAAGCAATTGGACTTGGTCTTAACTACTTCACATTTAGGGGGTTAACAACCTTGTAATTCAAAGAGATGTTAAGGAGATTGATCCTTTCAATTCCAACTATAACATTACTAGATCTAGGAAGATTAGGGCCAACCAAATAATAAAAGACCACTAAAATAAACAAAGATTTAATGGTTATAGAGTTGGAGAAAGAATGAAAAATCCTTAAAACCGTAATGTAGCAAGAGATATGAAATAAGATACTAGATGTAATAAATAGATATATTTAAATAAAGAAGGTAATTAGAACAATCACCTCTGTATTTGATTTGTTTTCTTGTTTTGCTATTTAAAATAGACAAACAATGTCAAATCTCAATCTTAAACTACAAAATCTGCAAAACTTGAAATCATTCAACAATAGAGCAAGTTAAACTTATCCAAGTAGGGATGACTTTATCTTGAAGAAAGGTTAACTTTTTGGTAAGGTCAATTTTCTCCCGAAGTAGTGGAGCAATGAGTCCCTGATAAACTATTTCTGAATCCAATCCTTATTTTAAAGTTATGAAGAATGATAAAAAAGGTATCCGAATCTACAACCTATTATCCTTTCCAAAATATGCAACCTATAATAAAAATAGTTTTTGTTTGTTGATTGGAGGAATTGGCCATGAATTGAAATAATTGAATTGCAAAAATTTAAAGTATATGTATGAATTTACATTACAATAGTCAAATCTCTTGAATCAAATACAATGAGTTCTCTTTACTTATTGGATTGGATCAAGAATGTGGATGAATGGATGTAGAAGATACAATAAAGGACCCTGAATGGAGTGAGGGAGATCTTGGACATAAAGTCCTTCAATTTCTTGAATTCTTGAATCCTTCATTTTGAAAGGAGGAATTTGGTTGAATACCATGAATGCTAACTTGGGTGCTTAAATGGTAGTGCGCATGAATTCTTGATAGTGCTATGAGATTAGATGAAAAATGGATAAAATGAATATTCTTACAAAAGGGCTCAAACTTAACTTTCTCATATAGGCCAACTTACCTCAAATTATACACCATGGGTAAACTCGCACTCAAGATTTGAGAAGGGGACCCAAGATAGGGCCCAAGTATGCCCTATATTCTTTATTGTCCTAGTAGGGGTGCACTATGTCTCTTATAGGGTAAGGAGACACAACATACCTCCTAACCAAGGCTCAAAATCCTAGGGACTCCTTTGGGTCCCAAAATAAGCCCCAAATCCTAAAAATAGGTACAAATTATGAGATATGACCATTATAGTATATAAAATAGATTCCAAGTAATTGGATGAAGGGGAGGGAGGACCTAAGTGGTTAGATCCTACCCCAAGATCCATCTTGTTTTACATGCACACTTCATTACCCTTCTTGACCTCTCTTATATATCATAAGCTTTTCCAAGTTGGCTTGAATACCTTTTCAAATAATCATTAAACATCTAACTAGTCAACCTCAATTAGTCAATTAATTAACAACTATAATCTCTTGATACTCACTTAATACTATGATTAACTACTTGGTTAACACCATTTATCCTTCATTGCCTGATTACTTAGTTAAAACTGTGATTTCTTCATTCTTCGACTAAGATCAACTAATACTGTCATGCTTAGTTAATACTAATTGTGCTTAGTTAATACTAACATTTTCTCGGTTAATACATTTTCTCAATGAATACTGACATTTGTGTAAAATAAATGACAACATAGAATTTTAAGAATTATTTCCAATAAATAGCTCCCAATCTTAAACTTCACCAAGCATGTAATGCTACACAAAGAAAAAGTGAAAAATATTTGAAACAAAAACAAGAAAAATGCACACAATTTTTTTTTATATTCATACAACATAATACATGGATCCAAACAGTTCAATGTTTACACTCAATTCGTAAACCTCATAATAATAAAGAATCTTGTCCACACACATCTCCATCGAAATACAAAAACATATGGAGTTCATAAGAAGAATGAGATACATTATCATCTCTAAAAGCCTATGTTTAATGCCCCGCCAAGGGATCCAAAGAATTAACCTAGAATTTCACTAAATTTGGTAACATTTTTTTTTTTTTAAAATAAGAAAGTAAAACCATTCATAACATTCGCGGAAGCAATAGTAACATCTAACTAAAAGTAAACATAACATATATACATAACAGGCTACATTCTTTAAAGATCCCTTAATGTTGAATTACATCTAAATCAACCATTCATCTAACATCACATTCTTATGAAATAACAATGATACATCCAACATTCATAAATTACATTTTCAATTGCTCAATCATCCACTGTACATGACACATGGTATGAAAGGCTTAAAAAAATAAACATCCATGTAAATAAAGTACATCGACATCCAATATTAATCCATGATGCAATTAAATTAAATGAAATCACATATCATACATGATACATCATCACAAAAGATAACCATATATCACAAACATAAATAACTAAGTGCACGGTTCCTCCCAACCGTTAATAGCATCATTAGACCATTGTGGGCCCTAGCCATCCCTCCGTGTGTAACATCCCAAATCACTGAAGAGATCATCGGTATTAACATAGTAGGAATGTCACTCTTAACACATCCTACTAACATACAAAGTAAAGCATAGGATACCATCATCTAACATATGCAAATCATCAATATAAGAAACATACCAGTAAATACATCCATCATAAGGTATATCATCAATCATAATGATCCAAGAACATAATGAAGATAAATACCAACCAAGAATACTCCAGCCAGGGTGTCTCGGACAGATCTCAAATGATAAGAGTGGAAAAACACTACCACCCGATCGCATGGAACCTAAGTGGTCCACTCCCACCGTGCTAAGGAGATAATCTCAAGTCCCAAACAGGCTATCCATAACACATAGCACAAATCTCTATAGTTTAGGAATCCTAAAAGCACACTAACTCAAAGGTTCCAACACACACAAAATCGACATCTAATTCCCAAAGGCACAACAATGACATGTAGGAAACCTACTCTGCAAGTGGAAAAGTGTCATCGCAATTATCACGTACAAGTTACCTTGGCAGTTAGTTAAACTCCACGGGTCCATACTGATCTCATGCGGCCACTAGTATCCTCTCATACTGACGAGGCATACTACGGAATGTACGGTCGCAACCATGCGTTCTCACTACTCCCATCCTAGCCTGTATAAACACTCAAAGCATGGGTGAGAACATCAAAACAATTATCTTTTTAGGTTCATTTAATCCCCATTTAGTATGTAAATATTATCACTTATTAACCAAACTTACAATGAGTTACCCTGGCAGCCACTTAGGGCCTCGGCCTCCATTGCAAGCCACTTCCCGACACTACAAGTAGATTACCTACCCTAAGCTCATGGAATCATAAAATCACCACAGTCTTGTACAAGCGACTGTAAAGAAAATCCAAAAGATAATCCATAAAAATAATCATCAAATAACCATGATAAAAGCATCAAAAATCCATAATAAGAAGATTCATCAAATCTCCAAGATAAGAATCATCAAATCTCCATGAGCATCTAAAAAAACATCCATAAAAAATCATGATCACAACAGTTCTCTATTGGCAACTGAAGGCATCACTGATAATCATAATAATCATTGGTTCTCAATAACCAAAATATATCTCAAAATAAATCACCATATCCATTGGTTCTCAACAAGCAACCAATAATATCTCAAAATCATACTGATCGAAGACTCCAAAATGGTTGAGTCAAACATGTCACAACATGACATCATCAAAAAATAAATCCACATTTCAGTCCCATCATGGTGACTAGAAAATAATCCAAGGATAACTAATTGATGACTCAAAAATGCTCAAGTGTCTCATACGCATACATCTCAGCTTCACACATGAAGACTGATGAACAAAATCAGTAAATACAAACATTTCATAGAGCATACGATCACATTACCATGGTTGAGCTTATAAAAATTGAGATCAAATAAGATCAACATACCATCACATCTCATAACCCCTGAGCCTCTGGTAACAATCTAAGACTGGTCAACACTAGATAACCCAAAACCCAAAACAAGAAGCATATAGAATACACGATGCAGACACATGTTTTGGTTTTGCTATCTTACATAGTTGAATCAAGTGTAGAGGTTTCCAGTTTTCTGTTTGCAGGTATATTTTCAAGTGTCTTAAGTTTCATCATTTGACCTACAAGTCAACCCATTTGTTCCCCGATAGCATTATCCTTCCATTATTAAGAATTACATTCTAAGAATAACTTAAGGGTAAATATTCACTAAACTGATCATCATTGACCTTTAATTAAATTGTTCTCTATATTTAACCATGATTGTAATGGGCACCCCTAGATGTCCCAAAAAAACTAAACCAATTTGCTGAAAGAAATTTTGTCAAACAGTTTGCATGCAACCTCTTATTTCTCAATTTAATGTTTTAAACCCCTTATAACTTCAAAAATCAAACATTTATTTGTTTGTTGTGTTTTGTGCATGGAATTGGTATCATACAACATAAACAAGAAAGAAACTACAATAATATGCAAAGTGAAAATGAACTGTTGCTAATAAAATATTATTTTCAGAATTCATAAAACCACATACATGACAGATTTATCAACTCACTAATTACTTCAGTAGTATTGACATAATACTCCAGCCCATGCTTTCGAACTTGCTGCTACAATACTTTGTCCTTCAATCAGTCCACTACCTTCATAATACCATTCCCTCAAAGCGGCATAAGCATCGGACAAGTAGTGAAGAAGATATGAGCAAAATACCAAATCTGCTTGTAGCCGAAAATGCAACTAAACTGTCTGATAATGAAGCCAATAATAAAAAATTTCAAAGGCCAAACCCCAAGGGAATGACGTCTAGAATGTTACAAGAGAGGATAGACATCCTCAAATGCCAAGAACGGAGCTGCAACTCACACACCAATTTTTTCTCATATTCAACCTGCCTAATGAAGCCACAAATGCTTCCTTTTATTCTATTTCCAAGGGTCCGCTCAACTCATATGGGCAATGTGGGATAAAAGATGTGTAATATATAAAACATATATTAAAACACCCCTTATGTCTCCCTTGGGTACACATCACCAAAAAATAAATATTAAAGTAACACTTTAATATTTTACAATTAAATTAGACATTACTTTAATAAAACTTCAGTTGAGCATTAAAATGTATTAGCAATCGAACTCTGAATAATGCGAGTGATAGCTCATCGAAAAGCTCTCACCGAGGAGTATCGAATCCAATCACCAAAATTGACCTGCACTGTGTCCTGTCGACTTATTAAAAATAGTAAGTATGCCTGAAACTGAGTAAATCAACTTCATTTTGGCCTAAACTGGAAATGACTAGGTCAAAACACTTCAGGATCCCATTAAATCCTTCGTTAGCCCTCGAGACTATGTAGAACAAGGCTAACGCACACACACTTGGTCAACTGCTAAAATGGGGACATTACAATGATCCATATTCTAATTGATTAACCTTTCAACTTTTCTAAGATCATTATTTGTTATATTATCAGAAAGCCAATTATCAATCTTCGAATAAGAATATTATAACTTTATTTATCTCAATCCATTAACATAGGTACACCATCCATGACCTATTAACATCTTATTAGTTTTCAATTAGAAACTTAATTAAGTATTACTAAAGTTTGAGTCTTTGAATTTAATCGTCACCATCGTTGACAACTATACAATATCTAAAGTCATAATTCAAGTCATAAGAATAAAACTTATCAACTTCAATATAGATAATCTACAATCTCGTTAAAAGAATTATATCAAATAAATCTCTATTACATAACTTAATTATTAATTAAATCTAATTAACTCTCATTAATTGATTTAATTAATAATTGTATAACCATAGCAAGGTTCTAATTAACATCAGTTGACTAATAACTAACTAGAATTCTGTAAGTTAAAAGTCAACTATAATTCAATACTCAAATGATCATATTAATAATTCAATAATAATAACTTGTTAATATTTAATGAGAAGCCATATTGGAAATCTTATTATTAAATCTTTAATGATCACATACATCACTCTGCAACAATGTTCCCATTTATATTTTAATAATAACAAGTTATAATAAATCTTCAATACCAAGTATTATTATCTCAAATAAGTTTTCCCTATGTACGTTGATTCAGTTAACTGATAATCCTCCAAATTATTAACCAATTCAATTTGATTAAATATCTTTTATAGTACTTCAATCATTAACTAATCTCCTTTAGAGTAACTCTGTTCGTATTAGTTGATAACTATTTAAACTATTATTTATTAATAGTTTGTTAGACCCAACAAACATTAATAAATAATAAACTTATCACAACTATAAATAATCAATCTAGAGAACTTTTACATAAAACTTCATTAGCTAACTCTTAATACCATTAAGGTATTCAAACGTATTAACTAATAACATAATCTTAATCCAATATCATTTAGAGTTTTTAAATTTAAATCAACATAATATAAATTATCATCTTACAATTATTTAATCAATATTAAAATCAACCATTAGACTCCATTTTCTAATTGTTCTAATAATATTTTGTCTATATAAAAGTTGTTTGAAAAAAATTCCTATCACAAACCAATAAGACTCATTGTAGATTTTAACATGAATAATTTTCAAATTCTTAGCATTATCATCTTTATTAAACAATTCTAAAATTGTTTAATAGTATTCAATATACATTATAAAAAGTTCACTATATAAACTGTATTAAAATCTCTTTTCTTTTAATCCATTTACTTAGATTGACTAATAATTAACTACACTTTTTCTACTATTAACTAATCTTAATTAAATTTTATCTAATTAGATTAGATAATAGACCATATAAAATTAATGCATATTAATAAGATTCTAATAAGGGAAGATTGCAATAATATCTTTAATTCATTTCATACTTCGATATATATTATTTTTGTGAAGTTTAAGCATAAAGAACTCTTAGTTATGAGAAATGGAGAAATATCTGTCTTTGAATAAAACAGTCCCAGTACGACGGTCATATCTCCCTAATGAACTGTTGGATCAGATTGAAATTAAAATATGTTGGAGAGGGCCAAGTTGCGCCAATTTTGATTGGAGCAATCGAATAAATTTGATCACAATAAAAAGTTATGAATGACTGAGTTCGGGTCTATCCAAGGGGCAGCGACAAAACAATTTGTGATGAATTAAAAATTTCTCTTAAAATAATTGTTCTCTAAATTTACCCATTCATCCATCTAATAAGTTTATCCATACACATCTGAAAATATAATTTGATAGAAAGATTACACCTAATCATTCGAATTTTCAACTTAGAATTTCTATTTTAATTTCAAATCTTGTCTATCTAAATAAATATAAATTTGAACCCATACTCGATTAAAATCTAATTTCTTTCACATTTGGAACTAGGGTTTTTTCTATTGTTTTCTTCTCATCCAAATAAAATATCTAGATTCCAATTTCAAATAGTAGATTTAATCACAGAGAGTATTCAGACACATAAAACAAATATGATGAAGACAAGAAGAGAAAGAGTGCAAAGAGAATATGAGAATATCACGAGTGCACCTGGACACTGATGCTAATTTTCCATGCCTCAGAAGTTCATAGAAAATCCCTTCCTTCTCCATCATTCGCAAATCTTCCAAGAATCCAAGCCGATCGAATCCTCCAAGTGATTAGAAGTGCTAGAAGGAGCATAGAAACAAGTAAAAAATATATGAGCATATGAATCTTCTCCCCTGCATGTAAGCTTTGAAGCTTCTATTTTAGCTTGTAGCTCGTGGCTTCCATTAAGCTTTTTCATTTAAGCTTCTATGAATGCCTGAATATAAAGAGCTCTCAAGAAACCTTTAGAATGCTTCTTGAAACAGCTAGAAGGTGTCACCAACTAAGCATGGGTTTTTTTCAACCTTTTTGATGAGTTATAGAGTTGTAGACACCTTGTGCTTAATTGATGCACTAACCCCCGTGTTGTTGACACATGTTAATTCTCATGCAAGCTTATAACTCCAATTTACTTTACTCTTTTCAATTTAATTTATTTATTTATTAAGTCTCATGCACTAACTTTAATATCTCCACTTTTCAATCTTAATATATTTATATTTTAATCATATGAGATTTAGAATCTTTTAATAATTTAAAATATATTTTCCACTTTTAAATTTCATTTTCCAAAACTTTATTGCTAAAATATTTGTTAGCTTTAATAATAATATTATTTAGTCATTTATTTAAAAATGAGCTCCAAATATATTATTATTAAAATAAATATTGTCACATTCCAAATTTAATATTATAACTTTTATCTTTCAATTTAATTATTTTATTTTCAAATTTAATTATTTAATTTAATTAATTTTCTAATTAATTAAATAAAATAAATATTAAAATATCATATTAATTTTTTATTTAATTAAACCATTAATTAAATATTTTAATTGGGCTTAATTAATAGAAAATACTCCAAAGACTCACAAAGGTAAAAATACGAAAAATCCATCATAGCCAAAATACATACAAATCAAACCAAGGGGGTTTATATTACAAATTACATCATCTGACGCATTCAGAGAGTACTCAACTTAGATACTTGTCCTAATTTTTCAATTAGAACAAATGGCTTAAAGGGTTGGGATTTGGACTTGAGAATTTATCTCCCCTCTTTTATCATTGAGATAATGTGATAGGGTACGCTCGTCTTGGCAAGTCAAAGAAGTTGATACTCGGTACCTGCAACCTGCATAAAAACCATGCATGTACAACCACAATATATACTAAACTAAATAAGCAATGGCAAGAAGTGGTGCATCATGTAGATCCCGCCTAGCAGGTGACTACGACTCCCTTCCTTAACCACATCAGACACACCATACAAAAGCAAACAAACAAAGCAAACACGCACACCATACACATGCAAGTATGGGGTAAGTATCCATAAGAAAACACATATGATAATAAATCATCTTACTAATCATCATTAATAACTGCAAACACTGAAAATAATCATCATACATACATGAAATGTAGAGTCTAAGTAATCTCATCACATATCAACTGAATCCATAGCACAATATCTGATAATCTCATAATAATGTTACTAACCATCAATATGAAACTAGCTCTAAAAGAGTTCAACAATGATAACAAAATGCGAACCAGGGGCAGGCACTGCACTATGTCCACTACGAAAATTTTACAAATAACAATTTTTGATTTAGTTGAACTTCAACAACACTCCTTAGTAGTTTTATAGTAAATTTAAAGTACCTGTAATCACAAAGAATGCAAAAAAAAAAAAAAAAACAAACAAGAGGGCTCAGTACTCATAAATAGAAAGCGTAATCCACTTGCAAAATGTTAGATTAACATTTTCATAATAAAAAAATGTAGATGTCTGATATACTAACCATAGTGCAGTTTTGAAATTAATATGCAAGAAGTAAACATCTACTTTCCAATGCAAAATTAAACTCGCACTAAGAATAACCAGTAAATGAATCATATATATACTGAGGTGTCATCGTTATGGCACTAAGATTCTACATCCATGTATGGTATGCTCATAGTCAGTACATAATGGAATTCTCTATTATACTTGTCAATGACAAAATAGAGGTTTACCTTGTTCTCCATACTTAATCGTTTAGGTTTAAGTCATAGGTAAGGCCAATTATCTTTAATATGTAATTAACCACCCAATTTATTTTAAAATTATCACTGAATTAATTAACTGAATAGGATAAATCATATTCAGCCACCCCAATAAATGTTCATTACAGCTATTCTTAATATACACATCAAACAGATATACTAAGAAAGTACATGAAACAAATATCAAATTAGTATTCACATGATGGTACATTCTTCATCTAATGAATTACTTATCTTCTTCTATCAATATCGAAAGTAACACTTAGGTCATCATAGCAACAAGGTCCAAAACTATAGTATTAAGACCACATAAATATAATTAAGCTATCATAAATCAGCTAAACTATATTTATACGCCATATTACTATATAATTTTGCAGTTATAATCATCTAAATGAACCTTTCGATTTGACTAACATATTCAAAATTACATCATATACCACTTGACAGAAACATACAGTTGTAATCTCTTAATTGTTCAAAATTTATTAACAGCCACATTGTTTATAATCAATTAACAACCACATTCAAAGTTTAACTCTAATTCTGAATGCTACCGTGTTACATCAAACTTAATTGAATACAACATTTCCCATTTTAAATCAAACAAATTTCCTAATGTTTGTTACTATTCAGAAAAATGTTGACTTAAAGACTAAACAGTAACCAACTGAATGTTGTTAACTAAAATAAAACTTGCTACCAATGTCGATGTTAAGTCAAAATTATACTATTTAAGTTTCATGACATCCATTTGACAAAATGTCGATGTCACTATAACCGCAGGTTGTCATCTTTTATGCTAGTTCCTCTTTTCAATGCACTGTTGTAGACCATTAATAAATCAGCCACAATGAAATTTAACCAAGCGACGGTTTAAACACAGTCGTAGTTTAACATTTTCTACACAAGTTTAATCCAATAGGAACTTAATCGATATATCATTTTCCAGTCTAAAACATAAGTCCACTCACAAACTGTTGAACGCCCCACATAAGTATTATTTACTTAGAAAAAAAAATAAAACTACAAAAACTTCATTCTCACAGGGTTCGGATTCTACTAGAGCCGATACCCACAAAGTATTCTCATTTCCACATTACAGAATAAACCCAGATGCAACACAAATATACAATGTATTCCAACATTCTCACACCTGGTTCCGAGTATATATAGAACTTAGCAACAAAATCCCAATTTTTTTGCATACACATAAAGTTAGATGTCGATGTTTAACATTGACATACAACAACTTACAACAATCATCCATAACCATTTCAAAGTTAATGATAACAATAGAAGTAGGATAGGGTTTAAGAGAGGCCCCCTACCTCAAAATCTCAGAAAATGCAAAATCTCAAAACGATGCCCAGCAACCAAGTTCGCTATCCAAACAACCCAAACTACCAGTTGGCCAAACTCCTGTAACCTCAAGAGCAACTTCAACTAATAACAAATGGTAAGCAACAATGACTTTCGAAGAGAAATTCTACCATGCCCAGGTACAAAAGAAAACCTCTTCACTTGAGCCATAATGCTGAGACTCCAGCAGCAACTCACAGGTGTTTACCAGAACAGAAAAGAACAACCCTAATTCCAGCCAAGACTTGGCAACTCACACAATGCCCAAAGAACTGGCTGACCATCACTCCAAAATCATAAAACCTCCATAAAAATGCATTTAATATCATAGCAACTAACTCAGATCCGTAACCTTGACTACTTCATTGCCACCACCAAATGGCTGATAAAACATAATGCCAATCCTTTCCTTACCTCGCAAAACCCAATTGGGTCTAAGTAATATTAATAAAACAACTTCAACACAAATGTCGAAAGAATACTATATGTTTTTAACACATTGTCAACCGCGGTTAATATCCCCTCAAGACATCAAAGAATTTACACATAAGTCGACACCCTTAGGGTATAAAAGTCCCTAATAAACTCAAATGATAATGTCAAAGACACCTTGCATATAAATATATTAATAGCCAAAACTCTATAAAATATCTATGCTCATCTTAAAAGAATATAGTTAATTCTTAACATAAATCGAATTAGAAATACTATGCCAAATTACATATTACTTCAATGCTATAGTCATGCAACTAACATCAAATTATATTCACTTCCATCTGACTCAAACATTAGTATCAGTTTCGAGTTCAAACATGCACTATGAATCAACATAAACAGCTAGTTCAAAATAGCCAAATCCTTATTACAATAAACTGACATAAACAGATAATGATCACTATAACTGTATCTTCACAAGACTAAAACTCAACTATCTGATTTTAACAAATTGATAAACAAAGTTTGATAATATCCTTGCAATGAACTTGAATCACAACAACAAACTAAAGCAAATGAAGAGAAATAGGAAGGAGTAAGGTCAGAGGCATGACAAAGCACTATTTGTTGACAATGACCTTGTGGTCATCCTACATCCACATAATCTAGCATGGATGTAGGTGTTTCTCTCTCAATCTTTTTATTACTATCTCCTTTAACACCAAATTGTTAGTTCTCCCACTATCAATAATCACATCTCAAAACTTATCCTCACACTTGCACCTATTACAAAACAAACTCTCCTTCTATCTAACTCTTTCTCTTAATTTCTTATATTTCTTCTACTAAGAATGGTTTCTCAACTCTTAGTTCTTAGACTAAGATTTTTCTTCTACATGTACAAGTCTTTACTGATCTTCAACTCTCCTATCTATCCTTCCTAGTGTTTGGAACATTTTAATCATGGAAATGATTGAAATTATTTCCCTTCAAATCTAATTGTTTCTTGCCTTGTCATTCTTTTTCTAATCTTCATTTCAGCCTCCGTAAGATAATCTATTGGATCTTCCATTGTGATGTCTCTCATCTTTATTTATTTAAAATTTCTTGTTTGAATTATCTTCCACCCTTAAGGAAAACTCGTATGCCTCTTCAATACTAGTCATTCTAACTAGAATCAAATCCTCTAGACACTTGGCCTTGACCCATTAAGGTAATGAGCAATTTTATCCTTATCAAATTTTACATGATTAATTTTGATAAAGAATTTATAAAATATTTCATATACTCCTGAATTGATTTTTAGCATGTCAATCTCATAATAAAAAAATGAATTATCTCTTTGATTTCTCTGTCATTTGATCCCACCTTGTGGTTTTCTAAAGCCCTCTTCTATTTTATTCCAACTGAATCTGCTACCACCAAAAGTATGCCCTATTAGTTTTTCCTTCACAAGTTTGAACACCTTAAGCTATTGATTTCTTTATAGTCAAAATATTATTCTAGATCATTGATCCAATCAATGACTTCTGAGAATTACAATTTCCAAAAAACTTGGGGATTTGAATCTTGGCTCTTTTTCCAATCTTGGAAATGGATTTGAAAAATCTACTCCCCTTAGGATACCTAGCCATTTTTTCTCCTTCCTTTTCAACATGCCTTTTTTCTTTGAACTCATCCTCACTTTCATCTTTCACTACAATATTAATTCCTCTACAAAAATCCTCTTGAGATTCTCGAACTTGTCTTTGGTGGGCTCTAAAATCTTCTATCACACCTCCAACTCTTGTGCTATAGTTCCTTCATGGAAGCATTTTTGCACTTATCACTCAAACCCACAAACATAATCTTGCTACAAACTTTGTCACATTCATAAATATTTCTAAACATTTACAAAAGACTACATTGATACCACTTGATGAAGGGCACTCCCTTTAAAGACAAAAACATCAATAAAAGAGACATAAAATCAAGTTGCATCAAAAAAGGTGGGATTCTTATTATTTCCAAATGTATAGAATTAAAGATTTTAGAAATAAAACATTCAAAGAAAAATGTTAATTTTTCCTTATAATACTTTGTAGTCTAGAGCCATCATCAACATCATAGAACTATCCTAGACAACCCTATGAGCCTTCTTTATATAGGTGATTTCCCATGGCCCAAGAAGGTTTTAAAGATTTAAGCCTAGACCATGAGGTTGAACACACCTAAATTATTATTATTATTATTTTACATTAGAGTAAGTCCCAAAAAATTGGAGCTCAAAATAAAATTTGAAGAAATTTCATTTTGCCCATTTCAAGTGACGTGACTTCTAAAGACTGTAACTCATTTCCAATTACTCTGATTGATTAATATGACCACATTTTGCAAATGCTAAGACTGGATCTATAGAAATTATCTCATGCAAGTTCTGATTTGATAAGCTTTGGCCACTTTTTAAGATCCTCTAAATCCTTTAAAACTAAGTTCAAAGTATTTATACCTTACTACTAATACCAATTCTTTTTAATAACTTCATAAATAGATTTGATATTGCAATAAGACTTTACTGATAGGCTAATATATCTAAAATGAGCCTCTAGGGATGAAATCAAAACATTCTAAGCTCAAAAATCCAAGTTACTACAAGTAGTGAGCCTCTAAAAATAATAATGTTGTATTCAGATAACCCTCACTGAAAGATAAATCAGAAATATTTTTGAGTTATGTAGTAAGATTTCCCTTATACCAAGGATGCTCCTAGATCAATAACCATCTCATACATGTTTTTTTATTCATTAGAAATAGATAAATCCATAAAACCATTTGTTTCTAGATAATAATATAAATAATTAAAATAATATAGATTCTAGTGATTCAACTATCCATATGGTTTCGCAAAAAAATCACCAAAAATTATGCAAAGTAAATTTTCATAGATTATATTGCACTATCAAAGATGTTGATGATGATCCATGGAAAAATTTCATAGTTTTATTTTATTTGAGATGGATGCCCAATTTTCAATTTGGAAGTATTAATGTAACTTGAACAAGATGTTCTTATGCACCAATTTTATGACTGGTAATTTCAGGGTGAACTAAATTATTGAGAAAATACCCTATACAAAGTGTCCTTAATATGTGGATTAAGTTATTTTAGATCTATCTATTCTAGAAAGTTCTTCCTCTAAGCCTTGTAAAGTATATATGCCTAGAAAGTTTCATCCACCTCTTCCATGTACATATATTAACAATATAACAATGGTATATGTATTTTTCTATGTTAACCACTTTAGATCATTCTTAACCTATCTTTAATATAAGAATAATTTAGATTCTTTATTAATATATATTATTATTGACATTGTATAATGATCATTTCAATTATAATCTTTCTTTTTTATTCTCTAGAGATAATCCATGTATTTCTTTTTAAGATAGTATTTTGTGTCTTGGCTCCTGCAATAGAGATAAATGTGTTCATAAGAGCTAAGAACAAATATTTTTTTGAAATATAATTTATGATAATTAAGTTCATCTATATTTATGTTATTGACCTATAACTAAAAATGGTCATTTTAACATTAGTTAAACCTAAAACAACTAAAAGATCCTTCATATAGGTGCATTTAATAGACCCATTTATAAGAAGGAAAATCAATCATCAAATTCTTTATAAGAATAATATTTTAGAAGCATAACTATATTATTCTAGCACAATGAAACTATATTTAGAATCTATTCATAAACCAATTGCCTATTATATGGGTTAACATTATTTTAGTACAAGTTGTTATAAATTATTTGGTTCTTTTTAATAAAATAATTTCTATTTAATTAATTTAGGAAATTTAAGAAGTCTAAATTTAATTATTATTATTTTGTCATATTTTAAAAACCCTTATTAATTTCTATTACTTTTCACTATAGCAGTAATAAAATTTAGCTTTTTATAACAATTTAATGTGCAATTTGTAAACCTTCTTTATGATCTTCTAGTATAATGTGACTTATTCTTTTGATTGAAGTCCTTGAAATTATGAATCATATTAGTTTATTTTGTTAGACACCTAAATGACTTAACTTTTTAAATTAAATTTAGTTCTTTCCTGTGTGTTAATTAATTAATTAATTACATTATTATCTAGTTTATTTACATTAACATTCTACATTAATTAATTAAAGTAATTAGGTAAAGTGCAATTAATCAAATGAAAATTTACAACCATTTAATTAATTGAGTCCCTCTTCCTCTATTAACTGAAGTAAATAAATCTATCTACTTAAATTAATTTACTTATCCCCAATTCCCACACTTGTGATTAAATAATCTTATTTAATGAATTAAGAATATGACTTCCAACATTAACCCTCCCCTAACCCTAATTCCCTAACCCTATTAATAATTGTAACTCATAACAACCTACTTACAAAAACTAATCCTCATGTAATTAGATAAATGTCCCTATTTAACTATGAATTCCCCCATCCTCTTTTGTTGTGGGACACATCATAATCTATATATTTGAGAAAATACAATTCATGTAATTAGATAAATGTCCCTATTTAACTATGAATTCCCCCATCCTCTTTTGTTGTGGGACACATCATAATCTATATATTTGAGAAAATACAATTCATGTACTTTTTCTTGGAGACATCTTGGCCCTTCCTCATTAATCAATATTAACCATCTATTTTCCCTTTCTTAGGCATATACATTGAGAATTCAATATTTCACAATTAATCCACTTTTTTCATATTGTTACCATGCCCTTTGAACACCAAAATTGTAGAAACATGTCCTTATAATACAAAAATCATCACCCACCAATGAAGTTTGAAAAAATGTTATGGATACATCTCTCCATCTTAGACAAATCTACTTATCGAAGCATACTTAATGAAATGTTTGTTAAGTTTTTCATGCTTATGTTATGTTTATGTATTTTTTTGGTCTAGTCTAGATGTTATTTGATTAGTATAGTTAAGTGTATGAACTTATGCTACATTTTGTTTATTATCATATAATTTTAGATATACTATTAATTTAATTTTATGTTAAAATTATCTCACCTAAATTATTATTCATTCTAATTATTTTATTTAAATTTATTAATTCATCATAGTCTTTAATCTTGAACAATTTTATTCAACATATCTAATTTGGTTCTTATTTATTTTCAGGAGAAATATCAAAGTACATCAAGTGAGATAGGTTCAAATAGATATAGTTCTCATGAACTTAATTCTAGTTCATCCAGTGGCTACAACATAAATATGGACATAAAAAAAAAACAACAAAATGAAGTTGATGACTTATCTCCAATTTCACCACCAAAAGACTATTCAAAGAGAAGGTCACCAAAGTCAAACTGTCGTCCAAATTTCATACCTTCCCCACCTTCACCCCACTTTACTTCATTAAAAGGAAAGTCTCTATCTACTTCAAATTTTTCCTTAATGAAAAATCAACAACTATCTACCAATCTTGCAACTGTTTGTGATGATTCCTCTAATGAAAGTATTTTCAAGTAGAAAAAATAGCTCAATTGTAATAAATAATAACTTTTGAGTTTTTTTTGTAACAATTTTCTTGTTCCTTACTCAAACATGGCAATAAAAATGTCTATATTTACTATTTTGTAAATGCAAAAATCATTCAATCATATAATTTTAAGATTGATTTCTATTAAAAAATAATTTACTAAAAACAAATTAAAATATTGTGTATAATTAAGATTATAAATACATTTTAGATCTCTATTAAATTTTAAATGATATTTTCTTACTATAAGATGATCATGCTCTAGTTGTTGTATTTCAATCACTAAAGAGACAACAATATGACCTATTGCAATTTTAACTATAAATAATGACAATCTTGAACTATGATAAATATTTTGATAAATAGTTTTAAAATAAAATCATGGAACTATGGATCTAACTATTAAATATAGAACCTTAATAAACATGACAAAAATATAAGCAATTTATTCTAATTATTATTAAACCTACCAAAGAAAGTTATGACAAATAAAATGGAATAGAAATTTGTATTTAAAATTTTTATTATTGAAAATATAAACGATTAATATTTTTTTAATGAACTTGTTTGGATAGAGATGTGAAAAAAGATGATTAGATTATTTTAACAAGGATTAATAAAAGTTACATAACATACACAACTATTCTATTATATTTTTAGATCCATTAGAGAGGATATGTATAAGTTGATATTATAAATAATGAAATTAATATGTATGTTTATTAAGTAACAAAAAATGATACCCTTATCTTTAAACAACTATAGTTTTAAAAAATCATATTATCTTGCTATAATACGTAGAAGTATATATAATATTTAACTTTTAAATGAGAAATGTTTTTCCATTATAAATTATATATAAATTAAAATCTAACTTCTAAGATGTGTAGCTAATATGGAATGACTAATGAGTTCTATTAGATTTTTAGAAAAGGTGATGATAACTTTTAGAACTATTAGAATGAAATTATAGTTTTTGGTGATTATCGACAAAGAAGAGTTAATATACATTTAATAAGAATTTTGGGATCAAATTGCTAATGCATCAATGGTTAACCTAGCTCCAAGTTTCACAGGCCTAATATCCAATTGGGTTTCATTCAAACATACCAATATTGAATAAGGATAAGTAGCCTATATTTGACATGTGTGTGAAAGAATCAATCAAAGAAGGAAATAATACATGACATTTAGATTATAAAACACTTTTATTTAAATGGTTACACCAAGAAGAAAGTAAATATCTGATCCAACCCAAATCCTTCAAACAATAAATTAGAAGATGACACAACACATAAGTTTCAAAATGCTAGAATTCTTTATTAAACTTTTCCAAATCTACCCTGCCTCTACAATGAAAGAAAATGCCTACTTATTACAATTTCAAAAATTACCATATTTGATAGATTTTCAGGAAAAATAATTTTTTTGCCATGTTTGCTAATTTTCAAAACCCATCCTACAAATCCTTATTTTTCCCAAGAAAAGCCCTCAACTAAGGCAAGAGGAATTGCCAACTAATCAATGAAATCAAAACTATGATTTTAGATTTATTACAAAAACAACTTTCTAAGAAAACTAGAAAAAATACAAAAAGTCAATTTCAAATGCCAAGATGAAATTTCAGGTTTCCAAAAAAAAGTCAAAATAGTCACCTAATTAGGCAAGCTCAATTGGCAATCCAAATAACTCTTTGTACAAATGCCTATAAAATTTCAGCCAAAACCCACATCTGAGTCAAAAGTTATGACCCTGAATCCTCCTACACCAATATTACAAATCTTTCACATGATTTACCACAATATCATAAACATAACATAGATCAAAGAGGGTCTCAAAAATAGAGCATTAAGCCTTAAAGACTAGAATAATGGCTGGAAATGACGTAAACTTATCCCACACAAAAGGATCTATCAAGAAGATAAAAAAGAAACACACCAATAGAAAATACAAATCCATTCACAATGTAAAGAGGGGAAACACAAAAAAGATTTGGAGGAAAATCCAAATGACTTCCATCATAAGCTAAAACTAAATCATGGTAAATGTAAAATTTAAATGGATGCTCCAAACCAATGCACAAAATACTATCTATGTGGTAATAAAATATAAAATATAAATATGTGAAAAATTTACTCTGAACAACAAGATATAGACTTATTGTGGTACATAGTTTTAATATTTATGAATCACGAGTGTTTATATTTCATGATCTTCAATTATCATATCAATTGCATTTGTGTCACTAAGATCAAAGATAACCTAAACCTACTTCTAATAGCGTGAAACTAAAATGAATTTGGAATTTCTTTTCTTTCTGATATTTTAAGCTCTATATAGTCTAATGCCTAATCTTGAGCCACAAAGTCAAACATGAAACCATAATAGAAATTTTATGAATAAATGAAACAAGTAGATTATTAGATTTTAATGCCTCACACTAATAAATATCCTCACCATATTTTTAATACATTTTTACAAATCTCATTGGTGTATTGAAAAATAACTTCAAGTAATTTTGATAGTTTGAAATTATATGGATTTGAATACAAGAATAAAGATCATAGTTACCTAAAAAATTTATCAAAATCTTTCCTTGAAAGAGATAAATGAATAAAAAAACATAACTATAGGATATCTATAAAGATGAATTGAAAATTCTTTGAAGCACTAAACTTATATGATTGAAAGAGTTCCAATTTAGAGATAACTTTATCAGTTATAATTGTACATGCTAATTTAATCAACTAATCATATAGTTTAACTACTACATTAATGTATCCTATGTGCAACTTAAAATTAAATAATACTTCTACTTACATTCTTGGAAGAAAAAAAAAACTAGAATAATGGAGGAAGATGAGATTATAATTTATTTATTTTTAAAAGAGAATATTAGATTTGATCCTATCCACAAAATCCTTTGGTTCCTAAATAAATCAATTGGAAAGCTCTCAAATTATTCTAGGGTTTTTCTTTAAACACTTCAAATGACTTGGAAAACTAATAGGATCAATAAAAATAGATTGAAATCCCCTATACTTAGGCTCTACAAAACCTAGGTAGGTAAACCTATTCTACAACTATACCTTCAAAGATAGAGATTTTTATAGTATTTGATTTGTGATCTTCCTTACTATACCTTCAAAGATAGAGATTTTTATAGTATTTGATTTGTGATCTTCCTTTTATATCTAACCTTTAGGCCCCGTTTGGTTGGGGAAGATGATTTTTTGACATAACCAGGTTATCTTATAACCAGGTTTTCGAAAACTTGGTTTTGTGGTTTGGAAAGCCAATGGTCCGTTTGGTTGACATGGAAGATGAATATACTGTGGATCCCACAATATTATTAAAAAAATTGTCATAAAATTCAAAACCTGGTTTTAATTTCGAATTCCACCTTTTTGTTGGAAGAAACTTCTTCCAATTTTTGACCAAAATTGGAAGATGAAATTGAAAACCAGGTTATAATTTTAACCAACCAAACACCAAAGTTTTTTTGCAAAACCTAGTTTTGCCTCTGATAACCCGGTTTTGGCCCTCATCTTCCAGCAACCAAACGGAGCCTTACTTCAAATTGTAATGGTCTTAGAATAATTTTTTTATTTTTGTTGATTTAATGATAATTTTTATTCTATCTTTTCTTCTATAAATTATTTACCTCTACACTTATTTGATTCAATTCTATTTATGCTTGTACTTCCTCTATCTTATGATGAACTTGCTTCAAATGGATGTAAAATCAATCTTATTAAAAATCATCCATTTTTCAAGGAATTAAGAAAAGTCCCTTATTTTTATTGGGCGTAGATTCATTCCTTATCAAATCTTCATGTACTTCTTTGTGATATTGTATTTTATACTTTAGATAAACAGTCTACTATTCAATCCTATTGATGCAAAGTGATCAAGTACACAACAAACCAATAAATCTAATTGATTTTAACTTCTCTTTTAGAATTCCATTTAGATAGGAAACATAAGGAAAACACTTTCACAAATGTTTCTTGATATTCAAATCAGTATGACAGAAAAATAATATCTTTGCACAAGTTTTAAAAATGGCAATTGATTCTTTCAATCCATAATCACAAGGTACTAATTTAGTAAGATAATAAAATCATACTAAAAGTTTAGAAAATAAAAAATGATATTTTTATTCCTTCAAAAAACTTTAACACAATGTATATAAGTCATTTCTTCTTCTTTTTTGTGCTATTATTTTATCTAACTTTCTGAAAATATAGTCTTGGTTTCTATGTTGCATAACTAAATAACCTAATTTAATAAAAAATTAAAAAACAATTCATCAAAAGGATAACAAAAAAGTCTTTTGAAAACATTTTTCTTAACAAAGAACAAATGGATCTAGGCTCCATTTCAATTGTTCAAAAATTGGTTCCTATTCCTTGATCATATTTTTTTTCGTTCTAATTAGAAGGCATTTTTTCAGATTTCAAGTATTCCTTCGATCCTTTTAAAATTTGGGCATGAGT
This sequence comes from Cupressus sempervirens, assembly GCA_028749045.1. Taxonomy (NCBI): domain Eukaryota; kingdom Viridiplantae; phylum Streptophyta; class Pinopsida; order Cupressales; family Cupressaceae; genus Cupressus; species Cupressus sempervirens. The sequence goes on from CM053787.1 coordinate 521,986,906, forward strand.
ATGCTACTAAAATTTAGAACATCTAACATATTGAGCAAATAATCTTAACCATTAACCTTTAATTTCTCAAACTTAAAGCATGGATTTTGAAAACCTTTTTTCTAGCATAATCACCCTATCCAAAGATAGAATTTTTTTTTTAAAAATCTTATTATAAATGAAATGTAAATTTTGAGACTGTATCCCTATATTCTATCTTCAACTTTCCAATCCCTTTGCATAGTCTTCTATATCAATGAAATCTAGGATTGTCCAATGCTTAATAGTGTGAAAAGAAGACAATTTCACTTTTATTAATTTATGGGAGCATTAATTTTCTCCTCTATTTATTTAGTTTCAATGGGTGCATCATTATCTCTTTGAGGCATTTCATAAATTTTAATAAGATCAAAGTCTAATGTATACCATCTTCTAGAAATCTCATCAAATTATGGCTTATGCTTAGAAAATGTTTCCAACATTTCTAATGCATTATAACACTTACTAATTACCAAGTCAACTATGTATTATATTGCTCAATCAAAATTATTCAATACTTGTTTAGGAATTTCTCATTAAACCCTTTATTCCAGAAACTTATTAGTCTTTTCTTTTGATACTCTAGACATAGAAGGGGAGTCCTTATGTAATATTAGAGATTTTATCTATTTGTTACCTTTTAATTCTTGTACTTGTTTACTAAAGGAAGCATTATGTGGAAATAATTTATTTTTAATGTTATTCATCTCCACTTGTCTAGCTTGTGCCTATTCAAAAGTTTCTTGCATATGTTTGACTTGGTATCTTCCATTGTTCGCACTATTAAAGTATCATTGTCTCCTTTAACAATATCAAATCATTTTGGTTAATGAGGACCCTTAAAATATATCCATAGAGCCAAAGTTTTAGTGTTAGAGTTATTGTATTAAATTCTTTGATAAATGCAAGATTATCTATCATGCCCATATTTTCTTACCTAGAATAAAACATAGATTCTTTTTAAAGGAATGCATGATTTAGATAACTATTTTCTACTACAAATTTCAGATCTACACTATAAGGAAACAAAACTTTTATTAACTAATTTATTTCAACTCGAAAGAGCATTAGATTTAGATTTCCATTATAAAGTCTTTCAAATACAAATCTTAATAAGATATAGAACTACCTTCTTCTTTTTTTCTCTTGTTTTCATATATTCAAATGGGAAACTTTTCATACATCACAAATGTAAGATCACAAACTTCCCTTTTGCATAGAGTCATATACACAAGCTTAAAACAAATAACAAGACTTAGCTTTTATAAGTTTCATTTACATTTCTTTGCAAGATACAATAAAGAAAACTACAAATACTCAAACAATGCTTGTTTTCCACCCTACCAATTAATGGCATCATGAGGCCTCTAGTGCCCTAGCCATACCCCCGAGCAAGAACTCACTACATCTAAGGATCATAAATGTTATCATATGAGTGAGTTCCTAATACAAGAACAAAATTTTTAACTACACTTGTTACACATTTCAGACTTACATGAATCCAACTCAAAAAAAAATACTACAAAAGAAAAGGGATAGAAAGACTCATCTCTCTCTCAAGTTCCCCCTTGATCTTCTTCTCCTCATATTGGTTCTACCATCCTCTTCCCCCTTCTCCATCCTCCTATTCTACATATAGCTTCCCTTTTCATCTCCAACAATGGTGAATGGTCAATCCTCCAAAATCTTCCTCCCTCTTCTTCCAAAACCCTCCCCCATTTAATGAAGGCACGTGGCTTTCTTATCAATGTGTCATAACCCATTGTCTCCCACTATTTATTTTCGTCACATTTGAAGTGGGGCCCTTTTGAGGTGTCATAATGTAAGTTTTAACCATGATTTGACCCTCAACTAACCCCCAACCCTAGGTAGTATAAGTGGGTTAGGTTATTTTAACCCAAAATGCACTCTAGGGTCCATTTTAATGCCTCTAAAGTCCAACTTTAGTTCATATTCAATTTTACAAAAAGTTTGCATTGAGGTCAACTTTGATTGTTGTACAAGAGTTGGCATAGTTTTCTCGAAGGTCTTCATAATCATCCAATTAGGCCTTCATAATCATCCGCTGCACAAATTCAAATTTAACATCAGTAACTCAAACATATAAATATAAGACTATAAACATTAATACATATACCTGAATTAACCATAGCTCAACCCATTAGATCAATATCATATTCCAACATCATTTCTTCAAAATCATTTGCATATGAAATTCATTTACAAATAAGTATCATTCTTTCTACTTTAACTACTCTCACTAAAAAAATTTCAAGAATAATAACCACATTAATAATTCATGGCATATGTATCAAAGCACCTTACACCTTACACATACATTAATCAAATTCATCAAGCATAAGTATTTACTCTCACTAATTATAGGATTCAAATCATAACATCTCTTAGAATAACATAACAAATATCACTAGTATTGATTGTGTTATCTATATTTTATTCATTTTCATACTTCTTTATTTAGAATTAAATGATACATAATTTACTTCAAAACAATAATCACATAACTCAAACTTGATTTCCATTTTCACAGTCACCTTATGTAGAATGTATTCGCTACAACACAATATCTATTCAATTCAATTGGCCATAATTTCAATTATTAAAATGATCTAATTATCATGATGAGATAAGATGAACAATATAAGGTATTTATCCATATGGTAACTCACATTAGCTAATCAAGATGTTAATATAAATTAGAGAACTCATCATAGTGTGAATTAGTTCTAATGCTACCAGTCTCATAAACTATCTAAACTATCATATCATATGTAAAGAGGTCTAACCATTTCTATTTGTAATCAGTGTCAATTGTATGAACAAAATTTATAGTTTATCATAAGTTGAGTCTAACTTTGCGCATTGATTAAATAAGCAAGATTCTACTATGCAATGTATCGCATACACATTTGCACCTAATATTCAGATGGTTACAAATGATAAGTCAATCTTATTTAAACAATACTAATTATAGCAAGTCACATAAGGATCCTCCCTAATCATGTTATTGCATAAGCCATATAATTCTCTAATGAAAAAATTAATATTTACTTCTAATCAAATTATATTGTAGACAAATTAATGATCCTTCTAGTCCTTACTTGGTCGGGACCTTACATTATCCTAAATTTGCTAATTTGATCAAGTAATAAAGATGTGTTAAACATATAAACCAAGAATGCATAACTTGTCTCTTTTTTCATCATTTCTTTTAGTTCATCCAAAGTATAATTCACATAATTAAAATTTATTTCTTTGAGAGGTTGATTAAGAATTTCCTCATGTTGGGATTTGTCAAATCCCATTGGTTTTGATTTGTTTCTCTTCTTTGAATTATTTCATCTTCATTCGAATCCATAAATCTTTAAATTATAGTGTACGAATGAATTTTTTATCTTTAATAAATCTAGTGGAAATGGCCTCCATTTCAATACCTGAGGTCAATTGGTTCTTCTTCAATAAGAAGTTCAACATTATACCCATGTGTTTATTCTTGAAATATTAGTATAGAATAGAGACAATTCACTTTCATTTCATTGACCAAATTACTTTAGTATGTTTGGAAATTTGACACTATCTCACTCTCCTTTTTACTCTTCATATGTTGCAATATGAATCACCTCAACTTATTTCTACTTCTTTAGAAGTAAGGAAATTACAATACTATTTGAGTCTAAATAATGAATGATAGATTTTTAAGAGGAGACTTAACATCTCATGGAAAACTTTCTATAGAATTTTTATTTTATTTTTGAAATATTTGATACATAATTCCATCCTCATTATCTTACAAATCTAATTATAATGTGAACACAATTGTCCTTTCATTAGCATCTCCTCTTCCAACTTCAATATATTTCATTTCTTCAAATTATGTATAATGTCCTAAGAATCCATGCAACTATGGGAAATACCCTTTTTAATGTCAAATTGATGTTTCAATTATCTTATAAAAGAGTCAATATGAGCCTCGAGGTCATATTTCCTCCTGCTATCATCATTCAACCAATATTTTTTCTTCTAACAATCTCATACCTTCTCAAGAAAAATAGAACAAATAAATCCTACATACTGAACCACATGGAGTAAGACTATCATCTCCTTAGTATGTTTACTTCCTTTTTGAACCACATCATAATTTGCCAAATAAATCCTAACAAGGTGATCCTATAAATGACACAAAAAATGGTAGTTAATGCGGAGTCTATCTACCTCCCTAGACCCTAATGAGAGAGCCATTTCTCTTAAGGAAATTTTTATTTATTTATGAGTATTCCCTTTCTTTGGATTATATTATAGTGGTTTTGGAAGGAATTATTTCCACCTTAATTTTGATTGCTTTGAGAATCTTTACAACAAAAGTATAATGAAATATAATATAATTACAATCTCTACTATTTTGGTCCCAAGTCATTTACCACAATATCAATAGGAGGCTTTTTCCATGACTATCAATAATACATAATTTCATTGAGTTTCTAACCATACTACTATTAATGAAATAGAATTAAATGGCATAGTAGGATATCATTTAAAAATGTTCTTACTAGTCTTATATTGAACCAATTTTTTATACGCTCAGCACCTGAAGTAGTTTGCTTGGCACTAGAGGTAACTTGACACCTATAAGGATTATGGCTCAGCACATACATTGTACTCGACATCTATAGGTTAGCTTATGTAGTATTCTAGCTTGCTCAACATGCGATTACAAGTGTTGTATCAAAGAATTTCATTTTAGGTTCTTCCCCAACTTGCCCCAGTGATAAAAAGTGGACTACATTTCACCATTTGTCATAGGGGAAATCTTCAAGACTCAGAGAAATTGTTAGTAGCACTAATTTATTCAAAATGTTAAACTAATCAATTCATTCAACCCTACAAAGAAATTAAATGAAATTAATCAAAAATTAAAATTGATGTGAAATGAAGATAAAATTAAATTAAATTTTGAATTTAATTTAATAAAGAGTTTTTAAATTTGTAAATTAAATAATCAATAATTATTTTTTAAATTATGGGAAATTGAATTTAAATAATTGATAATGATCAATTAATTAAAGGTTAAATGATTAAATAAACTTAATTATTTAATTAAAATTAAGGAATGATTAAATGATGGAAAAATTTGATAATAGAGAAATAAAGATGATTAATTAATGATTTAAGAAACCTTAATTAAAAGAAGAATAATTAGTGCGTTAAATGTAAACTTGCAAGTTTGTCCATTTTTCAGTGTTTACTTTTGCCCCTATTTGATATAATGTGAATATGAGCATTGTATCAAATAATTTCATATTAGGTTCTGCCCTAGCTTGCCCCAGTGATAGAAGAGACACATTTCAGCATTTATCATAGGGGAAATCTGCAAGACTTAGAGAAACTAGTTAGTAGCACTGATTTATTCAAAATGCTAAAGTAATCAATTCATTTAACCTTACAAAGAAATTAAATGAAATTAATCAGAAATTAAAATTGATGTGAAATGAAGATAAAATTAAATTAAATTTTAAATTTCATTTAATAAAGAGGAATAAATAAGTTAATTTAAATAATCGATAATTATTTTTTGAATTATGTGAAGTTGAATTTAATTAACTAATAATGATCAATTAATTAAAGGTTAAAAAATTAAATAAGCTTAATTATTTAATTAAAATTAGGGAACGATTAAATGATGGAAAAAAATGATAGTAGAGGAATAAAGATGATTAATTAACAATTTAAGAACCTTTAGCTAATACAAGAATAATTAGTGCATTAAATGTAAACTCGTAAGTCTATCCATTTTTGGGTGTCTACATTTGCCCCTATTTGATATAATGTGATTATGAGCATTGTATCAAAGAATTTTGTATTAGGTTATGCCCCAACTTGCCCCATTGATAGAAAGTGGACTCAATTTCACCATTTGTCATAGGGGAAATCTACAAGACTCGAAGAAATTGGTTAGTGGCACCAATTTATTCAAAATTCTAAACTAATCAATTCATTCAACCCTGACAAACAACAAAATAATAAGCCTAATCAATCAAAAACAAACAAACTATCAAATATGTAAACTGAATGATTGCTTAAAGCTTTTGTTGCTTTTATTTGTTTGCATGAGGGATTGCACTCAGTTGTGAATTAGACAATACCTTGACTCCAAACTCTAAGAAATATGATATAATGATATGATTTCAAATGATAGTAAAATGATAATAAATTGATAGAGGTTCAATACAAAAGTGATTGATTCATCAATTTGAGAGATAGGAGGTTTGTTTATATAGATTTTCTAAAAATTCATAAATAGTTGAGATTGATTTGGGAAAATCATGACCAATGGACAAGGATGAAACTGACTAGAGAGATAATTGGAAAGTTTCCCAATTTTAAGTTGAAAAAGACAAAGGATCAAATTTGAGATATTTTCAATTTTGGAGAGATAAAGTTTCCAAAAATTGAAAATGCAAACTTTGAAATCATTTCTGATTTTGGATTTCAAAAAAAAAGATTTTTTAGTTTATGAAGATTTTCTAGTTTTTAAATTTTATAATACCTTATAAAATTGGTTTTTCTAATTCTAGAAGACTTAATTAAAGTAAAACTTCAATTAAATTTGAAAGATGAAATTAAATGAAATTAATCAAAAATTAAAATTGATGTGAACTGAAGATAAAATTAAATCAAATTTAGAATTTAATTTAATAAAGAGGAATAAATCAGTTAATTTAAATAATTAATTATTATTATTTAAATAATGGGAAATTAAATTTAATTAACTGATAATGATCAATTAATTAAAGGTTAAATAATTAAATAAACTTAATTATTTAATTAAAATTAGGGAATGATTAAATTATGGAAAGATTTGATAATAGAGAAATAAAGATGATTATTTAATATTTAAGAACCTTTAATTAATAGAAGAATAATTAGTGCATTAAATGCAAACTTGCAAGTCTATCCATTTTTGGGTGTGTACAGTAATATGAATTCATGGGACATATCTCTTTCTAGTTTTTGTTTTTCTCAGCTTCCTGATGCTAGATCTAGTTTCTATTCTATCACCACTGCTTCCATAATTCAAATTTTAGTGCTTAAAAGTTTCTTCCTCTTTATATTCATATAGTAATTTACTTTTGTCTTATTATCCATTTACATTTTATATATATTTTCTTTCATAATTAGGGTTGTACATTCAAATTAATCAATGTACCATCACATAAAACATCTAAAGTTAATTAATATGGCATGAAAGAAACTTGTTTTTGCATCTATCTTTATTATAATTTGGGTTTATCCCTTCATATTTTGGGTCTTTCTAATCAAACTTGAGGTATATTGAGGGTTATGTTTAGAAGCCCTCTTTTTCTTTTTACCCTCTTATATTTGTGTCTTTTGATACACATATCTTATTGAGTACTTCTATTCCCCACTAAATATTGTTTTGAACCTGATGCATTACATACTTTGCTTGATTTTTTACATAGATTTTTCTACATATTTATATCTATTATTATTGATCTTGTTATGCGACAATCCCTTTCTCTGGAGTAGTTTGGTACATAATCATATCTATGATTACTTTTTCTCTTGCATCTCTTTATTGTGATTATCATGTTTATGTAAGTTTGTTTCATTTCATGGTGTTCATGTCTTTACATGATTTTCTTGCATATGGTATTATGAGGTTAAGTAGTAATTTGAGGTTTCCTAGTTAAGCATATTTCAAAGCCATCATTAGAATTTCATCTAGTTTGATTTTTCATCTTTTACATGATATTAGAGATTCTATTAATGATTATTTCAATCCTATACCTAATCTTATGTCACCTACTCATGATCAATCCCCTAATCCCTTTTCCACCTTCCAACAACTAATCCGTGACCCTAATGTTAAATAATTCTTAGACAATCCATCTTCTCCACCACCTCCCACAAACATCTCTCACTCTCTAATACACAATTTACATCCTTCTATTTCTCCTTAAATTACATGTTCTTTTACACCTAAAGATAAATCACTTTATCCATCTACCCTTAGAACTACTTATATTGTAGCTTATTTATAATATCACTATTAGTCTTAAGTGAATAGATTACTACACAAGTTAAAATGGGAAGCAATTGGAATAGGTCTTAATTACTTCACATTTTAGGGGATTGACAATCGTGTACCTTAAAGGGAAGTTAAGGAGATTGGTCCTTTCAATTCCAACTCTAACATTACTAGATCTAGGAAGATTAGGGTCAACCAAATGATAAAAGAGCACTAAAATAAGCAAAGATCTAATGGTTATAGATTTGGAGAAAGAATGTCAAATCATTAAAACCATAATGTAGCAAGTGATCAGAAATAAGATACTAGATGTAATAAATAGATATATTGAAATAAAGAAGGTAACTAGAAGACTCACATTTGGATCTGATTTTCTACTTGTTGTGTTGTTCAAAATGGGTAAACCATGTCACATCTCAGCCTTAAACTACAAGATTTGCAAAACCTAAAAATCATTCTACAATATAGCAAGTTCAAATTTTCTAAGTAGGGATGACTTTCTCTTGAAGCAAGTTGAACTTTTGCATAAGATCAACTTTCTTCTAAAGTTGTGGAGTAATGTGTCCTTGATATGTCTTAATCCAATTCTTATATTACAATTTTGGATAATGATGAAAAGGGTATCTGAATCTACAACCTGTTCACCTTTCCAAGAAATATAATCTAAAATAAAAATGGTTTTTTGTTGTTGTTATTTTTGATGGGGATGGGAAGGGGTTTCCTTAGTTAAAACTAGTAGGGCCCACCCTAGAGACAAGATTTATTATGTACTAGATTTATATTTTGTGTTAGACACTAGTACATTTGCACTTGTTTTTCTACCAAAATTTTTGACCAAAGCTATGATTCCTTCTTTTTTTTGTTTTCATTCTTGTGTTGGTCAAAAATAAAAATTCTATGCCCAATTTGGTCAAAATTTTGACCAACCTATGTTTTCCCAAGTTGAATTTTGACCAACTGAATGTTATAACAAAAAAAGAAAATGTTTCATTCATTTGTGGGTAAAATAGAAAAAATTTCATTCATTTGTAGGTAATAAAGGTATGAGCATGGGCAAAAACAAAATTGGTATTCATTCGCGCGTCGGGTGGGCTTTTCTCATTTTGACTTTGTGTAGATCCAACTGCATACACTGAGTTTAGGCATGGTTTTAGGTTCTTTGACTTCTCTAGAGATTCTCTTGCAGATTACACACAAATCATTTGATATGCCATCAAAATAAATTATTACCTCTGCTTGGATGATGCAATAAAAACTAGAGAATGTTTCTCTGAAACATTTTATGGCTTCCAACCCTTCATTATCCACAGCTATGAGATCATTCTTCTAGCATTGACACCAATAGTTTAGGGTGAGCAATATCCCTTTTGGTATGCTCAACATTATTTTATTCATTGGAGAATCTTTGTTCATTTTCCCTATGTTTGTAGGTTTTCATTATCTCTTTAGTTAGAAGAAAAATGATATAGATTAATTTGATCATTTCTTTGATTCATCTGTTACTATTAATTTTTGTGGGGATTTAAAATAGATAGATCTATGTCTAATGTGAATCACGGATTTAGCCAAAGTGTTTAATTTAAATTTTGGATTTTATTGTATCAGTTTTCTCTTTGTTGGCATGGGATACTTGCAAAATTTCAAGGATAATCTTACAAACAATTAATGGATAATTCAAAGATAGAATTTCTGAGAAATAAATGAATAATTCATGATAGAATTTTTGAAGAAGAAATGGATAATTCTCGTTGTTATGATCAAGACAAAAATTTTAGCAAATGTTTGCCTCAAGAATTCAGGCATTCCTAATAATTGAGAATGTTTTGTTAGCCTTATAAGAAGAATTTTCTCCCTGGGTGTTCATCTTCCATGTAATTGTTTCTCTTTTTATGATTACTTTTTTTTTTTTAATTCTGGTTTTGCAATAGTGTGCTCTTTCAGCAGAATGTGTTTATATTATCAATTTCAAGATGCATGATAAGGTGAGAACATATTGTTTATTAACTACATCTTTTATAATCTATCCACTCTCTTTATTTGGATCATGGGAAAATTGTATTGTGTACAAAATATTTTGCAGATATTTTCATCACATTGAACAAAACTATTTTCCCTCATTATCTTGAGTCAAGGCTTTTTTAAATTCTCGTCCATCTATTTGAGTGGGGCATATCAAGTAAGATATCTTGTCTCTTTTTATGTGTAATGTTGTTGCTCAACATGCACTTGAAGATTTCATTTATAACTTGATTCTTTTCTTGAATATCAGAGATGGTCATTCGTGGAGCATCTGTAGGTGTTGTATCGAGCCTTGTTGCAACTAGTTGCAATTTTGATCCACTTTTAATGAACTATTTTTTTCAAATTTGATGTCTCCTCCAATTCAGGGTCTATTGCTAGATTACTAGTATTAGATGTGTTGACAAAAAAACTATTATGCATGCAGTTGTAAAATATTAATGTTTGACTAGTTAAAATGCTATTCAACAAAGCCCATGTTTTACTATATTTTACGTATTTTTGTGGGCATGTTAAACATTTTTTGTTCCTATCAATATTTTTACACCACAATCTTTAGCATTCACATCTACCCTCATAGTGCAGTCTTCATACGGTCTTGGAACTAGGTGTGCTCGATTGATTTTAGTGCAAGTCACATATCTTGTAGTGTGTACAAAACAATAAACATCAAACTTACCAAATCTAATTCAGTATCTTTGCTACATATTGGGCATGCAATAAACAATAGTTCATACAAAAAATTGTCTTCCTTTAATTATTGTAGTAAGTATTGGACCAAGTAGAAACACATATGGAAGCATGCTCCTTCCATTTAATTCCAAGGAAAGAAACACTCACAAACACAAGTATCAACAATTCCAAGCTCAACAATAAGAAGACATGAGACAATATATTAATAAAATTTGCATGTTAATTGCTCAAGAATCCCCATAATAGCATCTACCATATTAGCCATGAAATATGAAAATCAATATTGAAAGGAGCCCCAATTAATAAAACAGAAGCAACTCAAAAGCTACATAGTCAAAAATAAGGTCTTATGAGTCAAAATGTAAAGAAAACAAAATTAATGTCTTCATTTGCACATAAGTTACCAATTTTTAGCATTATAGATGCAACAAAGAGTTGCAGAAGTTGTTGAGATGAGTTAAATAGTATACACTTCCTTTAACAGTTCAAAAACTTCAGTCACCATTCACAAAATCCTACTCTCTCTGTGGCAAACCTAATAAAGGTTGAAGCCATACAATAGTAACAAAAAGGCAAAAGTCAACTAGAAAGCTTGTGTTTTGAACATTTATCCCCTTCTACATATTTGTTCTATTCTATCAAGGATGACTTTAGCTCTCCTTCCTTATGCATTTCCAAAACAATGTCACATTCCCCAATAAGCTCACCTTTGTGATATAACTATGGAAATGTTGGCTAATTAGAACAAGTCTTCACACCTTCTCTAACTTCTTCATCACTCAAAATGTCAAAATGACCAAAGTCTAAACCCTCTTCATTCCAAGTATTTACAACCTTTGAGATGAAGCCACATCAAGGGGCATCAAGTGTGCCTTCATAAAGAGCATGAGGAGAGAAGAATTAACTAGTTTTTTCAATTAATCATTGGGTGACTCTTTAGGTAGCACTCCTTTTTTTGAGGCAATATATTTCAACTCTCCAATTTTGTGCATTTCTATTATGATATATGATCCACCAATAAGCTCACCTTGTATGTACAACTATGGATAGCTAGACCAGTTAGAATATTTTTAAGACTTTTCCTTACCTCTTCATCAGTTAGAATGTTGAAGCTCCCAAATTCTAGCCCTTCCTCTCTAAGAATTTCAATTGACTTTTGACTAAAACCACAACATAGTTCTTCAGGAGTGCCATTTATAAATAACATGATTGGGTTGGAATTAATGATGTTCGCTAGCTGAGAACTTAATGACTCACTTATACCAGTTGAGTCCACTATACCACCATTATCAGACTCTGAGATAGCAGTATCAAGTTTGGGTTTAGTAGAAGTAGCTTTTGCAATTAATTCATAGACTCATGAGTGGTTAAGAGCAAGCCATGGTCTTTAAATATTTGTTTTAGTTCCCCACTTTCACATAGTTCAAGGGTGATATCATAGCATCCAAGAAGCTCACCATTGCAATATAGTTGTGGAAATATTGGCTAGTTGGATAATGCCTTCAAGCCCTCCTACACTTGTTCATCACTTAGAATATCAAAGTTGTCATATTCCTACTACATTTGATCTCATTTTTCTACCAAATATTTTGACCATCAATTAAAAATGTTTAGGTTGGTTGGATTATAGAAGGAAAATTTTCTCCTTTTTTTAAATCTAAGCCTGTGTTGGTTGACATTTCAAAATTTCTATTTCATTGTTTGATGGAGCACGCAAAGGAGCTGGAGCTAGAGCATGGTGCAAGGGTTTCTTATTGTGGCATTTGATTGATATTGTTTTCTTCTACATTTTTTGGTCATTCTACATGGCATATCCTCATTGCATTTGTGCATCATAGTTTCATGATTTATTTCTAATCTCCATGAGGTCAACATTGTGGTTGTAAGGGCTATGGAGAGGGCACTTCCTCATCATTCACTTCATTAGTGTTTTACTTGCACCACAAACTAATAGTCTTCATCTTTGTTGTTGATGGATTGATACTTTATAGGCTGAAAAGAAATAGGAGAACTGTAAACAAGGCATATGGCAGGGTTCTATCTGGTGCAACTATGCAAGAAAGGTAACTTGTCATTGTTATTGCCTTATATTTTCTATGTTTTGATATTCCTAGTCTTTTGGTCAATACATTTTCTTTTTTTATAGATTCTTTGTACTTTTGTCTCTCTCTATAAACATCTCTTATCGAATGCTTATCTTTTTTTTATTTTTCCAAGATTCCATTAAATTTGGGTTTGAATGATTTTACATGATACTGTTGATAGTATTCTATAAATCTTGTTATATACAATAGAGAAATCCAAGGAACATTAAAAAAAATCAGTTGCCACCTTTAAGCACACAAATTAAAAATCCCATCACACACTGAGGCATTATATTTTTGAAAGTCAACATTGAGAGACATTGGCACTATTGGGATAGGGTGCCATCTGTATATAAGCCTACACAAAAAAGTCAAAGCCACAATAACAATATCACCCCTTCAATTGTCAAAAACTAAGAATATCCCAACAAGGGAGACAGATACCCTTAGAATAGTTTTCCATTGAGTGCTAGCCCTACTCACCATGCTTTCTCTTGTCATTTGTGGCTAAGTCCATACTAGACAAATGAACTCCAGTAGTTCTGCCATTCTAGAGTGTCATTTACATATGGAAGAAGAGAATCAAAAAATAATTTTGCAGTAATAATAATCATTTCCACATAACCCATATTAGAGAAAGTTATGCAAAAAAAGCAATTAGAATACAAAATGTAAGAAAATGACAAACATGCCACAAGATGACACTAGATGTACCTTGGGAAAACCTTTTCAAAGGGAAAACCCAAGTTCTAATAACACTCACATACTCATTATATAACTAAAGAAACACAATTATTAATACACCTAAAAAGTCTCCATGGAAAGCTTTTGAAGCATCAGACAACCTAGTTGCATTCATCCACGTGAACAATGAAATGAGAACAATGTAGCCACATTCTCAATCCATGCTTCGCCAACTCACAAATGTAAACTACAAGAGATGCTCGATCAAATTTTAGTTGACAAGCAAAAGGTTACTGAGCCAACCTCAACAACTACTCTTGTACTTGTTTTAATAGAAACAATTTTGCACAACATCAATAAGTGGTATTACATAAACCATTTTCTCAAAACCATGACCCATGATTAGATATTTGGTACTAAGTTTTCTCCAATATTCCAATGTGACAGCCATGTTAAATATTTATCCTACTATCACATACATCATATAGTTTCTCCAAGAATTTCTAAGACTCTGATTTACCCAGTTAAATGTTATTTTACTTCATTTGCATTACTATTTTATGATATGCATGGTGTCCAATGTACATTTTTCAACAGGAATAACCACTCTTCCAACAATTCATGATGATGGGAAATAACCATATTTTCATGAATAAACCACCAGAATCCTTACATTCCTACTAAAATTTCATCAAAATCCCTACATTGCTACTAAGGATATTAAATTCTTTCATTGTCATGTCTTTTGCTAGGACTGGTTCACAAGAAACTACTAGAGGCTCCTTTGAAGCTACATTACAAAAATCATCTCCATCAACATTAAAACAAAGAAATTAACAATACACTACTATATATTAACACAAATTATTACCTCCTCAAATTTTGACTAGAAATCCACTAGGTAGCTTGCGACCCAAAATGACCTTTCTCCAACACCTTTTATGGCCCAAAATTCACATTGATGGGAACTAAAGCTCAATTTAGACAATAAAATATCTTTTCAAATCTGAAATCTGAACTTGGGCTTTATTAAGTAGATCTCTAGAGGAAGGAGCACATGATTACATTATTACAAAGAAGCCCAAGCTAGTTAAACATAAGGCCCAACACACCATACCTATCTATAGAAAGTTCAAAGAACTGATTGAAGAACCTCATTTTACAACAAGTGAATCTTCCCTATTAAATACTAGATGTTGTAATATCTCACCACACACATTGTACACTTATGACACCTAATCATGTCATGCACAAGCCACCTATTGCTTCTAGATGCCAAAAAGAATCAAGTGGAAAATGTAATTTATAACTTCTTTATCTAACTTAGTAATTTTATGGAGACCCTCCCATGCCAATATATCAAAGATCTCTATTGAAATTGTAATATTATTATCAATTCCTTGTTAGCCAACAAATCAACAGCTTAGCTTTCTTCGTAATGGTAGTGCACAAACTAGACTTTGGAATACCTTTTCATCCACCCCAAAGCTTCTTTGGCATACAATCTCATGTGCCAATTAGGACTATTAACCTTTGCTCAATGTCGTTACCAGTGCTTGAGTCACCTTCAATTAATAATTCTTTGCAACCCTTATTAGGCATTAAGATTAACTCTTCTGTGGGAGCTTCCCATTTATCTTTGTTTTTTATTTTAATACCAAGATTACAAAAAATAATTGAAGAAAAATTCCCTTCTTATCATGAAGCAAACAACTAGCACATGCTACTCCTAGATGGCCCCTAGTAGCACCATCAATTGATAAGTAGGAGATGATTTCCATAGCTAGTCAAATTGTGATGTGAATATCAGGATTTAACTGTGTGATTTTTGAGTCAAACTCGATGACCCATGTTTCATGAGTAGTGATTCAACATGAATCCATCTCTCATGAGAATAAATGGAACACTTAGCACTCATTGGATCTAGGTGATGCTCACAGGGGTGAAGCACCGGGACTTCCCGGGAGTTCACCCATCCCAGTACTACTCCAGCTTGAGCGTGCTTAACTACGGAGATTCCTCCACAGTTAAACCCAAAGCTTGCAACCCCATTTGCGAAACCTTCACCAAGTGTTGTGCCTTATGAACCATTCATTAGAAAGCCCCTTAAGCTCATCAATTGATAAGTAGGAGATGATTTCCACAGCTAGTCAAATTGTGATATTCACATAGTTTGACTCAAAAATCACACAGTTAAATCCTAATATTCACATCACAATTTGACTAGCTGTGGAAATCATCTCCTACTTATCAATTGATGAGCGTAAGGAGCTTTCTAATGAATGGTTCATAAGGCACAACACTTGGTGAAGGTTTTGCAAATGAGGTTGCAAGCTTTGGGTTTAATTGTGGAGGAAACTTCGTAGTTAAGCGCGCTCA
Organism: Cupressus sempervirens; assembly: GCA_028749045.1. Taxonomy (NCBI): domain Eukaryota; kingdom Viridiplantae; phylum Streptophyta; class Pinopsida; order Cupressales; family Cupressaceae; genus Cupressus; species Cupressus sempervirens. Next base: position 522,002,851 of record CM053787.1, read on the forward strand.
AGCTGGAGTAGTACTGGGATGGGTGACCTCCCGAGAAGTCCCGGTGCTTCACCCCTGTGAGCATCACCTAGATCCAATGAGTGCTAAGTGTTCCATTTATTCTCATGAGAGATGGATTCATGTTGAATCACTACTCATGAAACATGGGTCATCGAGTTTGACTCAAAAATCACACAGTTAAATCCTGATATTCACATCACAAGCACCATCAATGTTCAATTCAATACCTAACTATGTTGGAATGAAAATTTTCCAAATTCTTTTTAGCTGAATAAGAGTCAATTAAGAATAAGGGTCTACAAGATCCAATTTGTTGCATTTACTTAAAGGTTGGTACTAAACTAATAAGTAATCATGCTTCATGCTCTAGTCAAAAGCTATGTTCCATAAGGATGCTTCACCATCCCTTGATCTTTGTTCTTCCCATTCTCGTGCTATTCTCCTAATGAAATATGGATCTAGGGTTTCAAGGAATGCTCTTTTAATATTTTCATGTATGTTTTCCCTCTCACCCCACCTCCATCTTTCTTGCTTGCTGCTTGATCTCTCTACACAAAAAATAAAAAATAAAAAATGAAGGGAGGGGGCAAGCCTTGAACTTAATGACATAACTTTTTGCCAATTTAGTGAAATGAGAACAATAATACAATATTGGCACTGTGGACCTGAAAGTTTGAACTAATGATCTTAGATACTTGATCATTGTTTTACCATGAAAATTGCTTTTAAGGATGAAGATTTCCTCACAGAAAATATACAAAACATAAAAGTGATAAATCTAATATTATTGTTTTGTCAAAGTATCTTCTAAATCTGTGATACTACATAAGTATAGTTGACTTGTGTCCTCTCTCCTCACATTTCTGTGTCTAGTTGTAGGAACTGAAAGAGCATTGTGATGCAAAAAGGTAGATAGTAGTTTATTTATTCTTTATTTCCCCCTATTTTATGTTAAGTGGTACTGTTAGAGAAATATATTTTTATGAGTATATTAACAATTTCAGACAAACATACGAGCATATGCGAGCAGAGAGAGCAAAAGGAAAATCTAAGACTGGTAAAGGGGAAATATTTACCTTTGAACATTTGCAATCAATTAAAGAGGACTATGAGAATAAGTTGACACTCCTTGTTTTTTGAATAAAGTCTTTGAAGCAAGGGCAATCTTGTAGTCTTTTAACTCAAGCTACTCATCACTATATTGCTTAGGTTTATAACTACAATGCTTGCACTCTTCCCCCACTCTATCTTTTTAAGTTTCAAGAAATCAATCCATGGTACTTTTCTCACCAATTATTTCCTTTTCTCAATGGAACACTGGCATTTATATAGAAAGGGGCTTGCTACTCTTGAGGCACTTGAACCTCATGTAAAGAAGATTGCTAAGGAGTAGCATATTGAATATCAGCTTAATAACCTAGAGGAAGATGATGGAGAAGTGAGTTTTGAATTCTATCCAGAATATGATGAATCTACCTCTAGTTTTGATAATTCCATGTAGGTACATTGCATTTCTCTATTTTTTTTAAACATAAAAAAGGGGTCTACTATAAATCCTTTATTCCTATCAAACATGTTTATCCTGTGAAAGTCATCCATGAGATTATTTTTGTATGGATTTTAAGATGTTATCATATTTCTACTAAAGATAAAGTGAGATTCACACTCATCATAGCTTTTTAGAATATTCTTAAAAGACAATTATAATTTAATAGTTTTTTCTGTTCAAAATGCTTTCAATAGAAAGCACTAGCTTATTTAGTTGGAATATTTGAATTTTATGTTGGAAAATCTTTGACTTAACGGATTTGCATTAATGGCTATTTTTAGTTGTATGCTTGATATCAAGGTCTTTTTTGTTAGTTGTCTTAATGCCAAATATAATTATCCAAAGAATGATTTTGCTTGTATTCTGACTATCATATGCTAGATTTGTTTTTGATGTACTTTTATATAGAAATCATATTTTGCAGTTAGACAGATTTGAGTCATCTTCTCCACTTTCATCTCTGCAAGTTGAACCTACCCAATTAGAGGTATTTAAGCACTCCCTTACTTGGAACGAGGATACTGTAAAATATAGATGAAGACATCAAAAGATTTAGCTTAAGATTAATTTTTTGTTCAATTGATAATTTGAATTTGTTTGGCTAGTATTTTATAGGTGAGTTCTTTATTTTGGTCTTTGTTGTTGAAACTATTATTATCATAAATTCCAAGCATGGACATGGTCATTTTACTAATTTGTTTCACAAACTACAAATTTTATTGGCATAAATTTATAGAATTATGTAAGGATGTTGCATTATAGATTCACACTGTAGACCAAAAAAAAAAAAAAGTTCTATTCTTGGGAGTCTAGTCATCGACTAAAATTTCAGAGATAGAATCACATTTGTATCAATCTATCTCATCCATCTTGGGAAGGGAAGAATGATAGAATACTAAAGGATATTTATGCAGAGTTTTTAGTATAGCGAGATAGAGATCTTACTATTTTCCAGTTTGCTTCATGAACTTCACATTTTATTGACTTAAATTTATAAAATTATGTGAGGACGCTACATTATAGATTGATCATGTAGACAAAATTATCTTTTGATCCATGTTTAGGAGTCTAGTCTTCAAGGAAAAGCTTAGACATGGAGTCACATCTTTAACAATCTATCTGATCCAACTTGGAAAGTGAAGAATGACAAAATACTAAGGATTTTTTATGCAAAATTTCATAGAACAGTGAGAAAATAGATCTTTCTTATAACTATTGTTATTATCAAATGTCAAGTAGAATGCATAGTTCTGGAAACATTTTATTTTAGATTTACTCATTAGTTAAATGCTACAAGTCATCTTACAAAGCAAAGCAAATAGACATCCATAGTCAACACACACAACAAGACATATGCTATATTTTAATGAAATTTTGTTATTTCTTTTCTATATAAATGTTATGCCCTGTTTGTTTTTAGTATACTTTAGAAGTAGTTGTTCCAATGCTAAAGTTCTTGTGGGATAAAATGCATAATTTTCATATAGTGATGTTTAGTTTAGGATACTTTTCTTCTTCAACCTATGTAGTATACTATACTTTGAAAACTGACTGTCATGAATATCAAATTCCTTTTTTACTTTGATTATATAATATATCATTATTCATAGTTGAATTTTTGTGGTCAACTTTGGCAATATCAAGAGTGCATAATGAGGCATGTTACACTTCAATAGTTCTGCTTTTGCTTACATTCTTGGATGCTTTCATTTCAAAGAATACATGTCCATGGTGTATGTTTATGTTCTTCTTTCTCTTATATTTATACATGCTTCAATAGGTTGTTGTCCATAAATTGCAAATTCCTAATATTCTCTTAGAATTTAGCAGTTCAAAAGTGCAACAATCAAATTGGTAGTAGCAGGCTATTTTTGACAAATTTTAGTTCAATTCCAATTTTCCATGAGGATCTTAATTTGTTCTTTATTATCTACATTTTTATTATTGAATCCTTGTTATATTTTGTTTGTTAGAGTAAGTAGCAATTTAAGATGATTGAATTTTTTGAGTGATCTATAACATGAATATGCCTGTGTGCATAGGCAAGACCCGAAGAGGTTGAGTATAGACTTTGTACTACCAAGCATCCAATGGTTGGTAGTAAAGTAGTACCCTTGGCACCATCCATGTATAGGAAGTCTCACAATGTTGACAAGATACTAGATACAAGCACATTAACACAGAGAAATCTGCACACTTTATGCTTTGCCAGTTGCAATTGGTGGTGGAAGTGGTAATATAACTGGTAGAGGAAGTAAATTTGCAACAAGATTAGGGACAACAATTGGAATTGAGACTATTGTCTATTTGTGGCATACGTCTCTATTATCACAATCCAATAATCAATATACAAGATCAAAAAAGAATGAGTTGAATCTTGTTGAATCAGCTGAAAACCTTCGTACTACTCACCTATTGAGTCAAAATGGCATATCAAGAGGTCAACCAATTTTGGAAGAACCAAATAGAGGCATTTGAGCAAACACGTTGCTTGTGCTAGCTTCAGTTCAAAGGATACCTATGGTAAGGTTTGACATTCCAACTACTTTCAATTTCTAAGAGAATCAAATGACATGTTGTTTAATGTCTATTGATAGGCAAGTTGTTGTCTAATTAGTCAAGTATACATGGCAGTGGCCCATTGGCATCTAAGCATATAGAGTCTTCATTCAAATCTGACCCTATCCTTCATTCCTCAATATCTCATTGTGGTGGTCCATCAAAATTCTCTGCCAATGTCTCACCTCTTAATCTATCTCCACCCCACAAAACCACACTATATAAACTTCCCAAGCCACCTATTGATTTAGTGAAACCCTTAAAGTCTTCTAACATATCTAATATAACTCATTTAGCACCTTTGCTAGGTAAGAAGAGTTAGGAGAAACATAGTTTCTAAATTCTATACAAATTCAAGCAAGCTTGTATTCTCAATTTACTACTATTTTACATTAAAAAGACTAAAAATTGTCAAATTCAGAGCCATAACACTACATTGTCCATGTTTTGGACTGTGCTATAGAATTTGTATGTGAAAAATAGAGTAGAGAAAAAAGAGTTGTTGAAAGGCCTTATTATTAACACTGAACTTGCCCCCTCTTCCTATTCTTGAGAAGGCATTTCCTACTTGCTTGTTTCTTATGCATGATGTTTTAATTTACATGGCATTTTTTTCTCCTACTTGAATGCCTTTTATCCAAAGTTGTATTCAAGGACTAATGATTGTGTGTTTTGTAGGACATTTTGATTGTGTGGGGAGAACATGACCAGATCTTTCTAGTGGCTAAGGCCTTTGAATTGAAAAAGTGAGTTCTTAATACTTTCAGTTATGATTGAAAATTATATTTTGTGAGTATTATAGTGTGAATAGCATGGGTAGCTTCCACAATCCATAGTGTTGAAAAGAGACTATTAGAAATAAGTAAGGTCATAGACATTGTGACACTCTATATATACATTGTGACATTCTATATAGAGATTGTGACACACTATAAATGGATTAGGGATGATAGCTAATGTGGTTATTGTTGAATATGAAGTCCAATAGTCATTTGGACATTCCTCCCTGGTAATGATTACCTCCTTGTGATTTGCCCCCTTTGTTGTTTATGAAAGTGTTTCCTAATGAAGTTTCATTATTCTTCCTCTTCATGTCCTTAGTAAGAAGGATTTCAACATCATCAAATCTTAATACACTTTCTTTCTTGCCAACTTGATGTAGCCATAATATGCATCCTTCTAATTATTTTATACTTTAGGTGGACAAGTAGGTAGGTAAAAAAATTGAAGAACTTCAACACTTGTCCTATATCCTCACTTATCATAATATGACCAATTTTCTTTTTATAGGTAATGGGTTGAAGTCTAGTTTATTTATTATTTTATTATTTATTGAAATTAATTATTATTATGTGTTAAGTTCAAGGAGACTCAAACCCAAGACTATTTACCATTGGTGGATGCTATCTAGATCAAACAAATATTAGCTATATAAACCTTATATCTGGACTACTTCAGATAATGGAGATAAATTTATATAAAAAATTATATCTAGTATGTCAATTTCAATAATATCAATAATGCTCTTGGAAAAATAGAATCAAATTTAGGATGGGAAGAAGTTTGATATGTTTCTAATTCTTCTCTTTATAGATTGTATGAGTTGCAAATACAATATTTGATTTTGCAAGATAGATATTTGGATATTTTTGTGAATCAATCCTGTATGGATTGGATGAGTACAATTTTTTATCCAAATAGTAATCCTGATATGATAGTTGATCTAAAGAGAAGCCTGTTATAACTTGAGAATGTATGAATGGGTAAATGAATTATTGATGCAATCACCCTTTATAGAAATCTCTTTATGAATCTGCAAATATGATTATCACCGTCTCTGATTATTGTCCATCTTTTTTATGTGATTATCTTGTTGTGATGTTATCTCTGTTTGAGTCTAGATGCATGTGCATTTCTTTATCTTGATAATTGTGGATCAATATGACCCTTCTTGGCTGCGATAAGGCTCCTTAAGGGCTTGATTATGGTGTGTAATTATGAATACATGTGATTGATGTCCTTTGAGAAGTAATTTAGTCTTCTTTAATATGTTTTGAGGAGACATGATGATAGAAGTCACATCAAGTGATTTTGTCTCATGAAAAAAATCACACTTCTTCATGTGAATTAATCCATCTTGCTGATTTGATCAACTAATTATATTTCCTCCAACAGTAATCATGGATGCTTTCCTTAATATATGAACTATTGTTGTTTGTTATAAACAAATCATAACTATGGATTGTCTTTACTCCTTACACAATACTGCCATTATTATCATATTCATTATGTATATCATCTTGATAATTCAGTTGGCCACTTTAGTCATTTTTCTCAATCCATTTAATTGTAGACTATTGATTCCTCGATTGTCCAATGATCAATTGAACTTGTCCTAACCTATGTATTAACTAAAAGATTGATATATATAAAATTACATATATGATTGGTACACATATATACAGATATGCGTACAAGTCTATTGAGAATCTCTTTTGTATTATCTACTTATTCATATTGAGTTGAAGACATCTACTATAGTTCAACATACCGATTAGGAATCAGGTTTAGTATCACTGCTGATATTCTAAGTATCGTGCTTTCATATGTATGATTACTAATCATTAGGCTATGCATATTTACCTTTCATATAACTTGTCGTGCATAGTTGTTGTGATTATGTTTCATATTACTTGTTGTGTATAGTTGCCAAGTTTTCTTACACTATTTAATATCTATTTCTCTTCCCATAGCTTTTGTGTTTTTGGTTCATGTGTTGTTGAATTTCTCTAAGGGTGAAGCTTGTTTGAGGTAATTCAATCGTATGTGTGTACTCATTTTCATCTTCAATTTTACCTTGAGATGTTTTATGTGCTATTGCCAAAAGAGAAACCTTCTCTTCAAATGAAAGAGTTGAGCAAGACCTATCAGAAACTAAAACAAGAAATGGGTATTTTTTTTGCAGCAAATAGAAGCATTGCTGAATTGCTTGAAACTGGGGATGGATGTAGAGTTGTGTTTAAGAAAAACCCGCAAAGAAGAAAGTGCAAGGCAAAAAGAAGTAGTGAACAACCTATTTCCTCCAAGGGATGTACATGTAACAGTTAAAGAGGATGTAATGCTACCACTAATTGGACATTGAAGAATTGCCCAGTCCATAGCCCTTAAATCAACAATATTGACCAAGTCAAGATTAGAAATATCATTCAACATGCTTTCACTTTGGCTTCTACATCAGCACTCACATAGGGGATAGGAGCCCACAACAAAGATGAAGATTGTCAGTCTATGGTGCAAGTGAATCAACAGACAATAAAGAAGTGCCCTCTCCATAGCCCTTACAACCACAATGTTGACCTTGTGGAGATTAGAAACCTTATATTAATTGGTGGGTTTGAACCCAAAAAATTTGACTACATCTATATCACTCACATAATTGATGGTTCCCTATGCATAAATATCCATTTGTTCCATGCTTTCAAGCAATTGTTTCTTATCCAAGCCATTTAATTTGCAACCTTTTAAATCTGTGCAAATATAAAGTTGGAGTAGGAGAATTTTTCTTCTCAAAGGTGTCCTCTGATTGTAAAGCATCCATTCCATTATATGTTGAACTAGATATTTCTTGTCTGTTGAACAAATAATGGAATGGACAGAACACCTTTGAGAAGAAAAATTTTCCTACTCCAATTTTATCTTTGTAGAGATTTAAAAGGTTGCAAATTAAATGGCTTGGATAAGAAATAATTGCTTGATACAGCATAAAAAAAAATTGATCAAACATTGGTGATAATTTTGATCAACAATGACAAATCAGACCTAGAAAAAATTAAATTTTTTGATGAATGTCTTGGTCAAAATTTTGACCAACCTGAGTTGAAATTTTGACCAAAATTCATCAAAAATTGAGTTCAAATTTACTAGTGAGAGATAAGAGATGTGATGTTAACTTACATAAGACACTAGAGATACATTTATTATATATGCAAACACATATACATATCATTTAGTTTATGTGTTATTGGTTTTATGGATTTTATTTATCCTGCTAACCTAATTAATTCTTATAGTACTATATGATGTATATCATGAGATTTGCAGATATATTTGTACAATTATTTGTGATGTAGGTGTATATAGTTATAGGTACAAAAGAATCTATAATAATTTATTTGGAGATAGAACCATGAATGGGTACCCCGAACCTAGGAATTTCCTTATAGGAGAGTTAGTTGCCCTAATATTGGGAGCTTGAGGGAGATTTATGTTTAAAATAATTAATTGTTTATTTTAGTCTTTATTTGAATTTTATCTTGGTTTTTATGTATATAGTTATTTGAGTATATATGGGGTGAACATGTATATGCCCAAATAAATATAGATATATATTGTGTGTGTTAATGTGATTTCTTGTATAAAGAAATAACTAAAATAAGATTAAATGAAATAAACTATATTAAGATACTAGAATCTCGAGCCTACAACTTGTCAAACCTATCCTCTACCAATTCTTCTATAGGACTCTTCAAGAAACTCTTCTCTAGTTGAGGTATTGAACCCATAATAGACCACACATAGAGATTAGACTTGGATAGAAAAATATTTGAAACCAAGACATTGGAGGAGGAACTTCACAACTTAACCACTACACCACACAATGTTCTTGAAATCATCTACCCACACAAACTAGATAACCATCAACCTTGGCAAAATTGTTAACTATTTTTTAAAACAAATAGAATATTTATTTAATTAAACCTTAGTGAAATGAAGGGTTCAATGGATGAAACTATTAAAACAACCCTAAATACACTATAAATTAAGAGCTTTCCTGACAACCAAAAAATGGAAATTATTTGGAAAAAGACTATAGTCAAATCTTTATTCTGGAAGATTTTTACTTGTATAAACTCAAAAGGAAACCTACACAAGGAGACACTTAGAACCAAGGAAGGAAATACATTGGAGTTTGAGGCTGGAAGCTTTCATCCCTCACACACTCAAGGCCTCATCTTCATGCTAACTCAGGAAACTAAGTAGGTCTCTATTTAATTTAAAAACTGTGTAATTCATGAAAAATAAAGTTTGTTTGTTTCATGTAAAATTATGTTGGTTATGCATCTCTAAATGATGTGATTAGATCTTTATGGTGTATTTGCTCTTTTGTGGTTGTGGGGGTTATTTTATGGGAGCCTTGTTAGATAGGAATACTAGGAATTAAATTCCTTGAATGAGAATGGTTGTGGGGTTTCCAAGTTGAGATCTCATCCTAAGAGATGCTGGTAAGCCCTCCTCCATCCTAACAGGTCTCATATTTCAATTCATAGCATTCATTATATTTTTTTAGGTCCTTCTATTTAAAAAATACCCTATATTGGAACTCAACATTAAAATAGCCAATATATGAACTTGGCATTATATCTAAAGTTAAATTCTAGAAGAGAGGCCTTCTTTCTATTGTAGGTTTGAATTATTACTCAACTCTTCATCAAATGCTCATGGGCAACATCCAACTATATGCACCCTAAAATGGTCCCTCTATGGGACCCCATTATTCAATTTATCAAATTTCCTAAATCAACGGATTGCAATATTTTATTAAATCAATTCAAATCAATATATTTGATCAAATTATAATTAATTCAATTATTTCAACATTTCCTAAGCTTTGATCATTTTATCCTATCTTATTTAATTAAAAGAATATCTTATCTTATTTAATTAAAAGAAAACCTCTCTTTTAATTAAATAATTAATCCATATTTACTTAATTAAGAGAAAAATCTCTCTTTCAATTTAATTAAAAGAACTTGCTCCCTTTTAATTAAATAAAATCCCACTTGAAAAAAAGAAATAAATTAAATAAAAATAAATAATTCTTTTTTTTTCCTCTACACTTGAATGCACATATCTCTAAGTGGGATTCATCTTTTTCCTCTTTCCACTTTCTTCTCAAACACTCCTCTTTTCTCATTGGTGAAATTTTGTCTCACATGGATCAAACTATATTATCCCATATTGATTGTGAGAAGCCTCTCACCTCCACATTTTTTTTTATAAAGAGCCCTCTCCTTCTCATTTTGATATAGAGCAATAGAGAGAGAGAGATATAGAGAAAATAGCTTGTTTCTATAGTATTGTTATGCTACAAGTTTAGAGAGCAATTTTGAAGGAGTTTGAGCCTTAGGATTTGGACATTGGAGCTTCATTGAAACTTCTCTCTCTTGTCTTATTCTCTCTTGCATCTATGGCTTCCATCATCAAGTTTCATCTTTGTACTTTGATATTATCTTAGAGCCATATTTGTTTTCAAAGATTAATATTGCATTGTTATTTCCTTTCATAGCTAAGATTTCCTTTTCTTGTACTAGTTTGCATTGTTATCATTTCAACTAGTTTGCATCCTCATTTACATTCATAATTTGATCCTTGAACCTCTCATTTTATGGTGTGCTTGCATGGGCACAAACTAGGTCAAACTGAGGGCCTCCATCACAAACCCTTGCACTCCATGAATAGAGAGCTATGAGCCACCATTTGAAACCTCATTCTTGAAAAATCTTGGATATAGTGACTCATTGAAGTGTGTTCACATTTTAGCAATACATTTATAGTGCAATCTACCTTTACGTGCTAGTTTTAGATATTTTTGGAGTTAACCCATTTGTGTAGATTTGTTTGGAGACAAAAAATCCTAGATCTGAAAGATTTGATCATATCTCCCAAATAGCTTAGTGTTTTGGTTTGAATTTTTTTTTCAAGGTGGTAACATATTAAAAAAGCTTTAGTCCAATTTTTAGAATTTTCTAAGTTATTTTCAATTTTTTATAATTTTTTCTTGATTTTTAATGAAAAATAATTTTAGAGCACAAATTAATTTTGTTTTTTGAAACGTCTGCATTTTTGGAAATCTCTCTAAATTCTAAATAGAGTTGATTCTTTGTATTTTGATTTTAGAGATCATATTAGGGCTCAATAATTGGATTTGCAAAAACTGATTTGTTTTGACAAAATGGCTCTCTAGGGCACAAATGAAAAGATCTTTTCAAAATTCTAACATTTTTTAAAAGATTTTTTATTTTTGATAGGGGTCCCTTTTCTATATTTATGGTTTTGAATCCGAATTCATATCATATAGGTCCAATCTTATTGACTAGGTCAAAAATCAATATTCAAAAAAGGGCATTTAATGAATAGCTTGCATTTAATTTTCATATGGATCAATGCATGATGTGAACTTTCATTTGAGTTATTTTATGATTATTATCACCCTTAAAAAAAAAATTCAGATCTAACCCTAATTTTGTATAAGTTGGATATATATTGCATATCTTGTGTTTGCTTGTTTTGCTTATTGCTTTGTTCATTGTAAGAGAGCATTCAAGCATAAACAAAAAGTGCAATAGAGAAAAGATGTGTTGTAAGAATTACTAGGTTTTTTTTGTTTGATCTCTATAACACTTGGATTTAGAAGTAAAATGAACTCTCTCATGTGTTTGGCTTGAGTGCTTTTACATGCTTTCATAGATTCACACTTCATTTGGTGCTCTAAAATTGGATCTAGATTTACTTTCAAGCATATGTGTTTCACATAATAATTAGGCCCTATGAACACTATTTGTAGAGTTCTTGAGAGAATGTACTTCATTTTATTTCCTTACATGTGAAGATCTTCTCAATAATAGATCCCCTTGTAGGTAGGAAACAATATTTGTTATTATCTCACTATTTTGCTTGGATTTATTCTCAACATCCATTAGTACTTTCTCTTTTGAGATTGGTGGCATTTGTTGTTGGATTTTTCAAAAATTTGGTGAGGTGATTTTGAATTAGCATGTCAAAGAATCTTGTTTGCTATGTTTGGGTAAGGTGAAGAGGCTAGAGTGTATGCTTTGTTCCCTTTTGGGCATATTAGAAACTTAGAGTCTTTGAATCCAAACTAAGTCCCTATGTGGTACAACTTTGTGAGTCTTCTTTGATTAGAGAGGGTTAATCTTAGTGGACATTCTTTTTATTGGATAAATCACATGGATGGAAACCTCAAGCGATAATAGCCATTTTTTATGTGGTAGTAGCAACCACTATATAAATATTCTTGTGAGAAAAATTCTCATAGGTGTAGTCTTTTGTTGGGTTGTCAGATCTCCTCAATATCTCTAATTGATTAAATTCTTAGAATATGTCAAAACCCTAGTGTGCCAAAAAATCATTTTGCCCACTCTAGATTGCAAAATTTTACTAAGAACCATAGTGCTGCCAAATTTTATTTTCTTAGACTATGTGCATGATTGGAAAACATTTTGAGAACATACACAGTGGTGGTTTTAGAGATTAGATAGATATTATAACACTATTCTTGTTTATGTGCAAGGTTGCTTTTCCCCTTGCTCATTGTTTGAAGATATTTTCTTGAAATACCTAATCATTGTCTTGTGTGCCTAGTTTATGATTCAAAATTTATCACACCTAGCTGGATATTTAAAACAAATAAAATTTGAGTTCTTGAATTGAGACTTTATAATCAAACTACTTTTCTATCCTATTATTTCCAGTCTCCTTAGGTTGATCTAGTTCAAATTAGGCTACTAACCCCATTCTTAGAAACTTGTTTGCACCTTGGGTTATTGTGCTTTGACCCCTTGAATTAATAATCTTTGATTTCACAAGTGACCTTGTTTGGAGTTGATGACTTAGAGACCATCCTTGTTGAGAAAGATATACCTTTGGATTCTTTGATATTATGCTTAGAGAGTCTTAGTAATTTCTTTTCCATCCACTTTCATAAAAATTCAATTTTAATTATTTATAACTTAGTTATTCACCCAAAGTTGTGGGCACCTCTGTTGGTTTATGCCTATTGCAAAATTCTATCTCATCACATCTCTTTTGGACAAGTGAGTGTTTTTACTATCCTAGTTTGGTACCAACATTTCTTAGGGTTATCCTATCACCTAGTACCTTTTCTTTCATGTTGGTTACAACAAGATATCAAGTAGATCAAGAAAAGCAACCTCAAGTCATCTTTAAAATATTACCTTTAATTCAAACTCATCAAAGACATAAGGGAAAAGAACCTATGTTTCTTCAATTGCCTGAGAATATTATAGAAGCTTTTTTTTACCCTAGTAGTGACCTTATTGAGTTGAGTACATCCTTGGCATTACCTTACTCGGATATGGACATGGATTTTATAATGGCTCAACAAAAGAAGAATCAAAGTGGTGAATACTATATTGACCTCTTGAGTGGCAGTCCCACTTGTGAAAATAGACCAACCTCACCCCATACTAAGGAGGATAGATATTTGGATGCATACCAGAGGGCTAAGAAAGGTAAGCTTTATGGATATCAAGAAGAGAAATCCCAATATGATGATTATATTAGTGAGCCTTCTAGCACTCATGTGAATGCAACATTTACTGGTAACTGATTTAGATAGTCAAGATCATGTACACCGCTCATGACACCTTTAGGTTATGCAAATGGTAGACTCAAAGTACTTGAGCGAGAGAGAAAATCCCTTCTAGAAGAACAAGCTAAGAAGGAAGAACAATTTAGATGCCTAGAGGAAGAAAGGAAAGTTATTATAGATAGAAAGGAAATCTCATCAAGAAGCACAAGACCTTCTCATGGCTTTGCAACTTGACAATCAATTCAACAATGTGCACATTGGTGGTGGAAACAACTCTCCTCCATCTACCCCTCCTAAAACTCCATGAAGTGGAAGACACTCAAGAATGTCTTCCCGATCTCCTAGCCCTAGATGAAGGAGAGCTTCAATACATGATTATTATAGGAGACCAACACCTCCTAGAGTTTCAAGACAACCTTCACAACAAGCTCATCATGGTTCATGATATGGAGGTGGTAGCTCAAACTTTGACTATAATGCTTATGATTTCCTGGCTATGCAACCAGAACCACATTTTCAGCAATGTATGGAAGCATATATGGACCAAAATAGAGATGCATTCTTTCAATGTTTAATCAACAAGGGTGCCAAGGTCCCTTAAAACTTTGATGTAGATAAAAAGATTCAAAATCACAATCCCTCTATAAAAAGAATTTGACCAATTGAAGAAACAACTGAAGCAAATATCAACAACCAAGAGTTCTTTTTCACTTGATTCAATTTGTCCTAATCCTTTTGATAAGAGTGTTGACATTAAAGATTTTCCTATAAGAATTGAGATCCCCCAATATCACAAATATGATGGAAATTGGGATCCAAATGATCATGAGCATCAATTCTATACTATGAGTTTTGAGTTTCATCATGAGGACTAATATCTAATGAGATTATTTCCAATTAGTCTTAAGGGTCAACCAATGGAATGGTTTACAAATATAACTCCTCCTATTAAGACATTCACTAATTAATTTAGAGATTTTTTTAACACTTTGCATAAAATCTTTCACAATCTATCTCACTATTGGACTTATGTCACACAAATAAAAATCAAGGAGAAACCTTTGTTACAAAGATGGAGACGATAGTGCTCTCACTATTCGAGGACTATGCCTGAGAAAGAAAAGATTGAAATCCTCATTAGTAACATGGTTCTTGAGATGAAGTATGAAGTTAATAAGATGGTTTTTGAGTCTTTTGATATCATGGTTGAAGCTACATTTAAAATTGAGGATTTTTTGAGAGAGCAAGGTATTTTGACAAAAAATGGAAACAACAACAATGGTCAAAATAACAATAATAAAAAGGATAAAGGAAAGAACACATATTGAAATAAGAAAAAAACAAGTGGTTAATGATGGAGTTGTAGATTCCTAAGCCTAAAGGGCAAGCTGTTCTCCATTTGGCTAGTGCTAATCAACAAAGTAACAAGCCAAGATATCAAGAAAGGCCTAAAGGAGAGAAACATAACTTTACACAATTGGGTGAGTCATATGAAGAGATATTCCCAAAGCTCCTTTCTCATAATCTTGTGTGCCCTTATGATGTCGCAAAGTTTTGCATACCTAAAGTTAAGCCATGGTGGTGGGATGAGAAGGCCTATTGTAAGCTTTACAATGGTATTGGACACGATATTGAAAATTGTGGGAGATTTAAGCATATTGTTCAAGATCTTATTGAGAATGGAAAACTTGAAATAGATGGATTAAATACTAATGCTGATCACACAACATTCAAAAAGCCTTTTCCCAAGTATAAGAAAGGGGAAGCTTCCCAACCTAAGAATGGTAAGGCTACAATTAATTACACTTATGTAAATATAGAAAATGTTGTCAATATGCTCTTAAGGTTGTAGAATAAAGTGTCAACATTATGGAAGATAAAGATCATAGTGGTTATGAATTAAACTTGAGCTCTCCTATCTTTAGTAAAAAACCTATTTTGGTGCTAAGGGGTGCTCAGTCTAGAGATTCATCTTAAGGTCCCCTTGTCATTAGTGGACTCAATTCAAACCAATCAAGTAAACCTAACAAAGCATCTTCCCAAAGTCTCAATGTCGTTACACGAAGTCAAGGGACCCTTTTCGTTAAAGGACCTAGTTCAAACCAACCAAGTAAGCCAAAACAAATGCAATCCAAGTATGTTCCTTCAAGATCAGTGGTTAATCCTATGTCAAATTATAATCTTGTTGATCAATTGCAAAGAACCCCTATTCAAATTTGTATCTTTGAGCTTTTAGAGTTGTCTTTGAGACACAAAGAAGTCCATGAGGATGCTCAATGCATGGTGAATGTCCCCAACAATTTATATGTCGATCAATTCTAGAACATGGTTAATCATATTGCTAGCCCTCATTACCTTTCGTTTGTAGAGGAAGATGATAAATCTGTGAGCCATTTGCACAACCTTGCCCTTCATATTGAGGTCATGATCCATAGGACCTGTGTCAAGCATCTATTGATAAATGGGGGTGTTGGGCTTAATATTTTTTCTTTGAGTCTTTTAAAGACATTAGGTTATTCTAAACAAGTTATTGATAGTAGAAGGAGGATTATTATCAAATCCTATGATGAGGTAGAGAGAAGTTCAAAGGGGTTGGCCATCCTTCCCATTAGGGTTGGTCCTATTGAAAAAGATATTTTATTCCAAATAGTTGATGTTGGACCCCTTGCGTACAATATTTTACTTGGTAGACCATGGATTCATGATATGCAAGTAGTGCCATCTACTTATCATCAGTGTGTTAAGTTCCTTTACACTAGAATAGAGATTTGTATACCTTGGGATAATACTTTGTCTATTAATTTGATTTTAGCAAGTACTCATGTTCCCCTCAATAGAGAAGTAGATGATTTTGATGTAACTTTAGCTAAATATAAAGACAAGTTCAAATCCATAGACCTTGGCATGGGGGATATCAACTCAACTCCTTTGTAACATTACCTATTTCACCTAGGTCTTATGGTAAACCTTCACAATAGATGAAACCTTCCTCTTCAGCTATGACATTATTTGACACATTTGTATAGTCCTCAGTGCCTATTCAAGATGAGAAAGAAGATGCGGTAGTTAGAGATTGGATTTATAGAGAAATATATGCATGATAAGAACTTCACTCCCTCTCCTAAAGCTTATGGAAGAGGGCATACTTTTGTCAAGAAGATGGGCTATCTTGGACATGGCCCTCTTAGTAATAGATTAGATGCTAGAGCCAAATCCCTTGATTGTGGTCTTTTCAAATGAAAGTCTAAGAAGTCAGTTGGCCTAGGATATGTAAATCACAATAATGTTGCTTCTATTCTTTATAAGTCAAATAGTGAAAAAGAACAAGAGTACATACCTAACTTGGAAAATCAATAAGATATGTATGAAGATTGGGACCCTTCTATTAATCTCCTTTGGGAAGATTCAGATAGTCTAGTATCTCATGAGACAGTTGCTAATTTAGAACAAGAGAGTGTGACCCTTGATGATATTGAGGCTTCCATGTCTAGATGTCCCAAGCCTTCATGGTGTAAGCATCCTAGTCAAGATTTAGAAATAGATTCTAATGAGTATCAATGGGACTCCCTCTCAGAGCTTTCTATAATTGATATGGACATTGATGTTGTTCATACATATAGTTCTCAACCTAAGTTAGTCGATGATTAATGTGTAGGATCAGATGATTTGAACTCACATGTTACCTTAGTGGACAATTCTTTACTTGTTAGGACAAATCCTAATTTGGGTAGTTTAGGAAGTTACTTGATAGACTCTAACTCTTTGGTCATGAGAGATATCATTCATATCCATAACCTTGAACCAATCATTGATTTACCCCTTGTTCATCCTAATTTGATTTATTGGTCCCAATGCAATCATGAATCTAAGCTTTTAATATTTCAAAATGATTATGAGATAGCCTACTATTTGAATGCCATTAAACCCATAGTCTCTTCCACCAGTGAACCAGCTACCGACATGATAGAGCCATACATCAAGTACCTTAGTTGTAAAATAAAGAGGAAAGAAAATAAAAAGAATAGGAGTTCTAATGGTAAAAACCACTATGTGGCAGTGTCAGAACCAAAAAAATTAAAAAGAAAGGACTTATCCAAGGGTGAAATCCTCTCTGAGGCATCTAAGGATGAGGTAGTTGATCATCTCCCTAGTTATTTTCAAGATAGATATTTAATGCTTATTGAACTAACACAAGTGATCAATTTGGGTATGGATGAAGCTCCACAAATGGTACATTTGGCTGAGTCTTTGTTATCCCAAGAAAAAGAATCCTACATTAAGTTCATACGAGAAAAGAAGATCAATTTTGCATGGACTTATTTAGATATGCCAGGGTTGGACACTAATCTTATTATGCATCACTTATCCATAGCTCTAGGTGTAAAATTAGTTAAGGAGAAATTGAGAAAGATGCATCCTCACATAGCTCTCCTAGTCAAGGTAGAATTAGATAAACTCCTTGGTGCAAAATTAATAAGAGCTATTGACTATGCTAAATAGATATCAAACACTATACCAGTTTCAAAACATGACAAAACCATTCAAGTTTGAATAGATTTTAGAGATGTTAATAGAGCATGCCCAAAGGATGATTTTCTACTTTCTAATATAGACATAATAGTGGATATGATTGCGGGTTATGTGATTTATTCCTTAATGGATGGTTTTTTCGGATGTAATCAAATTAAGATAGCTTCTGAAGATCAAGAAAAGATCGTATTCACTTGTGCATGGGGTATCTATTATTGGAACATTATACCTTTTGGAGTAAAAAATGTAGGAGCCACTTATCAACAAGCCATGACAACTATTTTTTATGATATGATGCATAATAACATGGAAGATTATGTGGATGACACCTTGGCCAAGTCTAAGAAAAGAGATACACACTTAAATAATTTAGAAGTCATTCTACAACACATGGAACAATTTCAATTAAGGTTAAATCCTAAGAAGTGTGCATTTGGAGTCACCTCTGGAAAATTACTAGGATTCATTATTTCAGCAAAAGGAATAGAGATGGACCCTAAAAAAGTTCAAGCAATCATGGATATGCCACCTCCTAAAAACATTAGTCAAATGAGGATTCTTCAAGGGCATCTTCAATCTATAAGGAGGTTTATTTCATAGTTGGCAGATAGAGCTCAAACTTTCAACAAGAACTTACATAAAGGAATAAAATGTGTATGGAATGAAAAGTACTAAAAGAGCATAGATCAAATCAAGAAATACTTGGCAAATCCTCCTATTTTAATGCCTCCTATCCTAGGGAAACCACTTATTCTATACATTTTAGTGACAAAGCCTTCCTTGGGGACATTATTAGCTCAACTGGATGAACATGGGAAAGAAAGAGAAATATACTACATTAGTCAAACTCTTGTTTTATATGAGGTTAATTACACCAGTATTGAGAAAGCTTGCCTCATAGTTGTGTTTGCTTCCCAAAATTTGCCACATTATATGCTTGTGCACACTATACACCTCATAGGAAAAATTGATCCACTTAAGTATTTACTACATAAGGCTACCCTCATGGGTAGACTTGCTAAATGGATGATGATCCTTTCAGAGTTTGACATAGAGTACATTGAGCGTAAAGCAATTAAAGGGAAAGCCATAGGAGATCAATTGGCTGATTTCCCACTACAAGATAACGTACCTATTCAAGTTGATTTCCTAGATGAGCACCTCATTTATATGGCTAAAAGAACATGGAAGATGTTTAATGGGTCATTTATGCAAAATGGTTATGGAGCTAGTGTGTTGTTCGTTTATCCTCATGGGTACATAATTCCTAAATCGTACAAGTTATTATTTCCATGTACAAATAACATTGCTGAGTATGAAGCTTTAACAAATGAACTTAAGATAGCTATAGAATGGAGAATTATAGAGTTACACATCTATGGGGATTCATAGCTAATAATCAATCAAGTCAATGACAATTATTTAACAAAAAATGAGAAATTGGTACCTTACAAACAAATGGTTTATTCCTTGAGATGCTACTTCACATTTGTCTCATTTCAAAAAATCCGTAGAGTAGAAAACAAAGTGGTTGATGCTATATATACAAGTGCTTCACTTCTTCAATTAAAGCAACACGAATCAAGATTTGAATTCCAAGTGGAAGATCTACATCACCCTATCTATGATTCCCAAGAAAGTCATGTTGTTTGTACTGTGTTATGGTGTCATTTATTCATACCTTCATGATGGCATTATACCTAACACCTCTAACCGATCTAAAGATAGAAACCTTTTTTGAAATGCCTCTAAGTCTCTAGAGATTTGTATAGGAGTGGTCTAAATGGAACACTTCTTAGATGCTTAGAAAAGGAAGAATCTGATCAAGCATTAGTTGACATCCATGAGGGAATCTATAGAGGACAATTCAATGGTCTTTCCATGGCTTGATAGTTGCTTGGGGCATGATACTATTGGCCTACAATGTAGATTAATGCAGTAGCTTTTGCAAAGTCATGTGAAAAGTGTCAAAAACATAGTAACCTGATACATGCTCCAAGCAAGGAACTCATTCCTTCTATCTCTCATTGGCTATTTCAATATTGGTCCTTTGATCTTATTGGGAAAATTCATCCCAACTCATCAGGTGGACACAAGTTTATTATCAATGCTACTAATTACTTCACTAAATGTGTAGAAGTTGTCCCACTTTCTGTTGCCTCAGGAAAGATAGTTTGTCCATTTATTTTGAATCATATTATCTATAGATATGGAGTTCCTTCCAAAATTATCATTGAAAATAGAGGCCAGTTTTAAAAAAAGGACCTTAAAGAATTTTGTAAGAAATTCAAGATAAAACAACATTGGTCCTCCGTTTACTTCCCACAAGGAAATGGTCGACCAAAAGCATCAAATAAAACCATTCTCAAAATCTTGCATAAAATAGTTCATAAGAATGGTAGGGATTGGAACTTATAAATAAATCTGGATTTGTGGGCCTATAGAATGAGTATTCATACTCCTACTGGAGCTACTCCTTTTGCCCTTACATATGGTGTTGAAACAATGCTACCTTTAGAGGTTGAGATTCCTTCACTCAGAGTTTCCCTCAAAGGTCTAGTTATAGATGAAAAACTTCATACCATGAGAAACACCAAGCATCATTTGACCATATGATGGTCTATCAATAGTGCAGGTCAAAAGCATTCAACAAAAAAGTTCACCCTAGAGAATTCTAGGTGGGAATCTTGTCCTATGTGAAAATCCTAAGAATCAATAGAATAGAGATCAAAAGGGTAAATTTAAACCTAATTGGCTTGGACCTTACATTATTACAACAACTTTTGGGTCTAGTGCCTATTTACTATCTATAGTAGAGGGAGAGCAACTCCCTAATCCTATCAATGTCTTGCACTTAAAGAAGTTCTATCCATGATGCTTGTTTTCTTTGGGGGGATCTTTGTACATATTTGTTGATCTTTAAAAAAAAAAAAAAAATGATATACTATCAAAATTTTAAAAATTGGAAAATGTTCTAAAAATATGATGATCTTAGTAATAAGTGCTTTGATGTATCTCCAAAAAAATTATATATTCCAAAAAAAACAAAAGAAAAAAAATCAAAGTGGTAAAAACCTGGAAATAGATGCTACTTGAGGCCTTTGCACCCCTATTTGCCTTGGTTTGGAATTGGTCTGTGTTTAGGGGGCATAACTGTGTTACCTTTGGTCTCTTGGCTATGTTAGTCTTTAGGAAACCTTACAAATGGTGTTTTTTTAAGACCACCCCAACTATATTTTTCAATAAAACTCCTAACATCAAGTGTTTTTCAACACTTATCAATTTGGTCTTGTTGATCTCATATTGGTTTTGACAAGTGAGTGTCTACAAACTTGAGCCATTTACTGAGTTCATGTCAAACTAGTAATACATGTTGAGCACAACATGCAAATATTACATCATGTTGAGTTACAATGAGTGATGAGTCACTCATGTGTTGACTTACTCAGGTGCCAAGTAGATAGAACATGTCGAGTGATCTAGGAGCCGAGTAAATAGTGGATACCAAGTGATGTAGGTGTTGAGTCACCATATACAGAACAATGTATGTCGAGCATTAGACACTTCATATGCCAAGTAACATAATTTTGACATATTTTTGAGCTGACTTAAGATTATATTTTGATATTATGGAGATAAGGAGGAATCTATTTTTGGATTCCCTATGCAATTACATGCAACCAATTAGAAAAAGGGAAGGTTTAAGTGACAAAATAGATGAATCTCAACCATAGATTGATACCTAACCCTAAGCTACCTAAGTCTTCTTAAGGAGGATAAAGTCCTAAACTCTTTATGATAGAGAGTGAATGTGGAAGGAATTGAAGGAGAGAACAAGATAGTATGCAGAGCATTCAAGATGACTTAGAAGTGAGAGAGAATTGCAGAATCAATTAGAGAAGAATAGAGGATAGAAAAAGAGATACAACATTGAGACATTTGATCATGAAGGATCAATTAGACATTTCTTAGAGGTGATCTATTATTAGGAAAGCAAGTGTCAATTGCAGGATCTATGCTAAGACATTTTAACAGGTGATTTCATTTAAATCTCTTAACAGAGTAGTTCTAACAAGTTGCATGAAATCCTTTAACATGGTGCTTAGTTGTAATTTGAAGTCCTCTAACCAAGCACACTTCTAATAGGGTGTTGAAATCTTTTAACAAGGTGAGACCTAATAGTCTTTGTAAGCCTTTAACAGGGAAGACATTTGACATGGTAGATCATGTTTCATGGTTAAATCATTGCAACCTTAATTGGATACACTTTATTGGATAGTAGAGAAGATTTGTGGGTGTCATCCCCATGCTAGTTTTATCTTCTCACTTGGAAGGTTTCTAGGTAATCATATCTAGTGTTATGTGTGTAAATGCTTACATGGTTATGTGATTTAGATGCATATATGCTTTACATGTTATTTCAGCTTTCTTATACATGTAACAAATGAATGGTAAAAAATTTATGGGTCCAAGGTTAAATTGATGATTCAGTCCCCTTCCCCCCCTAGAAGTTTACTCTTTCCCCTTGTAATTACAACAATTGGTATCACAGCTTAGTTCTTTGAAATAGAAGCTTTGTAGCTTTGAGGGAAGATCTTTAAATGGAAGTCTACAAGTTGGAAAAGACTATTGAAAATTAGGAGATTAAATAGATCTCATACTACATCAACTAAATGAAGTAAGAGAGGAACTAAAGAAATCAATGAAGAGAATGAAAGAAATTACTATTATAGAGAATGAACACTATACAAAGAGATAGACACTACCAAGCAATTTGTAAATGGTGACTCCAATGAATTTGATGCAGCCATTGCAAATCTAATGGAAAAGAACAGAATCCAAGTTGAGAAAATAAGGAATCTCGAGCTAGAGCAAGAATCATAAGATATACTACTATGTCAGGTGACTAAACAAAACAAGAAGGCTATGGAAGACAAAGTCATGATTGAAGAAGACAAAATAATTATGGCCAACAGATTGGAAGAGAAGTTAGCAAAGCTAACCAAGATTTCCAACATGCAATTGGATACCCTAAGTCAAATGATGAATGCCAACTATGAATTGAATGTCAAGGACATTGAGATAACTACATTGAAGTTATAGAATGAACAACTACAAAATTACCTAAAGAGTAAAAAGAAATTTGCTAAAAGTTTTAATAAACCAAATGAAGCCATCAAATACTATTGAGCTGATAAGCATGATGCTAAATGATAGGAATCCTTTCAAACTCCTCTCTTGAAAAGTTGATCCTATGAATCAACTCCAAAGTTTTGAGTGATCTCATGACCTACTAGAATCCTTTTAGCTGAAGGAAGATAAATGTGATTGTTCATGAGGAGGAGGGCTTTGCTGGTTTGTTTGATTTTGGATGAGGTGTAGAATCTACACACTGCTCCAAAATAAAATATGCAAAAAAGAACTATATTTTTGTATTGAATGCAATCTAACAATGCAACTAATATGAATTCCTAATATAGCAAGGGGTTAGTAAAGAAAATAAAAATAAATTTTAAAATAAATAACGTGAAATCAAAATCCTAATGGACATAAGCTATGAAAACAACACATTTGTTAGGTAAAATTTTAAAGAAATGGTGGGTAACCAATGAAAATAGAAGTAGTGCTTCCTTGATTCCACTAATGCAATCATCAATGGGAAACTTTAATAACTGTATGATGTTTCACTCTTCATCAAATCACAAGGCCATAGAAAGTGTGATCATGCGAGACAAGGAATTATGCAAACATAATTAAATGATTTCTTCTTGAGCTAGATACATCAGCATAACTCATTAAATTGTAGCAAATACCAGAATTAAAAGATCACACAATCAAAAATAATCACAATTTTGGCTCAATCATAATTCCATGAACATAAATTCACAAAACAATGACACATTTAGGCAAGAATCACTACACTCCAAATATGAGCACCAAAAGCATAATTTTATTGAAAAATAATGGCACCCCCCATTACATGTTAGAGTGGAGTATTTGTAAGAAATCATCTCTGCAATTTGTTTTGAGAGTGAAAGATATATTCATGCAATAAAATGTTTTTAATTTAATAAAAGAAACTAATTACATACAAACTAACAATTTAACTGGTGCTTAGTATGACTCCATCCATTTGTATTCATTAATTGGATGCATGAGCCTTTACATGTCATAGGACAAAAAATTTATGAGAGAAAAAGAATAAGAAAGTCTTCAGTCAAAGTAAAAGTGTTTAGAAGTGCCAAAAATGGAAGCTAATCCTTAAAATGTTGAAGTTAAACTATCGTTAGAATGTGTCTCCAATGCATGGAAAGATCTATTTTTGGAACTAATAGTTAACTATCAGCACACCTTTGAAAAAGCACTGTTGTACACCTGTGGACCTGCAGACCTATGCACCTATCTATGGTCCTACACACTTCAAAGGCCCAAGAATGCAAAATTTCACTGAGTGTCAAAATTAAAATTCTAGCTTCTAGGTTTTGTTCTCCTTCATCCCAAAGGCATGTCGAGATCTTTGCCCTTGAATTTCTCTATAATCTTAGTAATTTTGGCCACATCCAAAAGATCTAGAGAATCATACTTGTCTTTGACCTTCTATCTATAGTTTTCTACTTCAATTCAAGTCTTAGCAAAATCCTCGAGTGTTCTATCCAACTCTAGCAAGGCTTCCTCTATTCTGAATGCTTGCCTAATGTCATCCTCATTAGAAGCTTCCTCAAAAATCTTCCAAAACCTTTTTACTACTACCTCTATGGGCATTAGTTTCTCTTGTTCATCATCTTCAAAAATATTAAGACATGCATCACTATAATGCTTCTCTGCTTTCAAAATTTGCTCTCGGGCTTGGTTCATGAGTCGGTGGATCTCCACATGTAAAGTTTCCATTACTTTATTACTATCTAATATCTTCTCAATCAGATAATCATCAATCAAATCTAACTCTTTTGTTGTATACACATCTACCAAAATCCTATATCTCTACCCTTTTTATGTCTTGCAAAACTTGTAAATCTTACTTCAAAATTGCTACCATCTTATTTACATTTTCATGGGCAAAATGTAATAACTTCATATTCCCTCATATGATTAAGACTCCTTTTTCCTCAAAAGTATCATGCCATTGCTAACAGCCTTTCAAAAATGGATTTACATGCACCTCCCTCTTCTCTAAGTATAGCATTTAGAGTCTCTTCAGGGTGATTAGGATCCAGAAGGCCAACAACTTTAGCTAAATATCCACTCAAAATTTCATTTTTCCTGTGAAGTGTCCTAAGTTTGGCCCCTTCTTCCTCTAGGCTTCTAAGAACTTCTTTTATTCTCATTGTAACCATTAATCTAGTGATATCTAATGTGGGCTTCCCGAGATTGACCTCTCTAATCTGATAATCTTGTGGGCTTAAGTCTTCTAAATCTACATCTTAGGGAGTGACAACCACTTGTGCAAATAAATCTTGATCTTGAGTACTATTGATGAATGCCAATGGTCTTGCCTCCTGTGATAAGGACCCAGGTTTGCTCAGAACATCCGATCATATCCTCCTCATCTATATAGAATTGTGGCTTCCTATTTCTTATCATTTCTTTCCACAACCACCTTGGAACTCATTCAACTGAAGGCCTACCTCTTAAGGATGAAGGAGTATGCTCATCCACTACTTCCCCTTTATCACTCCTCTCAGGAGTTCTTTCTCTCTATGATGGCTCTACCTCAATGGTCTCAGTTACTATGGAGCCTATCATTTGAACCTAAGTGTCTTGGGAGGCTTGCTGAGAATACTCAACCATTTGTCCCTCTTTAGACACTTCATCAGTTGCCATTTTTTGTGGTTCTTCTTCTTGTAAAGGCTCCTTCTGAACCTATTCTTCTTTTGAAATTAGAGGTGGAGGTGTAACAGAACCCTTGTCCACCACTACAACCTGTACTAGGAATGAAGGAGTAAGATCAAGACACTATGATTCCGGAGGCATCTACATCTAGTCCTCTTGTTGGGGCTCACCTACCAGGGTATCCCTAATCTTGTCCCCAATCAATTCCACCCCTATAGGCATAAAATCAAAATCTGACATCTTGAATATATCATTACCCTTCATTCTGGTCATCTACCAATTGTTGCACTTCATCTTCCAAAGTACTTATTTCTAAAGGTTCTTCTAGGATGGATGGTAGTGTCACCATGGTTTTTATTGTCTCCCGACCCTATCATATGTAGATTCAATATGTAGATTCAATCTCCAATAGAATAAGTATGTCACGAGGATATCTAGGGAGCTTCTTTAGAATGATAGTGGCACTAGCTACCCTTAGATATGTGAATGTTTTAAACTAAATGAAATAGGCCCCAAGTGTTGTTATCTGAGCTACTGCATCATCAAATAATCTTTTTGCATAGTCTCCCTCTATAAATTAGATGACAATGAATATAAATGCATCATTCATGATTCTATATTCTTTACTCTGTCGTGAGAGCTTCTTCTTCACCAATTGGTGGTAGACAATATACAACCAAGCATTGGGAACCTGCATGCTGCCCTTCCTATACAACCTGAGATAGTTTGTTGCCCTTGCAGCTAGAAGATACACCAAATATGAAGTCATATAGAAATTTCTCTTGTTCCAAACTGCCTCCAATTGTTCACATAAGTTTTCACTCAATGTGGGAGCTCAGTCAAGTGGCATCCTTACTGTCTTGATAGTCTCAATAAAATTTATCATGAAAACATTCAAGTGTCCAGTCATTGGCAGATCCATTACTCTACTCAAAAGAATGATAAAGTATCCAATATCTTCTTTCATGTACCCCCTTGTCATATCCACCTTTCCTGTTACTTTTCCTAGAGGGGTATTCTCAATAAGATAAAGGACTAGATGATCTTAGTTGCCTCTTAGGTGTTCTCTATACCACCTTTTTGTTGCCTCATAGGTGAGTCTGATGATTTGAGCCACACTAGGGAGATGAAATATCCTCTCAATATTGTCAGGTCAGAGGTCCAAGACAACTTCTCTAGTCACGCTCTTTACCACCCTTTCCTCATGGAAAAAATATTGTGCAAGTGTCATTATGAGTTCTGAGGATTGCACTTATGTCAGGTGTGAAGCTACATTTACCAACACCAATAGGATCAATGTAGATACCACAACTGATCTCTCCTTAGGCTTGTTGCAAATCCTTAAGAACTCTCCTAAATCAATGTGTTCCAAATCTATATTCTTAATCTTAGTGTAGTCATCTTGGAACCTTGACTTCAATGGAATGCCTTGGAACTTGAACACAATGGGCTTTGGTGCCATTTTATCTTTGAATGAAGATGCCATAATATTTGCATGACAAAAGGAAGACATTCATTAATTCAAAATCAAAATTACGATAATGGTTAGTATTATCCTAAAAAATTAAATGCACAAAAACATCCAATTGCCCTCTTTTCTTAAAACAAATTTTTATATATAAGGTGCACACCTGCACACCATATCAAGTGCATAGATGTGCACCTTATTTGGGATTTTGCTATAGTTATGGGTGCACACTAGCACACCAAATCAGGTGCAAAAGTGCACTCCCATTTTACCTTTTCTCTTTTTTGCTTTAAATTGTGCCCTTTTTAAGGGGGTGTGCAATAGTGCACCAAGTTATGTTTTTATCTATTTTAAAAAAATTTAAGTTTTTGGGCTTATGGGTTTGGTGCGCACTTGTGCACTATGTTAGGTGCACAAATGCGCACTAAACTTTAGATTATTTCTTTCATTTTTTTAGTTTTTTATGTTGTCACATTCATGAGTGAGGGGGTGCAAATCACATTTTGTTTTTAAGTTTTGTTGAGCCTTTTGCAAGGACTTGGTGCACACTTGCACACCAAGTTAGGTGTGCCAGTGCACACCTAGTCCCTTTTAGCACAAATGCAAAGTAGATTGGATAGAAGTCACACTTGTGGTGATGCAGAGGGGTAGTCTACAATCTCACAAAGTAGAGGATGAACAAAGCCATGATTTTAAAGTCTTTGGCAAGTATGAAATGAAAAAAAAGGTAAGGTCGGATGAGGAGTGGGGGTTTATATAACTCTACCCTCTTTTGGTAGTGTGCTGGTGTGTAGCTACACATCAATGCATCACCAAAGTGTAATGCACCATGCATTTCCATATCGAATCAGTTGCAAAAGTGTGCAATTTTCAAGTTTTCACTTTAAATTTCATTTCCTCTGATAAAAAATGAATTTTTTTTGTTGATAAGATTTCTCCACCCAGACTTGGGACCTAAGCGTAGGCAAGGCATCAAAAATTTCCTCAAATCTTGCATTAGGAGCCTAAGATCTGAAAGAATAAAGTGGGGTTGGGTCCTCAAAATTGGTTAGAATCCTAGACTAAGAGCCTAAGATAAAGTCAGGGGTCCCCATTTCTACTAGGGAATCGGGCATGTATTGTGGAACCACAAAAAATAGCCTTGACAAAAAGGAAGAAATGACAAAGGCATTTTATCCATTAGAAAACATTCTTTCAATTTGTGTTAAACACTAACTGAATTCTAGAACATTCCAAGCAAATTTAAAGTGACTTCACTACCAAAACTTCAAGATCCAAACCCTTCAAGCTCAGTGTGTGTTTAGTGTATTCATTTCCTTCGACATCTTAGGATGTGATCAATCAAAATCTTCATACAACTCGAAAACAATCTTCCACCCCTTCTGGCTCATTCATCGAGAATCTCTACGAAGGTTATTTTATCGATCCTTTGCTTGACCAGATGAGAGAATTAGTTTGAGGGCTCTTAATGAGCTATCAATTTCTTTTTAATTATTTGGCAAGTTTTGAATAATTGCTCGATATAGTTCATAATGTCACTAATTGATGAAGCAATATTTTGGTATTAGATACTTCATTTTTAAAGTGTATCTTTTTTTTCCATTTTAGATCTCTTAGAATTCTTTAGTCTTAATACCATATTTTCTTTTTATTTATTTTTTAATATTTCCTTTGGTATCTTGACTATGCTTAGATTGTATAGCTAGGACATCGGTATCATTTCTTGGATTAGATCTTTTTGTGAACATCCCTTGTGTTTCTCTTTTAAGAACTTTTAAAAACTCTCACACCAAACAATGATCTTAGCAATTCCTTTGAGAAGACCCTTTTGTTTGAACCAGTAGGAGTTTTAGATCGTCCATTGTTGTTGTCGACCTTGGTTCAAAAACACATAAGATAATCAATTTTTTAAAATTTACAAAGTGTTGAGAACTTGTTGATTTAGAATCTTGAACTCAAGACTAAAAGTCCCCCTATTTCCTACAAGTAACATTCGTTGTTCAGTTGGTATAAGACATGCAATCATCCAAATGTTTTGATGAAGAAATACCTCTTCCTAAAATTAGAACTAGGAGAGTGGTTGGTAAGGTATATCAAGATAAAATGTCAAGTGCTACTTACCCCTAGGACTGACACAACTTTATAAATAAAAACAAACACATGACTAAAAGAAAACATGCAACTGAAAGAAAACACACTTGCATAAATAAAATCTAACTATTTTTTTTGGTTCTTTTAGGCTTAAAAATAATGTTTTAAAAATTTCTCATTGACTCACAATGGAAGAAATTCTTCATGTAAGGAACGAAGCCTAAAAGTATTTTCTCTGAGAATTTTTGTGATCTAATAAGGACCAATCCACAAACACTAAAACTTGGTGTGGTTGCTTGACTTTTCTTTTGCCTTATCCCATAGTAGAACAAGATCAAAAAATTTGAATGATTTTATTGTGGCCCTCTTTTTGAAGCATCTCTTGATGATAGCTTGATGTTTAGCCATGTGCTCCAATGTAGTTGTCTATTTCTAATCCATCTCTAAAATATTCATCAATCTAATTTGTACTTTGTCAACATCTTCAGTATATCCATTCATGAATTTCAAAATAGGAATCCTGAGGTTAAGTAGGAACACTGGTTCTTGTCCATGGACAAGCAAGTATTCAGATGTCCCCAAAGCATTCTTGACTCTTACTCAATTTTTCCACAGAGTATATTTGGGTTGCATATTCCAATCTTTAGGATTCTCCTTTAGTAACCATCTTATTACTATGATCAAGTTTTTAATTGTAGATTTAGCTACCCCATTTCCTTGTAGGTAATAGTTTGAAGAGAACTTGATAATGACCCGATTCTCAAATGCACATTGAGTCAAGATTATTGATGCAAAAGTTGATCCATCATCACACACTAAAATGAAAGGCATCCCAAATCTAGTAACAATGTGTTCCTCCAAGAAATCCATCACAACCTTAGTAGTGCAATTTTTGAAGGTTTTTGCTTATGTCCATCTTTAATAATAATTAGTGACTATAAGAATGCAAGTATATCTAGTAGATGATGGTGGATTGACTAGACCAATGAAATTCAGCCCCCACTTTGTGAAAGAGTGTACCTCATATATGGGTTGTAGTAGCATTGCTAGGTGTCTTTGGCTATTAGCACTAGTTTGGAAAATGTGACAAGAGCACATGTGCTCGAAAGTGTCCTTGAGTATTGTGGGCCAAAAATAACCTGATCTTAAAATCATATGAGCTGTCACTTCTACCAAACCATGCCCTATACCATACTTGTCATGAATTTATTCTAGGACTTCCTTTCCTTGTTCACGTCCTAAGTGTTTTAAGTAGATCCCTTCATAGTTCCTTTTGTATAACTTGTTGACTTACAACATATAGGACTCACACTTCATTTTAAGTCCTCTACATTGTGAACTATTCATCCAATTGGGACACCAATTCTGTAGGAGATAGTAAACAATATCCTTGTACCAGACATCTATTACCACACCTTGACCAATGTCAACTTGAGATACTATCATTTTCTTCTGATCCTCTATATTTGTTTCTTTCTCAAACTTAAATTTCTTTTCATCATCAATTTGGTTATCAGCTATCATTCTTGAAAATCCTTGACCTCTAACTAATTTCATAGCTTGGATCTATAGGTCAAACTCTTGAAGTATTGCCATCCATTTTCCTTACCTTTTGCCAAGTTCATTTTGCATCAACAATGTCTTTACTGCTAGGTCTTACTCCTTAGTATGTAATGGAAAAACTTCTTTACCTCTTTAACCAAGGAAAAAGACTATTTGTCAAGGTTAGAATAATTCAACTCAACATTTGTTAGTGAGCAACTCATAAGAGTAATAGCTCTTTCATCTTCCTTCTCCTTCTTCTGGGTCAAGATCCCTATGCACAAATGCTCTAAAGCAAAGGAGTATATCTTAAAGTGAAAGTTGTAATTAAGGCTTACTAATACTAGGGCCATGGAAATGGCTACCTTAATATCCTCAGATGATTTCTTTACCTCAGGAATGCATTCCATTTTAGCTCCCTTGATAAATCATTAAGAGGATGCACAATCTCTGCAAATCTACTACTATGAATTTTTGCACAAAATTTATCTTCCCAAAGAAAGACTTGAGTTCCTTCCAACTATTGGGGGTGATAACTTCAAAATGGCTTCAACTCTATCAGGATCAATAGAGATGCCAGCTTTAGAAATGACATGACCAAAGAGTTTTCCCTTAGTGACCCCAAATGAACACTTCTTGGGATTGAGAGATATGCCATATTTACAACACCTATTGAACACCTCTCTTAGATCAGAAATGTGAGTAGTTTGATCCTTTGAAAAGATAGTCAAGTCATCCATATAGATAGCTATACATCTATTAATAAATCCCTTAAAAGCTTCATCCATGGCCAGTTGAAATGTAGCCCCTGCATCAATAAATCCAAATGGCATTCTCCTATAGAAAAAGGTTCCCCATTTGGACATAAAGGTAGTAGTCTTTAGTCTATCTTCTTCTTCTACCATTACCTAATTATAGCTTGAATATCCATCCAGGAAAGACATCATTTTTGAACCATTCACAATTTGTAAGACTTCATCCAGCAAGGGCAATGGGTAATTGTCTTTTTGAGAGGCAAAGTTTTAACTGTGAAAATCTATGCAAAGTCAAATCTCTCCAATCTTCTTTCATACAGGAACTAAATTAGCCACCCATGTAGATGCATAGGGAAAATAATTTTTGCATCCAACAACTTTTTGACTTCCTTCATTATCAAAGGCTCAAGGATGGGGTTGACAGGTCTTTGCCTTTTTTAAAAAGGTTTGGCATTAGGTTTGAGTGGGATATCATGCATAAAAATCCAAGGATCATACATCTTCAATTCTTCATAGCTCCAAGTTATAACATCCTTACATTTTATGAGCAATTCAAGCATGTCTCCCCTTTCTTGTAAAGTGCATGCTTTCCCAATCCTCACCATCTTGGGATCATCTTCTATTCCTAAATTCTATGAATCACATTCCTTAGTACCCTTTTATTCAATGGTTCTTTTATTAAATATAGATTCATCACAATAAAAAATGTGCTCCTACTCAATCATTCCCTTAGGAATAGTGTTAGTCTTTAAATTTAGGATCCCATCTTCATCTTCAAGTTCATCATCCTCTAGTTTTCCATCCGGAGTGTCATCAATTTCTTCCCCTTTAAAGTGGCCACTGCACATAATAAATTCTAGAATATGTTGATCATCTTGAAAAACTTGGAAGTTCGTGATATTGTCAAGAATAGATAGAGCATCAACCAATTCAACTGAAAATCATTTCAACTTCATTCCTTCAACTGGCTACAATGGGCTTGCTGAAATAGCAAGGGTGTCTGCTACCATGTTTTTCCTTCTTGGAATAGACTTTATGTTCAAAGCTTCAAAATCATCTAATAGATCCCATACCCTTTTCCTATAGGCAAGCAACCTCCTACTATTACAAGAATAAAGTGATTTCACTTGTCGGATAACCAACTGAGAATCTCCTTCAGCGATGAGAGTTGTAACTCCTTTCTCTAGTGCAAAGAGAAGTCCTTGAATCAATGATTTGTATTCTGCAACATTGTTAGTAGATCTAAATTACAATTGATATGCTACATAGAAAGACTTACCCTTTCCAATTAGCTCAATACCTGCACTGACTCCTAATTTTCATTTGGAACCATCAAAGTGAAGCATTCAAATTGGGCTTTCCTTGAGTTTTCTAACCTTATGCTTATTTTTCCTCAATTTTTCTTTTACCTAAGCTTTAAAGGATTGTTTCTTAGGAACCCATTGTAATTTTTTGGGAGGCAGACTTGATGATTCTTCGTTGTGAATCCATGATAGAGGAGGTGTGTGATTTTCTTGTTTGTCTTGAATTTCCCCTATCAGTTCTTTAATTTCTTCATCTCTAGGTAGAGGATGAATGACCACTAAAGTCCATCCCCTAGCCTTTTATGTACCATCTTCTTCTTTGTACTTTGATCATTCTAGGTGGAGGAGAAGACAAACCTCCATCATTTAGAAAGGTATCGCTATATGATGCATTTAGATCTTTAGTTTTTCCTTCAATCTCTTCAACAACATTAGATGTGTTTGTAAGATTTTGGTTTTTTGTAGGTTCATTTGGTGGGTCATTGACTTTTTTCACTCTCACCATTTGTGTTAATACCTTAGAAACTACTTCTTGACATGATGAACATTCAAACTCTAAATGGTTAACTTTATGTAATTGACAAAATCCTAGAAGGAGGAGAATATTGGGGTCAGATTCTTCTCCTAGACATTGTAAGTTAGCCATCATATGGTCTATGAATTATATGACAACCTCATCTTTCAAGGTTGAAATCATGGAGTCCATATCTTGTTTGTCTAGTTTTCAGATCGAAGTTGTATAAAAAACCATCACCTTATAGGAGCCTAAATCTATTTGTAAGAAGGCTACCTCATTAGGAGCATTGTAATCAGTGATCATCTTCTTTAACTTTGGCTTTGCATCTATTTTAATTTGATTGTTCAAACCTTTTCATGGCAACCAAAGTTGAGTGAAATCTATGGAAAACCATCCCCTTAGACACATTGTCCATTCTATAGTAAGGAGTAATCCATACGTCTCTAGGATATCAATCACATGTATATCAATCACTTCTTGAAGTTGTGAGTCGACCGTTAACTATATCCACACATCCTTTAATACACTTATGACTTTCACCTTTGTTTTATCCAACTATATCACTGTCTGGTTTAGGTTAAGGGCTGAGCCCTAACTTTTGTGCTATGGATAATGACATGACATTGCATGAAGCTCCTAAATCAATAAGGCAATTATAAAGATTCTTCCTATATATTTTTATACTGAGCAAAAATGGGGGCACCTCTACCTTGTCTTTAAACATAATGGGCAATGCCCATACAGCATTAACTTGTTGCAACACCATTTTTTGAGGGGTAGTATTCGCATTGTGGGAAGTCTTTGTATGATCCAAGGTTTTCATGAGCACCTTTTATTGTTGTGGAAAATTTTACAACATGTCAAACATGGACATATTGGCTTTTGTTCATTTTGAGTCCTCCATCGCACTTTATTTTTTAGTGGACCAAGCAGGATTTTTCAATATTGTTGGTACATTCACTTAGTTCTAATTTTGTTGTCCTCCAGATGGTGGTTTTAATTGGTGTTGGATTGTTGCTCGCACTTGGATTGGGAGGAGTTGGTTATAGTGCTGGGGGAATTCCATCTATTAGAGGTTCCTTTCTACTTCTCAAGTTGTAAGTATTTCAATTGTCATTATGAAAAGAAAACATCTCTTCATGCTGAAGGTAAAGTTCTTGGCTAAATGGAAATGAGAACTCTTCATCAACTGACTATTCTACCTATGCATTTTGCATGGAATCATAGGATTCTAATAGCATAGCATTAAATTGCACAAGAGGACATTGTTATTTTCTTGTGAGCTTTGAGCCATCTCTTGATTTCCATTAGAGTATGAACCATTGTTGTTAGGTGCATTTTGACCATTGTCATGGTGATTGATATCTGCATACTTAATATTGTTATTGTTATTATTTGTAAGAATACTTCCATTATTTAGATGGGTGTTCCACTATCGGTTCTATCTCTAGAAGCCATTATTTTGATCAAGAGGATTGAAATTATTCCTTCCACTATTGTTTCTTGTGCTATTGTTGTTTCCATTGAAGCTCCTATTGTAATTTTGACCATAATTATTGTTTTAAGGACTAGCATTGTTCCTTTGGAAGTTCTTATTCCATCCTTGTGACAACCTAAGATGAGTCAGTTCATTGTTCATTTGTGACATAGTCTTTTTCATCTGACCAAATTCAGAATAAAGCTATTTTCTGCTTCAGTGGGTACTACTGCCTTTTGCTCAAAGAAATCAACTTTTGAAGGTTCATACCCTGGATATGTTAGAGTGGGGTTCTACAAAGCAGGTGCCTATTGTAATGGAACTAGATTCCTAGGTATGAATTGACTAGGTACAATGGGTACTCTAACAGGACATGTTGGCATTGTCGTGATAGCTTGGGCTGGAAGCATCAATCCTCCTTTAGGATTAGCGCTTAGTAAAGGTTATTGCTTCTATGAAGACCTTTTCCAATGTATTGATATTTTTTGTAGGAAGCCTTCTTAGAAAGATAGTAGTAAGAGGGTCCATTGCATTCAAATAAATCTGAATAGCTACTTCAACTGGTATAGTATATGGTGTTTCTAACCTGTGATATGCCATATGGAAGCAATGATTGAAACATGAAACTATCTCAGCTGGATCCCTTTTGATCGATATGAATTGTTGATGTATCACTGCTAGGTTAAAAAAAATTAAAATTGTTCTAGGAACAATTTTTTGAAGGTGTCCCAATCTCCAATACATCCCAGTGGCAAATTGAAGGACCACATCCTCATTTGTGATCTATTTTCAATTACAAATATGTGGTCTTCAACAGTTCATGTTTCTCCATAAATAAACCTTGAGAAAAACTTCTTGAGATTTTTGGGGAGGTCATGGAGTGCACCTCTCAAGTTTATTGGTGAGACTACAATATTTGTGAAGAAGGCCTTTGGAGGATTTGGCAGACCTAAGGGTGGTTGTTGAGGTGGAACTATTGGAATATGTGATGGTCGACCAAGTAGTTGGAGTGGAGGTGGAGTTGAAGAAGAAAGTTTGAATGAAAGTGGTTGAATTCGGGGTATTCCTTTATCATTGCATGGTTTGCAGAAGTGGGTAAGCTCAAGAAACTTGTGTGCACTTGGTGATAATCTCAATGCTCACTAAAATGGGGATTCTAGATCAAAACCCTCCAATTTGCATCAACTCTGGAAAAAGTGCACCTCTGTAGTAGTACACTTTCTCACAAAATAAAATGCACCATAGAATTTTGTGCACTTGTAGACGTGCAAATCTACAAACCTGCGCACCTAAATTTCTAAAAAACTAGGAAAATTTTTTGAACTCACAAAAAATATAGAATTTCAAAAATTTGGCAGATTTTTCTTCTATTTCAAAAATTAAAATATGCCCTCCTTCTAGTGCCACTTTTGTTGAGTAGTCATTATGTACGATGCTCAATGGCAGGAATCCTTTCTAACTCCTCTCTTGAATAGTCGATCCTGCAAATCAACTCGAAGGTTTTGAGTGATCTCATGACCTACTAGAATTCATTCAATTGAAGATAAATGTGATTGTTCATGAGGAGGCCTTTTCTAGTTCATTTGATTTTGGATGAGGCATAAAATCTACATACTACTCCAAAATAAAATATGCAAAAAAGAACTACGTTTTTGTATTTTTATGTTTTTCCATGAATGCAATCTAACAATGCAACTAATATGAATTTCTAATCTAGCAATGGGTTAATAAAACAAATTAAAAGAACTTTTTAAAATATATATAAAACCAAAATTCTAATGGACATAAGCTACAAAAACAACACATCTGCGAGTTAAGCTTTCAAAGAAATTGGTGGGTAACCAATGAAAACAGAAGCAATGCTTCCTTGATTTCATTGATGCAATCATTGATGGAAAACTTTAATAACTATATGATGTTTCACTCTTCATCACATCGCAAGACCACAGAAAGTGTGATCATCTGAGATTATGCAAACACAATTTGATGATTTCTTCTTGAGCTAGATATTTATCAATGAAATTCATTAAACTGTAGCAAACACTAGAATTAAAATATTGCATGACCATATATAATCACAATAAACTTTTGGCTCAATCACAATTCTATGAACATAAATTCACAAAATAATGACACATTTAGGCAAGAATCACTACACTCCAAATGTGAGCACCAAAAGCATAATTTTATTGCAAAATAATGGTAGGCCCCATTACATGTTACAATGGAGTACTTATAAGAAATTGTCTCCTCAATTTGAGTTGAGAGTGAGAGATCTTCATGCAATAAAATGCTTTTAATTTAATAAAACAAACTAAGTACATACAAACTAACAATCTAATTGATTCTTAGTAGATCTCCATCCATTTTTATTCATTAATTGGATGCATGAGCTTTACGTGTCATAGAACAAAGAATGTATTAGGGAAAAAGAATGTATTAGTTGAAGTAGAATTGTTTGGAAGTGCATTTGTCAAAGTTAAACTACCATCAAAATGCATTTTTAATGCATGGAAATCTCTATTTTTTTGAACTGGCAGTTAACTCTTGTTGCACCTTAGGAAAAGTGCACCTGTGAACCTGTGGACTTGTAGACTTGCGCACTTACGAACCTGGGCACTTCAAAGGCCCAAAAATGCAAAATTTCACTGAGTGTCAAAATTAAAATTCTAGCTTCTAGGTTTTGTTCTCCTTCATCCCAAAGCTATGTCAGGATATTTTCCCTTAAATTTCTCTATAATCTTAGTAATTTTGGCCTCATCCAAAAGATCTATAGAATGATACTTGTTTTTGACCTTCTAACTATAGTTGTCTACAATTTGGATCTCAGAAAAATCTCCAAGTTTTGTATCCAACTTTAGCAAGGCTTCCTCTATTCTGAATGCCTACCTAATGTCATCCTCATTAGAAGCTTCCTCAAAAATCTTCTAGAACCTTTCTACTACTACCTCTATGGGAATTAGTTTCTCTCGTTCATCATCTTCAAAAATATCAAGACATGCATCAATATAATGCTTCTCTGCATCCAAAATCTTCTCTCAGGCTTGGTCCTTGAGCTGGTGGATCTCTGCATGTAACATTTCCATTACTTTATTACTATCTGATATCTTCTCAATCTAATCATCAATCAAATCTAACTCTTCTGCTATATACACATCTACCAAAATCCTATATCTCTACCCTTTTATGGCATGGCAATTGTGGGTGGCCCTCGCCTTCTATTGTTGGCAGGGCCGGAAGAAAGAATGTTAGGTTCTCAGATAAAAAAAAGTTAGGCCGTTAGGACCCTATGGCGGGGGTGAAAGGATGGCTGGCCCCCCCGGTTAAGGATGTTTCTCGCTGTTGGGGGGTTCTATTGCAGAGTGCTACAGGAGGTTCAGGATGGACCTAACTTTTTACACCGAGTCGGATCGGAAATTAGTTAATTAGTTTCACCGCATCCAAACGCCCTACTATTCTATTATTCCCTACTGATTCGGGAGGTTGGGAGGGAGGCCTTGACAGGAGGGAAATGACATCTGCATCAGGGACCTCAACTAACAAGAGTGGGAGGAGGCTTTCCTTTTTCATAGCCAGCCGCCCTCAACTAATCTGCTACCATAGAATAGTAGGGGTTCTAGCCGCCCGTAGGGGGATTTATAGGAAGGGAAGGAAGTCGAAAGAGAAGTTGGATTGGCCTAGTGCTGGTGGGATAAAGGGTGGCACCCCCTTGGCCTAGTGCCTAACCCTCACGTTTGGCTGGATAGGCAACTATAGAAAAAAGGGCACCCCCGGTAGGATGGTTCTCGGCCAATGCAGAAGAGCCTAACAGGTTACCTGGTACACCAGAAAGAAGGAAGTGCCCTACCCCTACTATTTGAAGGCCCATACAACTATAATCGTTCAACCGGTATTAATCCTCCCTGGGGCTTACCCACACCCCCGGATGGCCATGTGTAGTAGATAATCTGGTGTTGACTATATACGTCACATGCTAGACAATCGGAAAGAAGGAAGTGCCTAAATAAACAATAGGCGAGACCTAACGAACTCCCTTCCTCTTCTCGACCCCCTACCATTCTATAGGCATTGACTGCCTGGCGAATAGTAGGGGCACTCCGACTAGCTATTGAGCATGCTTTCTTCCCATCCCAACTCGGCCCATTATTTTATAGGGGCCAGCAAGCTGGATGTTTGAATGGAAGGTTACCCGGCGGTAGTCCTTCATTAGATTGTTCGGCCTGGGGGGCTCCTACATTTATCTTCTATCTCCTACTACACCCCCGGTTTAGGATGGAGAGCTAGTCAGAGGTTGCGGCATCTCGTGAAGAGTCCCATTACCCGGGAGTTGCTCCGGTTCAGGATGGAGGGCCGGTAGTTGAGAAAGATAGTTCGGGTGAGAGGCGCCTACTATTTAAGGGCCGAAAGTGCCGTAGTTTATTAGCTGGACAAAGCATGCTCCATAATAGCTAGTCGATGGAGCCTGCCTTCTCGTCGATGACCCCCAGGCAATAGGTAGGATATCTGGTCGGTCTAGTTCACTACCTTCATCACCCAGGGGCTCGAACAGCAACCGCGGGTGAGGATGGCATGGCCTACACTCGGAAAAAAAGATGCGGATGGCCATAATCGGCTTCTGAAGGGGCCCTTACAATAATCTGTTTGGGGGCCCGTCACAATAATCTGTTTGGGGGCCCGTCACAATAATCTATTTGGGGGCCCTTACCTTACCTTAAAAATAGTGGGGTGGGGTGGGGTGGGGTGGGGTGGGGGCCGGGGTGGGGCAGCAGGGGTATGGCTTGCAAAACCTATAAATCCTTACTCTAGGCCTGTACTTCATCCATTATGTTGAAATCTTGCTTCAAAATTTTTACCATCTTATTTACATTTTCCAGGTAGCATGCAGTAACTTCAGATTCCCTCAAAAGATTAAGACACCTTTTTACTCAAAATTGTCCCACCATTGCTGATAGGCTTTCAAAAATGGATTTAGATGCACACATCTCCCTTCTCTAAGTATAATGTTTAGAGTCTCTTTGGGTTGATTAGGATCAAGAAGACCAACAACTTTGGCTAAATATCCCATCAAGATTTCATTTTTCCTGCGAAGTGTCTTGAGTTAGGCCCCTTCTTCCTCTAAGCTTCTAAGAACTTCTTTTATTCCCATTATCACCATTAATCTGGTAGTATCTAGTGTGGGCTTCCCGAGAATGACCTCTCTAATCTGGTAATCACAACTGTGGGCTTAATTCTTCTACATCTGCATCTTGAGGAGAGACAACCACTTGTGGAAATAAATCTTCACCCTGAGTATTGTTGATGAATGCCAATGGTCTTGCCTCCTCCGATGGGGACTCAGGTTTACTCAGAACTTCAGCCAACTCAATCATATCCTTTTCATCTACACAGAATTGTTGCTTCCTATTTCTCATCATTTATTTCCTCAACCACCTTGGAACTGATTCAACTAAAGGCCCACCTCTCAAGGATGAAGAAGTATGTTCAACCACTACTTTCCCTTTATCACTCCTCTCAAGAGTTAGTTCTCTCTGTGATGGCTCCCCCTCAGTTGTCTCAATTATTGTGGAGCCTATCATTTGAACCTCAGTGTCTTGGGAGGCTTGTTGAGAATACTTGACCATTCATCCCTCTTTAGGCACTTCATCAATTATCATTTGTTGTGGTTCTTCCTCTTGTAAAGGCTTCTTCTAAACCTACTCTTCATCTAAACTTGGAGCCAGAGGTGTAACAGAACCCTTATCCACCACTAAAACCTATACTAGGGATGAAGGAGTAAGATCAAGACCTTATGATTTTGGAGGCATCTATCTCCAGTCCTCTTGTTGGGGCTCACTTGTCAGGGCATCCCTAATCTTATCCCCAATCAGCTTCATCCCTACAGGCATTA
The DNA here is from genome assembly GCA_028749045.1 of Cupressus sempervirens. Lineage (NCBI taxonomy): Eukaryota > Viridiplantae > Streptophyta > Pinopsida > Cupressales > Cupressaceae > Cupressus > Cupressus sempervirens. Next base: position 522,043,772 of record CM053787.1, read on the forward strand.
AATCAAAATTTGACATCTTGAATATGTCATTGCCCTCTTCATTTTGCTCACCCACTCATTGTTGCACTTCATCTTCCAAAGTAATTATTTCTAAAGGTTCTTCTAGGATGGATGGTGGTGACACCATGGAACTTCTCCTCCATGAAGGTTTGTGGCTCTAGCTAGTCATGTTCTTCTTGGTAAAGACAAATCTTCCTCCTCATCTTCTTCTCCCTCAGAAATAGGTTTTAGGATAGATGTTTGCCTTTTCTTCATAGGGATCTTAATCTTTAGAGGTAGAAGGGGATGCTAGTTCTAATTATGAAGGAGGAGAGATTTGTTGGGTTTCACCCTCTGTTACTACTTAGTTGGGTGCAGCTGGTGGCAATTGAGGGTCTAGCTGGTCTTGAGAAGCTCCAATGTCTTTTGGCCCTTGCACATTTACTTCCTACTACTGAGGAGGTGCCTAGACTTTTCCCTCTTCTGTTTCAGCACTTTGAGGAGAGCTCCTCTTTCTTTTGTCCTTTCCTTTCTTCTCTAGAGGGTGATAGTATCCAACTAGTCGATCAAGTTGGTATACTATCGTCAACCTTATTGGTGACTAGGTTGCAAAGGTAAGGATGGTGATCTTCTTCCCTCTTCCTTTGACTAGGATGACATAGTAGTACTAGCTACCCTTAGATATGAGAATGTTTTAAATTGAATGAAATAGGATCCATGTGTCGTTATCTAAGCTACTGCATCATTAGATAATCTTTTTGCATAGTCTCCCTCTATAAATTGAATAACAACAAATATGAATGCATCATTCATGATTTGATATTCTTTACTCTATCTCAAGAGCTTCTTCTTCACCAATTGGGGGTAGATGATATATGACCAAGCATTTGGAACTTGCATGTTGCCCTTCCTATACAACCCTAGATAGTTTGTTTCCCTTGCAGCTAGAAGACACACCAAATATGAAGTCATATAGAACTTTTTCTTGTCCCTAACTACCTCCAATTGTTCACATAAGTTTTCACTCAATGTGGTGGCCCAGTCAAATGGCATCCTTGCCATCTTGATAGTCTCAATAAAATTTATCATGAAAACATTCAAGTGTCCAACCATTGGTACTTTACTCAAAAGAATGATCGAGTATCCAATATCTTCTTTCATGTACCCTATTTTTATATCCACCTTTCTTATTACCTTCCCTAGAGGATTCTTCTCAATAAGATAAGAGGACTGGATGATCTTAATTGGCTCACTTAGGTGTTCTATATACCACCTTTCTGCTACCTCATAGGTGAGTCTAATGAATTGATCCACCCTAGGGAGATGAAGTACCCTCTCAATGTTGTCGGGTCAAAGATCCAAGACAACTTCTCTAGTCATGCTCTTTATGACCCTTTCCTTGGAGAAAAAGTGTTGTGCAAGTGCCATTATGAGTTTTGAGGATTGCACTAATGTTAGGTGTGAAGCTACATTTACAAACCCCAATCAGATCAATGTAGATAGCATAGTTGATCTCTCCTTGGCCTTGTTGCAAATCCTTAAGAACTCTCGCAAATCAGTGTGTCCCAAGTCTATATCCTTAATCTCGACGTAGTCATCTTGGAACCTTGACTTCGATGACACACCTTGGAGCTTAAACATAATGGGCTTTGGTGCCATTTTCTTGCCAAATGAAGATGCCATTATATTTGCATGAGTACAAAAGGAAGATGTTCATTAGTTCAAAATCAAAATTATGATAATGTTATGATAATGCTTAGTATTATCCTAAAAAATTAAATGTGCAAAAACATCTAATTACCCTCTATTCCTAAAATAAATTTTAAAAAGTGTGCACCATATTAGGTGTGCAGATGCACACCTTATTTGGCATTTTTCTATGGTTATGGGTGTGCATCAATGCACCAACTTAGGTGTGGAAATGCACACCTATTTTACCTTTTCTCCTTTTTGCTTTAAATTTTTCCCTTTTTAGGGGCATGCACAGTAGTGCACCAAGTTATGTTTTTATTTATTCTTTGAAATTTTTATGTTTTGGGGCTTATTGGTTTGGTACACACTTGTGCACTAAACTTTAGATTGTTTCCTTCATTTTTTTAGTTTTTTATGTTGTCACATTCATGAGTGAGGGGGTACGCATCACATTTTTTTAAAAAGTTTTGTCGAACCTTTTTAAAGGATTTGGTGTGCACTTGTGCACCAAGTCCCTTTTAGCATAGATGCAAAGTAGACTAGATGGAAGCCACACTTGTGGTGATGCAAAGGTGCGGTCTATGAGCTTGCAAAGCAGAGGAGGAATAGAGTCACAATTTTAAAGTCTTTGGTAACTATGAAATGAAAAAAGAGGTAAGGTTAGATGAGGGGTGGGGGTTTATATAACCCAACCCTCCTTTGGTGGTGTGTCAATGTGCAATTGTGCAAATATGCATCGGTGCATCACCAAAGTGTGATGTACCACGCACTTCCATATTGCACTCTAGCACACTGGATTAGGTGCAGAATTGCATAATTTTCAAGTTTACACTTTAAATTTGACTTCCTCTTATAAAAAATGATTTTTTTTGTTGATAAGATTTCTCCACCTAGACCTAGGACCTAAGCTTAGGGGTAGGAAAGGACTCAAAAATTTCCATGGATCCCGAATTAGGATCCTAAGATCCAAAAGATGTGGAGGAGGGGTCCTCAAAATTGGCTAGAATCTTGGACTAAGAGCCTACGATAAAGTAGGGGGTGCCAATTTCTACTATGAAATGGGGCATGCATTGTGGAACCACAACAAATACTTTGAAAAATTGTTGAGATCTCCTAGATCTAACAATGATATATTAGGACTGGGCTACACAAGTACTAAAGAAGGAGAATCATCCAAAGTTGCAAAAGAAAGGAACATCGAAGGTAAAAACTCCAAAACTACTTGTCATAATTGTGGTAAGAAAGGACATTAATGTGAACAGCTTTCCACAATCCACGATAGTTATACTGAGTTTTTGGATTAGATTGTGTGAAGATTTTTCCATCAACCTTTCGAATCACACTACGTGATCCATCATCAGGATGAGAGAGCAAGAGGTGCAAAACAATGTCTCTCACATTTTTTTGCACCTCCTGTTCTATCGTCCTAATGATGGATCACATAGTGTGATTCAAAATGTTGATAGAAAAATCTTCACACAATCTAATCCAAAAACTCAATATAAGAAAGGATAATGTGTGCAAGAGAAAAATTACAAATTAGAATGTCAAGCTTAAGAACATGACTCATTGTCATAAGTGCAACAAGAAAGGTCATTAGGCACATGAATGCAAAACCAAAACCATGCATACACAAAGACTTGAAGGATATTGCTACAACTGTTAGAAGTATAGTTATAGAGCTTTTGAATGCAGATCCAAATCCATGTGGTCATCAAACAAGCCAACAAAGGTAAGAAACAATAAGAACTCCTACAATTGAGATTATAATACAAGATATAGTTGTCATTATTGTCAAGAATATGGGCACATTCTTGAGAATTATATTAGGACACACTTTAGTGGCAATTACAAAAGATGGTTGAGTCAAACTACATGTTTTAGCTATTTGAAGGCTGATCACATTAGTAAAAATTGTCCAACTAGGTCAAAGGCACCAAGTTGTGAATTTGATAAAGGTAAAGGCAAGACATATGTTGAAAACATCAGAGATGAGATGAACAAACATGGAAAAAGAAAGATGTTTACAACACTTCAAATGGAGAAGGTATCACTTCACCCAATGGGTCAAGTGATCACACCTCATCAAATTAGGCAAACAAGAGGTATGTGGGACTAATATTTAAAATTTTATATCATGCATTAGTTCCAAAAGGTATTGAAAAGACCACATTAGCATGAATGAAGATGCAAGATGTTAAAAATTCAAGACAAATCTTTAAATTTTTCATGTTTTTGCCCAATATGAAACATTTCCTGCGTATGCCAAGTAGAATGTTAGTTGATGTCGAGCTACCAAATTATCTAGTTGATGTCGAGCTCATAGTAGCTGTTGAGTGGTGAAAACATCAATGGATGTCGAATGAACCTGAAATTGGTTATTGCCAAGCTTACAATTATGTAAGCACTCAACATTAAATGCAAGGCTTTCAAAGGGTATGTGATCAATTTTAGCTCATTTCTTCATAATTTTGAAATTAAGAAAGAGCAATAAGAGCCAGTATCGACCTCAAATTCACCAGAAGCACTTGTGTAGAGATTCATCACTAGCTCCTCACATTTCAAAGGTATTTATTGAGATTCGAGCTATGCAATTTGAATTTTTATAAACCCTAGGTTGTCACAATCGTGTCAAGTTCAAAAAATGTTGAAGGGAAAGAAGTTTCAAATGTTCAGCTTATCAATAATGAAGTTAAATAGCCTATATTTAAAGCCATTCCTAACATAGCCTATAAACAAGACCCATCTGGAGCATTATCCATGATCCTGCCAAATGTAATAATGGTGAAAGATGTGAGGAGATGCTATAAACTACAAAATTGGTAACATTGGAGACATGGAAATAAGGGATGCATACAATACATTATGTGAAAATGGTGTTATGAAGGAATAATACAAAATCATAGAGAAAAAGGGTTTGACACAAGCCTTAGATTTTCCTAATGTATTCAAAATAGAATGGATTCAAATTTTACTGAGTTGAATTCATGATGGTTCTTCATGGATAGATGGAGGACCTATAAAAATATCCAAAAGAATAATTCATAGAGTTACTGGCTACCCAACCCTAGATCAGCCAAAGACACTCATGAGTGATTCCAAGGAAGTGATTTAAAAGAACACTAGAGAAAAATGGAATAAGAGAGGTATGACTAAAGATACCATCACTAATCCATTGCTAAACTTTGCTATAAGGGTAATCTCACACAAATTCTATAAATCTAGTAGATTGAGAAGTGTACCTTACATAGCTATGGATGTTGGTTACAAAATTGTCAAGAAAGATCATACATATGACCTAGTAGAACTTCAGCTACAACAAATTGTGGAGAACCTTGGAGCTATAAGAAAAAATAAAAGTGCACAGTGTAAATTTGGCTCCATGGTGGTTTGTATATTCTTTTATGTATATAATACATTCCCCTCATTTGGTACTATAGGATGGAAGAAAAATAGATCAATTACAATGCAAATTAATGAGTGCATTCAACAACTATGAGAAAACTTTGAAACTATAATGACTAGTTACTTTGAAGATTTCAAGAAGTCAATGAACTAAAAATTTAGGATTCTAGTTTACTTAGTGGAGAAACATTATAATGATGTATGTTTTCTTGTTGATGTTGACTTCACATTTGTACAAGCTACCACACCAAGGGTAAGATATTTGAGACCCTTAGGTTATGAGATCAATGTTGATGAAGCCTCAACAACCATCACAGCTCTATTGGCAAAAGAAATAGATAAGATTGCTAAAGTTTTTTGGAAACTATGAGATGGTGAAATCAAAGATTTCTATGGAATTAAAGACTACCTCCACACTCAAAAATAACAATAAGATAGTTAAGAAGCTAAAAAAAAAAGTTTGGAGAAGGTGTAGAGGAGGAAGAAGAAGAAGAGGGTGAAGAGGAAGAAACAAACACAAGCATAGGAACCTCTAGCTCTAACTCAAGGCATGGGAGAAGATAAGGAAGAAGAGGAGACTATAGGTGGTAAGGGAGAAAAAGTCAAGGAAGCACCTACTACCACCAAGTCAAAGAAAAGGAAGGCTAAGGTACATCCTGTGACAAAGGAAAAGAAGATTGTCAAACCTAGCCAAGCCAAGCCCATTGCACCTACCACTAGAGCCAACACACATGAAAATACTCAAAAGGCCAAGGAAAAGTCAAAATAAATAGATCAAGGTGGATAGTAGTAGAAAAGGTAGAGAAGGAAATATGTGGCACAACTAGATTTGGATGAAGAGAAGATAGAATCAAATATTAACAATCAATTCAAGGTGATAAGCCACAATCCTTTCTCTAATTTGAGAACTTATGTAAAAATATCAAGAGCAATGTAGATTTATCAAGATTTAGACATATTGATTTTGATAAATTGGGAAAAGAAGAGAAAAACCAAGTGGAAGAGGCATTATATGCCACGATGTCAAAGTTTAAGAACACTCCACTAGAATTTGCCAACTCAATACCAAAAGGCTTATATGATATTGTTGAGCAAAGACAAATAAGGGAAACAACATTAGCCCAAGTTAATGCTAGAGTTGAAAAAGGGACAAATTGCTAAAGAAGTAAAGAAATATGCAGTTAGGTTCACACCTAAATATAGAGCCTTTAGCATTCTTGAAAATAACATTGAAGATGTGGTTGAGAAATCAACTCAAATATGGAAACTTATTTATGGGTTGACCACTGTGAAGCAAGGAGAAGCTGACCCTTTAGAGGGTAAACATGATGATAAGGATGATGATAATGATGATGAGAAGGAAGATGATGATAAAGAGAATATAGTTGGGGAAGAGATAGAGAACCAAAAGGATGTTAAGGCAATAGTTGAGCAGTAGCAAGATGAACAGAGTGTGTAGGACACACCAGTGTTGAGTGTTAGTCCTCCCCATGCCATAGCTGAGACCACTGAAACCATAATTGTTAAGAATTTTTTGATGCATTAGCTTAGAACATCAATCCACTTATCGTAGAAGATCTAAAGAAGATATTGGATTAGTCTACACTTCAAGCTAAACTTTGTGAAAATCCACTTTTGGTTAGTGTAGAAGAATTGTAGAAGGTAGTGACTAAAGTCAAGAGGGAGAAGGTCACTCTTAAAGAGACCAAGCCACTCATAGAGCAATTAATAGATATAGTAGAAAAGGTCACTAATGAAGACCTTGATACAAATGCAAAACTATTAGAATGGTCTGAAAAGAAGTTTCAAGGCAAGGTAAATGAGAAAATATCTAGTGAGATAGCACTACAACAAGTTGCATTGGAAACAAAGGTTGAGGATGTGAAGGAGATACTAGAAAATATATTCTCACTATACACAAAACTATGCAATCCTACACTCTTCACCCAAGAGACCAAAAGTCACATTTTTAAGTATAGAGAGAAAAATATCTACATCAAGTGGAAGCCTACCATCAAATCTAGCTCAAAGTGAGAAGCATTTCATAACATTGCTTCAGACACAGAGTTAGTTAGTTGTCTTAATAGTAGATGAGGCTAATATTTGATGGGGACACAACCCAAGCATAGAATGGACACAATAGGAAAGGAAAAAATTTATTAACTGTAAAAATATGCTAGTACGCTTAGTGCAGAGAAACAGACTCCAAAACATGCCCTATGGGCTTACAATAGCATAAATCTAGAGATAAATTCTTCTCCTAGTACCTTCTCTCAAACTCCACTTCGAACTGCCTTTTACAATGCCATAAATGTTCTTAAATAGACCTCGCAGGGTTAAGGATTAGGAATACATTCTAGAAAGTGCTAGTTGGCATCCACCAACAAAATTAGAAGAATCCAAAAATGGTAACCAAACTTTCGAGAGGCATAACTTTTGAACCATAGCTCTGATTGATAAACCGTTTATATTTTTGAAAAGCTCTCGACGCGCTCTATAGCTCTATGGACAAGCTTCACTCATCCCCCATTTTTTGGCCCTATTCAAGGTCATTTAATGCCCCTAACCTAACTTTGAAGCATTCTTAGGATGTCTCCAAAAACTAAAAAACTATGATAACTTTCAAACTGTGGGGCGTTTTGACCTGATTTTTTTTTTAGAATGCTCTAAATTACAATTACATCCATTTGGCCAATTTATACCCTCTAATTTACCAAAATTATGGCTCAATTACATACTCCTATTTTTTTGGCATTTATACATATCCCAAGGTGTTCAAATACTCTAACCTAGAACACTAATAGTGGAACTGTGAGAGTTGGAACCTTTATTTGACCCAAATGGGTATCCAGAAATGAAAACACATGAAATAGAAACTAAGTCTATGTACATTTTTTTGGTGACACAGGATTGCCCTTATACCTCTAGATGCTCCTACATCAATATTAGAGTAAAACTGACAAATATTTAGACTACCCTCACCCTACATCTGGAGATAATGCAAAAGGAGTTAGGCTATGCTCAAACCATATTGAAGAAAGACCCCAATCTTTCTACTTTAGATGGTCTAGTGCACTTTTCTATTGAGCTTGCAATCCAACTTAAATCATTGGATGTTGCATGTGATAATTGGGATGCAGCTTTAAGGATAAAATTGGATGTCCATAAATCTTTCTTAGACAAACACTCTATCAATGTATAACCCATTTGACATAAGTGTTAAAAAGAGGTAGATATAATAAAGGGGGAGATAAAGAAAAGAGGTGATATACAAAGGGGGAGCATAGTAGTAGAGTTATATCATTGAGGTGATATAATAAAGGGGGAGATAGATCATAGTAGTAGAGTTATACATTTTTGGAGAAAAAGCAAAAAGCCAAATATAGATATTAGCTAAGAGAGCATATTAGATGAAATAGTATCAGATGCAACACATTGAAGTCAAAGGGAGCATAGATTTTGGATACAAATTAGACACATTAACTCAGGGGGAGTTAAAAAATTTTGAGGTATACAAGTTAATGCAAAATTTTGAAATTTTGAAGTTTTGTATATATTATAAGTCATGGATATGTTATGCTTGAGGGATTAAGGTTAATCATGAATATTCAAGTGTTTTTGACACTCATGTCAAAGGGGAAGATTGTTCATCTTAGATTGGTTTTGACAAGTGAGTGTCAACACACTTAAGCCATTTACTTAGTTCATGCCAAACTAGTAATACATGTTGAGCACAACATGTAAATATTAGACCATGTTGAGTTGCAATAAGTACCAAATCACTAATGTGTTGAATCATTCAGGTGCCAAGTAGATAAACCATGCTGAGTGATCCAAGTGCCAAGTAAATAGTGGATGTCAAGTGATGCAGGTATCGAGTCACATTATACACAATAGTGCATGTCGAGCATCAAAGACTTCATATGCTAAGTGTTACAATTTTAACATTTTTTTTTGTAATGGCACAAAAACTATGTGTTCATGGCACAAAAAATTATGTAAACCATTTTTGAGCTGACTTAAGATTATATTTCAATATTATGGAGATAAGGATGAACCTATTTTTGGATTCCGTATGCAATCACATGCAACCAATCAAAAAAAGGGAAGATTTAAGTGGCAAAATCGATGAATCTCAGTCATAGATTCAAACTTAACCATAAGCCATCTAAGTCTTCTTAAGGTGGACAAAGCCCTAAACTTTTTATGATAGAGGAGACCCTAAACTCTTTATGATACCTCGAGGAGAGTGAATTGAAGAATTAGTTAGAGAAGAGCAGAGGATAGAGAAAAAGATATAGCATTGAGACATCTGATCATGAAGGATCAATTAGACATTTCTTAGAGGTGATCTGTTATCAGGCAAACAAGTGTCAATCACAAGATCTATGTTGAGACATTTTAACAGGTGATTTTAGTTAAATATCTTAGCAAAGTAGTCTTAATAGGTTGTATGAAATCTTTTAATAGGGTACTTAGTTGTAAGTTGAAGTCCTCTAACCGAGCACACTTCTAACATGTTGTTGGAATCCTTTAACAAGGTGAGACCTAATAGTCTTTGTAAGCCTTTAATAGGGTAGACCTTTCACAAGGTAGATAATGTTTCATGGTCAAATCATTGTAACTTTAATTGGATACACTTTATTACTATATTAGTGAATATTTATGGGTGTCATCTCCACCTTAGTTTTACCTTCTCACTTGGAGGGTTTCTGGGTAATTATATCTAGTGTTATATGTGTGAATGCTTACATGGTTATGTGATTTAGATACATATGCTTTACATGTTATTTCAGCTTTCTTATGCATGTAACAAATTAATTGTGAAAGTTTTATGGGTCCAAAGTTAAACTACTAATTCACACCCCCCCCCGAAGAAGTTTACTCTTTCCCCTTGTAATTCCAACAAGTCTTACCCAATTTTGTCATGTGATCTTACCTGCCTGCAAGCATTTGACCCTTATCCTTAGAACTTAGTATCAATTAACACTCATAAATTTTTTAACACAAACACTTAATGCTTGACCTATGTCATGATTTTTTCTTTGTGTGTTGATTGTTATTGATTTTTGTTGAGTGTCCTTATTTGATGAGTCTTTCCAGGATGCATAGCTAGAGGACTTGGGGCATGGGGCATGTTTTCATTTGTTTTCTACTTGTGGGTATTGTCTTGAAACTCTAGAACATCTCTTGTTGTCCCCTTGAAATACTAGGAGATTTGAGGCATCATCCTTGACTATTTTTACATAATCATTCTTTTGGTCATCCTGACATCTATGCCTTCATGCGAGCATGTTTTTCTACATTAAATTGGGTAAGCTAACATCAAAGTCATCTTGACCTTTATGTATCTAATGCTCATGTTACAATATTTTCACATTCCAATCCAATATAAATCACATTCATATCTTCATAGTTGTGCTTGTCACTAGTGATGATTGGGTGATTTTACGATGTCCATTAATAATGGCCCAGTGATGAAAATAAGTTCTTTAACATTTTTTAATGAATGATGAACACAAAATCCTATGTTACAGTTGCTCTTTTGCAACTTTTCCTTTTCATGTAGCTTGCATTATTAGACTTCATGTTAGTTTGCAATTTTAGGCTATATTATGAGTTTGAGAGGGTTTTTCCTTCATCTTTCTTGTGGACTTTTAATCAATTGTGTTCATGTTTTGATCTTGATTTCCTTATCTTCTTTTGTGATCTCAATCGAAACTTCTATCTTAAATAGTTGATTGATTTTGGAGCATTATATTTCTTTAAAAAAATTTATTTCCATATCTTCCAAACTTCTATCTTCCATTTTCTTTTAACCCACTTCTGTTTTTCTAATTTACCTTTGGGGAATAATATTTCATGCTTGGTGATCTACTTTGGTTATGTGATTCTTATAGCTTTCATCTTACATCAAAAACTTTATCTTTTGATTGATTTGATCAAATTTATCAATTTGTTGTTTCTCCTCCATCTAATTTTGATTTTGATTACAAGGGGGCAATACCTATCAACTTTAATCCTTGATTCAATTTTATCAATTTTATCCTTGACTTTTTTAAGTCAAAATTTATATATATTCCTTGTCTTGATGTGTTCCCAAATTGACCACACATCTGGGTTGTTTTATGATCCCAAATTGATCTCACACTTCAATTTCTTTCTTTGACTACATGTGTTCCCAAATTGATCACACATTAGTCAAAGAGGGACAAATCCATGCACCCTAAAATGGTCACCTAGACTATGGGCTCCCATTTTTCAATTTATCAAATTTCCTAAATCAATGGATTGCAATATTTTATTAAATTAATTCCAATCAATTTCTTTGATCAAATTTTAATTAATTCAATTATTTCAACATTTTCTAAGGTTTGATCATTTTATCCTAAGTCTTATTTAATTAAAAAAAAACCTCTCTTTAATTAAATAATTAATCCACATTTTGTAAATTAGGAGAAAAATCCCTCTTTTAATTTAATTAAATATTTTTTATTTAATTAAAAGAATTTGCTCCCTTTTAATTAAATAAAAATCAAACTTGAAAAATAAATTAAATTAAATAAAAGTAAATATTTTTTTTCCCTCTACACTTGAATGCACATATCTCTAAGTGGGATTCCTCTTTTTCCTCTTTCCACTTTCTTCTTAAACACTCCTCTTTTCTCATTAGTGGAATTTTGTCTCACATGGATCAAACACTATTATTCCATATTGATTGTGAGAAGCTTCTCACCTCCACATTTTCCTTTATAAGGAGCCCTCTCCTTCTCATTTTGATATAGAGCAATAGAGAGAGATATAGAGAAAATAACTCATTGCTATAGTATTGTTATGCTACAAGTTTAGAGAGAAATTTTGGAGGAGGAGTTTGAGCCTTACGGTTTGGACATTGGAGCTTCATTGCAACTTCTCTCTTCTTGTCTTATTCTCTCTTGCATCCATAGCTTCCATCATCAAGTTTCATCCTTACATTTTCATATTATCTTAGAGCCATATTTGTTTTCATAGATTAATTTTGTATTATCATTTCCTTTCATAGCTAAGATTTCCTTTTCTTGTATTGCTTTGCATTATTATCATGTTGATTAGTTTGCATCCTCGTCTGCATTCATATTTTGATCCTTGAATCTTTTATTTTATGGTGTATTTGCATGAGCAAAAACTAGCTCAAATTGAGGGCCTCCATCACAAACCCTTGCACAACATGAATAGAGAGCTATGAGCTGCCATTTGAGACCTCATTCTTGAGCAATCTTGGATATAGTGACTCATAGAAGTCTGCTCAAATTTTAGGCATACACCAACAAGTCTGTGATTTAATTTGGTCATACCCAAATATACCAATCAATTCATACCAAACTCTATTTTTGATCTATAAAATACCCGAGGAAGTCTTGCATTTACAAACTAAGTGCTAGAAAAGCTTAGGGCATGCTTAATAAGGTGTTATTTCATTGTGTTAAAATTATGCCCATGATTTTAAAAAAGGCTACTCTAGACATATCTTCAACCACTACTTCGATGTTTTGATTTTATTTTATTTATGTCTAATTTAATCCTTTGTATTGATTCAAACATTCGAAGATTTAATTATAATTCTAATTTTGGTTGAAGAAAATTAGTTTATAATGCTTCACTTTTATTTATTAAAAAAATATAATATGATACTATCTGTGTCATTGTAGAGTGAAGAAAGAGTCACACGACTCCCTAATGTATAGAGCATCAAAATTCCAAAACACTCTTCCAAGATTTCACAAAATGTAATGGATAAATAGGCCTACTTATTCCACATTAATGAAGAAAATACCAAAAATCAAATTGATTTTTTTAAAAAATAACAATTGCACTAGTTAGGTTATGCAAGTGGAATGTGTGCTTGCCTCCAATTGGTCCTATAACCTCACAAACGTAATGTTTCAACCTTCCAAAGGTTAGAGTTTTTATATCCTTCCCAAGGCTTCCAAGAATGAGTTCTTAACCTCCCAAGTCAAGGGCAACTCACAAAATCAAGACCTTTTCATATTTCCTTGTAGTTCCTCCTTAGGACTTTATCCTTCCAAGCCCCCTTACTCTCATTTCTATAGGATCTTCACTAAATTAGATAACTAATCCCTCAATAATATTTATAACACCTTGATTCATCATTTTCTTCAATGGGTTTAAGCCATTCTTGGTTCCTTAACCCTTGTTTGGTTGAACTATGCAAACTAGTTAGTAGACTAGATCAACAAAAAATGGTTTTGTACTTTTTTTCTCAAAATTGACCTAAACAAGATATTGCTGTTTTTATATTTTTGAGTACCGATTTGGAATTTTAAAACAAAATGTCATTTTGGCATCTAGGTTTTACCAATTTCATATCTAACTCTCTAAACCTCTCAAAACATTATTTTCCTTGTTATTTGTGAGTTTGTTGATTGGATTGAATGCCAATTCTTGCACGGGGCTTTCAAATGGTTATGTCCCATCCATTACCCGTCCTCCTAGATATCCACATGTTCACACCCTAGGGATGTGAATCTTAGTTTGAATTACAATTTTCATACTTTGTTTCAATGGCCCACCAACTAGCCATGATTTCAATACAAAAGATTCCAAGCTTGGTGTTGGTGCTTCTAATAGTTAGTAAAGTCTTTAATATACAAGTATTTCTCTGTCCAATATGCCATAGAAGACTGTGATCATGGATAAGAAGGACTAATCCATGAATGGATTCAAAACCCTTACTAAGAAAAGAAAAGCCAGAACTATGGAAAATATGTACAAACAATATTTGTTGTAGTTTTAAAATAAAAATACGGAAGGAAATAAAATGGAAAATTGTAATGAAATAACCTAATATATTTACATAGTATACAATCAGAAATACTCAAGAAATTTATATGGCTTACTCAACAAACAAAACAAAACTAGCCAAAAACTTGCTGAAATTTGATTGAGAACTTCTTGGAAACCAACTTCCTTCATCTAGTCAAAGATTAGTCACCAACTTCCTTCATGATCCTCTTGATCTATTTTATAACTTTTTTCTAAAATTTATAAAGTTGCTAAGTTGCAACTTGTCATTTTTAGAGTATTTTGAGTAATTTTCACATTTTTGCCCAAAACATTTCAAATCTCAACCAAATGCCTTCAAATCTAAACCATGGATATATTTTGGTTATAAATGGTGTTCCAATCCCTTGGTCAACCTCTTTTACTAATAATTGACCATCTTTAACCAATCAAATAACCTAGGCCTAGGAGGCACAAATAGTTCTGTAAACAAACTAATAGAGTTCCAAACTTGTTCAAAGGTCATCTTAGGCTCACCCTAACTGGTGTAGGGGCCCACCTAGGTGAATAATAGGGCTAGCTATATAGATAATTTTTAAGTTTTGAAGGATAGAATGGTCAAAAAAGTGTTTTAAGGGCCTTATTATATTTTTATAACCATTTAATGCCTTTGGAAAATTTTGACATCATTTGGAGCAAGTTTGAGAGTCAAATGCTCAAAATTGCAAAAAATGCTAAAAAATTGCTACAGGAGAGTTAGTGGGTGACTCCAGCATGGTGACTAATACAAAGCTAGCTAAGGAAGTTGATGAGAAAAAGGAGAAGAATAGACTCCTTGAACTAGCCTTGGATGAAGTTTCTAATGTAGCAAAAAGGAAGGAAGAAAAAGACAATGAGAAGGGTAAGGAGGTGGTAGAAGAAGATGTTGTCCCTAAACTAGAACCTATCTTGAATGAGGAGCACTTCATGAAAGGTATCAAAGCCCTAGGAGGGAAAGCTCTAGAAGGTGTATCACTATTTAGTGGAAAGATGGATATAGATACAGTGATGGATTCATTGGATGACATGGAGAACCATTTTGAGTGTGAAGGGGTATCAAAGGCTCAAAAAGGTCAAAGTGGCTAAGTCAAGACTCGAAGGCTCAACTTTGACATTGTAGAAGTATGTACAAGATGAGAGGATCAAAATAAGAAAGAATCCCATAGACAATTGGAATGTCATTCTTACTAAGTTGAAAGAGAACTTCCTATTAGAGGACTTTGAAATTCAACTTCACAAAAAGAGACAATGACTAAAATAGAAAGATTTGGATGTGGCATCTTATATAGAGGAGTCTAAGAGGTTATGCCTTAGATACAATAAGTAGGAAAAGGAGACAATAAAGGTGGATAGGTATTTGGATGGTTTGAAGTGTCATATTGAAGAGGAGTTTAGCTTGTGGACACCTACTATAGTTCAAAGGTGCCATCAAATAGCCCTAAAGGTAGAGGAAAAGAACAAGAAGAAAGGAGATTCCAACTTCAAAGATAGAGGCAAGGGAAGAAATCAAAGAGAACAAAGAGGAGGTTGCCAAGGTAGAGGAAATGAATAGAGGAATCAAGATGAAAACAAGTTGACAGAACAAGCCACTAAAAGAACTCCTATAGGAGGATATAAAAAAGGAAGAGGCAACCAAGGAGGTTCTAATAGGGTAGAGCATTAGGTAGGAGTAACTCATACTTTTCTAATATGATGTGTTACAACTATGGTCAACTTGGCCACCTTGCATATAAGTGCCCTGAAAAGCCCTCTTCTTCAAACCATGACAAGAGAGTGGCCTATGCACAAGTGGATAGTTGCAAGGAGAATGAAGTGGATCGCATAGAGTTAGGAAAAGGTAAGAACCTTATGTTTAGAAGGATACTAATCAAATAACTCTGTTTAGGATTAGATGAAAGATCCTTAGTAAAGTTTGTAAGGTGGTAGTGGATTCAAGTTCTACTTATAATATGATTTTAGAGGAGGTAGTTGAGAAACTTAAGTTCACTAAAGTACCACATGTGAACCCATATAAAGTGACTTGGCTCAACAAAGGACAAAGTATACTAGTAAATGAATAGGCTTGGATGAACTTCTCCATAGTAGGGTATAAGGATAGATTATTGTGTGATATTTTCCCATGGATGCTTTCCATATACTATTAGGTATACCATAATAGTATGACAAAGAGGTAGTCTATGATGGCAAGAAAATTCCATATCATTTAAGAAAGGTGGAAGAACATTTTAAATCCAATCCTTATTGGATGGTGAAAAACCATAGTATAAGGTACCTAGTGTGCTATTTTGTAGTGGGAAATAATTTGTTAAAGACCTTAAAGATGAAGAGAGTTAAGGTTAGGTAGTGGTATTGAAATCCAATGGAAGAGACAAGATAGTGAAAGAGCCATTACCTACAAAAGTATGAGCATTTCTTAAGAAGTACAAGGACATTATGAGTGATGGAAATCCTACTACCCTACCTCCTAGAAGAGTCATAAGCCACCAAATAGACTTTTTTCCTAGTGCATTCATCCCTACCTAAAAAATCAACATACAAGCTCACTCCAGATCAAAACTTAAAAGTGGCAAGACATGTGCAAGAGCTAATGGACCAACATTTGATAAAAAGAGCATAAGCCTATGTGCATTCCATGTGGTACTATCATCCAAGAAGGGAGGAAAGAGGAGACTATGTATAAATTCAAGAGATATAAATAGGATCACAATTAGGTATAGGTTTCCCATACCTAGGATTGAGGATCTCATGGATTGTCTTGAAGGAGCTATGTACTGAACCAAATTGGATTTGAAAAGTGCATACCAAAAAATTAGGATTAAGGAGGGAGATGAGTGGATTGTTTTTTAAAGAAAAAAATGGGCTATATGAATGGTTGGTGATGTCATTTGGTCTCTCAAATGCTCCTAGCACATTCATGAGGCTCATGAATGAAGTGCTTAAGGAATTTACAAGAATATTTTTGGTTGTCTATCTAGATGATATACTCATCTTTAGCAAGACAAGGGAGGAGCATATCAAACATGTGAAAGTAGTGTTATAGAGGTTGTATGAGGAGAAGCTTTCCATCAACCTTGAGAAGTGTGAATTTTTCAAGCATGAACTTGTGTATCTAGGTTTTATGGTGTGTAAGGGATCTTTGAAGATGGATCAAGAGAAATTTGTTGCAATCCTCAATTGGTCACCACCCACTACATCTACAGAGGTAGGGAGTTTTCATGATCTAGGTCAATTCTTTAGGAAACTCATTAGGAATTTCAATAGCATATGTGCACCTTTGCTAGATACCATAAATGGTGGGGTCAAGTCTAAGTTCAAAACGACATTAGAATCTAAGAAATCCTTTAAAATGTTGAAGAAGAAAGTAGCTACCCAACTTGTTTTGCAACTACCTAGTTTTGAGAAACTTTTAACCTTTGAATGTGATGCAAGTGGCCTGGTAGTAGGGGGAGTGTTAAGTCAAGAAGGTAGGCTAGTAGCCTTCTTTAATGAAAAGCTTAATGAGGCCAAAAAGAAGTATTCATCCTATGCCCTAGTTCAGTCTCTTAGGAAGTGAAGACACTGCCTATTACCCAAAGAATTTGTTGTTTTTATAGATAATCAAGCTCTTAGGTACATTTACACCCAAAAAAATTGAGTAATAGACATTTGAAGTGGGTGGAGTACTTGCAAGCTTTAACTTTCACAATCAAGCATAAGAAAGGTGAGATGAATAAAGTGGCATATGCATTAAGTAGAAGGGTGTTAATAGTTCAAGAGATGTAGTTGCATAACATTGGGATCAAGAGCTTCAAGAGTCTCGAGATATAAAGAGGATGAAGATTTTGTAGAGACATACAAGGTATGTTCTAACTTTGAAAATCATTTTCATAGAAAATTCTCTAAGTTTACATTACAGAATGCATTACTCTTTAAGGGTAATTAGTTGTGTGTGCCAAGGCAATCCATAAGAGAGAACCTAATATAAAAGAAGCACAATGGGAGTCTAGGTGGGAACTTCAGTGTGAGAAATACCTTAGAACTAGTCCAACAATTCTATTATTGGCCTAGACTAGTCAGAGATGTAACTAAGTATGTAGAAATGCATGATATGTATGAAAGCTAAAGGAGGGATGAGTAATGCAGGTCTTTATCAATCCTTACTAGTCACAAATAGGCCATTGGAGTTGTTGTGGTTTCACAACACACACCCTCTCTTATAAATGGGAGCCCCTAGTAATTTTTTGTTTTTCCCAAGCCCCTAGTCTAGGGTCTGAGTCTTTTTTAGGGCTCTACCTAGAGTCAGGGTCTTGTTTTTCCCTATGCCTGAAGAACCCCTTGGCCAAACACTAAGAGTTTTAGATGAAAATGTGATATTGTAAGGTAAAGGGGCATAGTAGCACACCTTTCAAGCTATGCTTGTGTGCTAACTATGGTAGTGTAGGAGCACTTCCTTTTGGAAGTGTGCACATGTGCACATGCGCACCTATGCACAGACACACCCCCAAAGGGTGAGCTTCATCCTAGGCCTATAAAAGCCTAGGACCTCTCCCTCTTCCTCACTCATTATCTCATATGGTTGTTGGCAAGTACACTTCCACACCCTTTGAGGTGCACCACTTTCTTGTTCCCTATACACATAGAGAATACCTAAGTTAGAAGGTGTGTACTTGTGCACCTGTCAAAGGTGTGCATGTGTGCACCTTCTATTAATAAACCTAAAAATGAATAGATCACCTAAAGTTAAAGGTGTGCATATGTGCACCTACCCAAAGTGCACATATGTACACCTTTCAAAATGGAGAACTCTAAAGCATCATAATAATGGTGTGCAATGGAAAGGTGTGCAATTATGTACTGTTAAAGCATTAACTAGTACAAGTGCAACATTAGGATGCATACATGTGCACTCTGCAAGGTCCATAGGCATTCACCCTTAATTTTTAAAGCTTTCTAAAGAGGAAAAATACACCTAACCCACCCTCAAGATGCACAAAATGTGCTAAAAACTACCTATCAGGGCATAAGTGGGGTTTTTTGACTATTTTTATAGGTTTTTGCATTTTGGGTCTAGTTTTTAAGTAATTAAGGTTTTGTTTAGGGTTTTATTTTCAACCTTCCTAGCTAATGTGTTTTTTTATTGAGTAGATAAAATGGCTTGCTCCTTGTCCTCATTCGTAGCGAAGATTACTCCAAAATCAATTGTCTTTAAGTTTTAAGGCATACAGAAAAAATCATGCTTCCAAGATGTACATTTAGAGATTTGGGATACTAAATTAGGTCATATTGATTGGAATGCACTCCTAGTACTTTACAAAAAACTAAATGAGAGGTCCCTGATGGTCTCAACACTTATTAGATAAGGGTTACTTAATGCAGCCTCACATCCTACATCAATGCAATCCATAGAGCTTGTTATGGCCTTAGCAAAGAATTATGTGTTAGAGGAGAGAGTGGTGAAGAGTATGATAGGGGAGATCATCCTAGACCTAAGATCGAAGAATATCGAGGAATTTTTTCATCTCTAAGGGTAGACCAATATGTAAGATTGAATTATCATCAAGCAAAAAGGTGGTACAGGGATAATGAGTAGAAAGTTAAAGAAATTATTTAATCATCATATTTGATTGATAGGACACCTACGGGATGAAGAGGTGGAAAAGTTGATATGAGTAGAGGGTACATGAAGAATGATATCAGATATTCCATTATGCTTTTGAGTAGAATCATGGGTTTTCCAACAATAGGACATTTGAACATATGGATGGTACATTTCATCAAGACCATCAAAATGGCCAAAATATCAATTAATTGGGCCATATTTCTCAGTGAGAAATTAGATGAATAGCTAGTGGCAGTCAAAGCCAATCCAAGGTTTTATATGACTTCTTATTTGGTGTATATATTAGTAGCAAGGACCATAGATTATCCAAGCTTGTTTAAGAGGGGAACATGCAAGATGCTAATGCATGGCCTTATCTGGTATATCTAATCATAGAAAAGAATACTGAATAGTGAATGATGCTTTCATTTTTGCAATCATCTAGTTCATTAAGGGCGATTATGCAAAAAGGATGTCAGTAGAGATAGCAACAAGAATTGTAGAAATAGGTACCTACTACATCCAGTTTAAGATATTCACCTACTTAAGGGTTGCAAGCACAAATATGAATCTAAAGAAACTCTTGAGATATCTGTCAAATAGGCTCATTTTACTAGAGATTGTGAGACAACTCTCAAGTGTGTATGATAGAGTAAGGAAATAGCATAAAAAGACTTGGGTATATGGCCCATCACCATAGGTCTACTTGGAGTCAAGAAGAAGCAAGATATCATGAATTTTGATTCAGAATGAGATCAATATCCCTTGGACTATAAATCCCCTTGTCCATGTTTTGACAATATTGGTAGAGTTCAGTATTTGGCAAGAAAATAATTTCAACATGAAGATGCTATAGATCATTGGATGAATGTAATAGATGACTATGATATCCAAATAATGGATTATTGTAGGATAACTCTTTTTTTGATAGGTAGTACCTTGAAAATAAAGGTCCCATTGAAGGTTGTTCAACAAGATACTTCAAATATCTTGGATCCCCTATATAATCAAAATAAGATATATGATTGGCCAGTCATGAATGCAGAAATTTAATAAAGAAGAAAATATAGATATCAATTATAGGGTGAGGCATATCATCCAGTTGACCAAGGAATGGATTAAGAAGCCATTAAAGTTGGACCCAGATTCCCAAATAGTAGTTTTATAGGCCACAACCCGCCCAATAAAAGGAAGAGGGGTGATACCAACATTTACAACCCATCTCCAGTTAGGCCCAAAATGATGTATCAACATCATAGGGAAGTTGAATATTTTAAAATGGAAATGGGCAAGAATAAAAGAAAAATATTTTTTCCTTAGCAATATGAGCTTGAAGATTAAGGGAATCAAGCCCAAGAGGCAACTCAAGCACCTTAGAAACAAGAGCCTAAAAATGTAGAAACCTCTCAAACTCAAGATAATCCACAAATTGGTAGCACCATTGGAATAGGGATGAGGACCTAAAGAAGAAGCACAAGAGGTGTCCCCACATGTTCAAGAGTAAGAAGCATCTCCATCAGATCCTAACAGAAAAAAGACTAAAACTCCAATAAAAAAGGACTAGAAGACAAAAAGTGCAAAGAAAGGTTATATTCCTATTCCTTTAGTCCCAGAAACCATTACTAAAGAGGATGAAGAAGATGAAGAGGGTAACCTTCCCTTGAGTTAGAGGACTTGTCTAGCTAGGGCTACTAAGGTAGAATTGAAAAGGAGTTCTACTATAATGTTGCCATCTATTCCTACACAATCTATTCAAGTTACAACTTTAGAGGATGAGAAGCAATTATGAGTTGATGAACAAGAGGGTCAAGGCACTGATATCTTTAGCATGTCAAATCTTGATTTCATGCCCAGATAAACTCATAGGAAACAAGATAAGGGATACACCAATAAATCAGCTTTTACAAGAAAACTAGAGTCAATTGCCACCTTTTCCACAAGGACCTCTAGGTACCCTACCATCACCAAGTCAAGATTTATCTTTCTTGGATAAAGGTTTAGCCACTCCTCTCCCTCCTATTAATGAAGAGCAAGTATAAGATATGCAAGAAGAAGAGCCACAACAAATACCTACCAATGAAGTATCAAAAGAGGGTCAAATACATGAAGAACCCCAACAACTTCTCAAGATATAGAGGTGAGGACTATGGACACAACAAACACAGGGATGCCTGATGTAGATCTCTCACAAAAAGAGAAGACTCTAGAGAGGAGCAATAAGGGAAAGGGTCTAGAAAAAAAAACCCCTCTTCAACTAAGTATATGTATTTGATGGGAACTACTCCAAGCTAGTTGAAGAAGGAGGTGATGGTTAGGCAAAAAAGGCAACGGTATTGTAGTGTGGATGAGGGAACAAAAGAATTAGTTGAAGCCCTCAAGAAACTTGAGCTACCTATGGGTGATGCACGAACATTGGCCTTCATTATGAACAACCAAAATTAGAGCTTGTTCATTCATATTTCCATCCCTCCTCTAGATGTAGATACTAAAGATCTAACCCCGAAAGATTATCAGATTAAAGAGGTCTTGCTGGGAAAGCCCACTGTGGACACTGCTCAATTGATAGTCACTATAGGAATTAAAGAAGTGTTTAACCACCTAGAACAAGATGATTATGAATTGCTAAGGTTCTAGAAATAGAATAAGCTTCTAAGAGGCTATTTGAATGAATTGGTTGGTCCTTTAGATCTTAAGAATCCTAAGGCAACTCTAGGTAAGACACTTGACGGGAAGGAGAACATAGGTGTACAATTGGACCCCTTTTTTGAATGTGTGTCAGCAATGGTGAGAAATTTTTGAGGAAAAAGCTATGTAGATGATAGGGAAACCTTAAACTATTGCACCATATGCAAGTTAATGAAGGCAAGCTAGTAGCTATAATGAGCTAGGATTTTGTATTGATGAACGAGGCATATACCTAGGGTAAAGACCTTCAAGCATTATAGTCAATAAAGGGCCATAGGTATTGTATGCTCATGGATGTATATACAGGGGATAAATTGGATAAGATAGATGATTGGATCAAGAATATTTCTACTAGTAATAAATTAATGGAGACATTACATATGGATATTCATAAGCTCAAGGATCAAACAAACCCAAGAGCAGATTTTGGAAGCTGAGAAGTATTACAACGATACTTACCTTCACATTTGTGAAGATGAGTCAAGGGATAAACTCATGTTTGTGAAAGAAATTCTTGAATAGTTTTGGATGAAATTTGAAGAAGCTTCAACTGATAAAGACATTAGACAAGCATTTAAGATAGAGTAGGCATTGCCAAAAATTGATGTAAAAATGAAAGACTTTTTGGAGAATTGCATAGAAGTTAGCAACTACTGAAAAATAATAAAGAACAAGTATGATGCTTTGAATTTTTTAAATTTCACCCAAGTGATGGATATCATAGAGAAATTCAAGAGAAAACATCTAGACATAGCTCTAGTATAAAGGGGAAGAAAACCCAGAATCTAGAATTTCAGTTTTAACACTTGAAATTTTTTTGCATTTTTTGAATTTGCCACTAAGGTGTGCTTCTACAAAGGTGCAATAAATTTTTTTGAAGAAGTTAGAGGTGCACCAATAGTTAACAACCTTTTCTTAATTTAGAGCTTTTTGTGCACTAGAAATGCATTTTGACAACAGTTTAACTCATACAAGCATCTAGCGAAGGTAGAGCTTCTATTTTTGGCATCTCCAGAGACTCCTACATCATTTTACAGCTTCCTTCTTCTTAGCTACTTCTAATTTCATTTTTTTTAAGTCATGTAAAAGCTCATGCACCCATTAATTAATATAAACAAGGGTGGAGTCCTACTTAGCACCATTTAGAGAGTTAGTTTGTGTATAATTAGATATATTTTATTAAGTTTTAAGCATATATTTGTATAAAGAAATCTCTCACTCTCAACACAAATTGAGGAGATGATTGCTTATAAATTGAGGAATTAAATATGTATTCTAAGCTAATATTTTGATGCAATAATATATGCTTTTGGTGCTCTCATTCTAAGTGAAGTTATTCTTACTAGAGTGTGTTATTTTTGTGAATTCTTGTTCATGATTATAATGGAGCAAATAGTTTTGTTATGTTGATTTGATTGTGCAATAATTTAGTTCTAGTGTTTTCTTTGTGTTAATGAATTGATTGACATATAGAGTTGGAGAAGAGATCACATTTTTGTTCCTGCATAGCTTCTCATCTCACATGAGTGCACTTTCCATGGCCTTGCAATTTAATAAGATGAGAAACATCTTTTGATTTTACTAAGTTTCCATTGATGATTGCATTAGTGGATTTGCGGAAGTGTTGCTCCTACTTTCATTGATTTCCTACTTGATCTTTTCAACAATATAACTTATAGACATGTTGCTACCATGGTTTACGCTTGTTAGGAATTTCCCTTTCATGTTATTTACTTTCATCTCTCATTACCTTATAATTTTTAATTTTATTTTCTAACCCTTGGTTAAATAAGGAATTAATATAGTTGTATTGTTAGATTGCATTCATTAGAAAACCAAAAAATATCAAAAATATATATTTTTTGGGGTTAATTTTTGAAATAGCAAGTAGATTTATCATCTCATTCAAAATTAGTATGAACCAATAAAGGCCTCTTTTTGAAAAAATACATTTATCTTCAACTGAGGGGATCCTAGTAGGTCACAAGATCACTTGGAACCTTGGAGTTGATCTTAGATCAGCTTTTCAAGAGAGGAATTTGAAAGGATTCCTATCATTAAGAATCATGCAAAATAACATATCAACAGAAGTGTCTCAGAATGGATTTCATAGTAGAACTACCCAAGACAAAATAGGGTTATGATAGTGTTTATGTAGTTGTTGACAGATTCAGAAAGATGGGGCACTTCATTCCATTAAAACTACCAATAATCCAAGCCACAGTGCACATTTGTTCTTCAAAGAGGTTGTGAGGAATCATGGCCTTCCATTAAGCATAGCTTTAGATAGGGATGTAAAATTCATAAGTTACTTTTGGAAGACCTTCTGGAGTAGACTTAGCACAAACTTTTCATTTGGATCATCCTACCATCCCCAAATATATGGTCAGACTGAAGTGGTTAATAGGGTGCTAGGTAATCTCTTGAGGTTCCTAACTAAGGAGTGTGGGAAAACTTGGGATATCATAATTCCCCAAGAAGAATATGCCTATAATGATAATAGGAACCTCCCAAGTTTTCTCATACTCCTTTGAAATTATCTATGGAATGCATCCTAGTGGGGTATGTGAGTTGAGGGATCTTGGAGGAATGGAGCATAGGAGTGGACATGCTAAGGATTTTTCCCAAACCATGAAAGAGATCCAAGAACAAGTCAAGAAGACTATTCAAGACAATACACAATAAATGAAAGCCAAGATGGATAAAAGAAGGAAAGACATTAATTTTAATGTTGGGGATTATGTTATGATACATCTAAACAAATCCTAATTACAAAAAGGAATTCCAACTACGCTACAAATGAAAAGATTTGGGCATTTCTAAAATCTTCAATGTGAAATTTTTGGTTGAGTTCAAGTGTACACTACCTTAGAGAAATCATGGGGTTAGTACTAATATGGAACCTGCAGTAGTACCTACACCAATAAAGTTAGAAGATGAACACATGTTGAAATCTAGAGTTAAGAAGGAAACAAGACACTAGGTGTACATGGAACACCTCATCAAGTGGAAGGACAAACTTGAGTTAGAGGAAACTTGGGTTGTTGAAGCAGATTCCAAAATGGTAGGCATCCCTCAAGACCTTTTGTCCACAAGAGTCACAGTAGTTTTCTTTTGAAGGGGAGTATGGTGTAGGGGCGGGCACCTAGGTGGTTTTGTGAAGGATATAGGGATCCTAGGATATTTTGGTTTGTAGTGGTGCTAGCCACACCACTAGGTGAATAATAGGCTAACCTAGTCCTGAGGTGAGGTTGTTTAGGATAAGTTGCTCATAGTTGCTCAATTAGGCTATATAGAGCATTTTTGGATATTAAAGGCTAGAATGGTAAAAAAAAGTTTTTTAACGGCCTTACTATATGTTTTATAACCATTTAAGGCCTTTGGAATGGTTTTACATTATTTGGAGCATGTTTGAGAGTCAAATGATCAAAATTACAAAAATTGCTAAAAAATTGTTAATTTTGTCATTGACAACATTGACAACTTTTCTTGCAATTGAGAAAATTATTAGTTGGAGCCTTGTAACTATTTGAAGTAGTTGGGATATGTGTGGGGATTTATTTATAATTTCATCCTCGACCTCTTGGCAAGGTTGGAACTTGGAGAGAATTCTAGTTGTATGGATAGGCAACAAGCTTAATATCATAGTTTTATGTTTTTGAGTTTGATTAGCTTTCAATGGATTAGATTGGGACCTTTTGTACTTGAAAACTGTTAAATTAGATTTATTTGCAATACTCTAATGTTATAGTTTAAGGTTTTGTAGAGTTTAGTTACTTAAATAAATTATTTTGGTTTTTGTTATCTTGTTGTTCTGAATCTAGTCATTGAATAAAATAGAGTCATAACTCCCTCTCCCACCATAGGATCTATATGGTCTCTTGCTATTTGGAAGATGGATCCTTGTAAATATTGTATAGAAAATGAGGTCCCTTGGAAAGCAAGGCAAGTGATTTTTTGATGATGCCCTGCTCGAACTAGAGATGCATGGATAGGGATCATAGTCAAGTGTAGAAGTGTTTTGCATGATTGAGTGTACTTGATACTTCAATCAAAGATCAAAATATGCTAATGGAAAGTGTAATGAAACTCCAACCTCAATGGAAAGCCATGGTGGAAGTCCTATAAAATACAAAACAATCTTTTCATCACACAATTTGCTAAACCCTTTAAACCCTTGTTTTAAGGCTAAAATTGTACCCATAGTGTACAAACAAGTTGGAAAGCCTAGATCACAAAAATACTTAAGGTCTTTGAAAAGGATATTTGGATTGGTGATTTGTTTGACCCCTTGTTAAGTATTTTGCAAGGCTTTTATTGCATTTGGAGGCCTAATTGCTTGTAGCCCTATTTTATTAAGCATTTAGATGCATTCTTGCTTGGTTGTTGGAACTCGATTAGGCTTTCAAGTTTTATTGTGATAAAGGACTTGATGGAAGTCCAAATACCTTTCTAAATGACCATTCAGCTATTGAGGTGTCATTTGGGGCATTTGGAGTTGGAACTTGATTAGGCTTTCAAGTTTTATTGTGATAAAGGACTTGAGGGAAGTCCAAATACCTTTCTAAATGACCATTCAGCTATTGAGGCATCATTTGGGGCATTTGGAATTGATTGTGGTGTGTCAAAGATGGTAAGTTTACTGATTATTGTGCACTAGTTGAATGGTCTAGGACCTCATGGTTAGGTTCCTAGGAATAATAGGGTAGGAAAAAACCCTATTATGTTAGGAGAAAGACCTAAGGTGGCCCTATATTAGGATTGTCACATCATGACTAGATGTGTTACCTCAAGTAACATATTACATTACATAGAAAAATACAAAAACTTAACTAAACTTACTTATTTCGTTCACCTACTCCTACATCATCTAGGCATCCAAAAAATGTCCAAATTCCAAGTTTCATCCTCTAGCTTACTATTGCATGTAAGTTACAAGTGTTTTTATGGTTGTATTCCTTGAAAATAAGGGAAATAACCTTCCTAGGGTCTACCCGTATGAACTAGAATAAAATACTACACAAATATAAATTATATAATTCTAAAATATACCCTATAAACTACTTAAATCCAAAAGACCATTGGTTTTTTCTAGAGGAATGAGGAGAAGAGAAATTTTCTTTTAGAGCTCTTGATTTACAAGCAATTTGAGACCTCCTATCAAATATTTTATCATTTATCAGACATACTAGTGTCTCAAGACTTCAAAAACAAACTCATTTGAAATATATTTCAACTTTCTAAACATTCATAAAGGTTTTAGAGCCTTATCCTTTCCTGCATACACATGCCAAAGCTGGAAACAATATAAAAATGTGAAAAACAATACCCATAATATCAACCACTACTCAGTAAATTTTAGTTTTCTCTTACATACAAAAGAGCTAGAACCTCCAACAAGATTTTTTGGAAAGATAATTAAAATATCTTTCCAACCATAAGGATTTCAAAGCTTAACCAAGCAACACACACATGTGGGAACCAAACAATGACAAACTTTCAATCAAAAATTAGAATTTTTCTTTGTTTCTATATCCAAACTTATCTAAAAACATTTTTTTTGTTTTTCATACATTTACATTATGATATAATTAAACCCAAAAACCATATATACATTTGAATCTTGGATTATTGAGCTCTTATGTATTTAAAAGACTCTTAGACTTCTAAAATTGCTAGAATTTCCTAGTTGTAAAAGTGAAACTTTGTAATATGCAAGCAATATTAAACTACCATGAATTTATATTTGTGCAACCCTTATAAAACACTTATATATGATCCTAATATTGAACTTAATGAACTAATTTCATGATCATGGGCCAACTTAGCAATTTGTTCACGATGGCTTATAAAGATGCCAAACATGTCATTGCCTTACAAAATAGGCCTTTATTACAATAATAATGAAAACAAGTGGCTCGCTAACATATCCTACTATGCATGGAAATGACATGATCTATCTAGTATGCATGATGGTCTATGTATATATGGAAATGAAAAGATTAAACAAGTTTCTCATGTGGGTGCACCCTTGCACCATACATGTCGGTTAAGTTTATCTCAAGCCCACTTGAGATGAGATGTTGTAGAGTGTGGTACCCTACTTCTTTATGTCTTCCCCTATCATACATAGAAATTTTTTATCAAAATAACCTCTCATTCTTACCAAGTACTCTTTGTACTCCTTTCCTCTTGTCTTCTTCACAACTTTGGTGTGAAGTATCTTCTCTATCTTTGGTACCTCATTGAATGGTAGATCTCTGATGTCTTCTACATTAGCAATATGCCCTATATCAACTCCTTCATTGGCTTCTTTGAATAGTGTGAGGTCTTCTACGTTGAGGATGGGAGAGATTCCAATCTCTGATGACAATTGAATCTCATAATCATTGGTTCCAAACTTGTTCACTATTTGGCAAGGGCCTAGTTTTCTCAATATGAGCTTGGTATGTTTACCTTTTGGTAGTTTCTCCTTCTTGAGATTATACCACACTAAGCCTCCAAGTTTAAATAATAAGTGTCTTCTTTTCTTATCTGCATGTTTCTTATACTTTTCAAAGGTTTTTTGGAGTTGCTTTGACATCATCATGGATCTCTTTGATGGTTGTAGAAAAATCCTCTCCTTGTGTATTAACTTGTTCTTGTGAACTCACTTCTCCTAACTCTAAGATCCCTCTAGGATGAATTCCATACACCACATGAAATAGTGAGTTTCTTGTACTCTATTGATGGCATCATTATATGCAAATTCAACTTGGGGTATGATTGCATCCCACTTTTCTCCATGTCTCCTTGTTAGTGATCTCAAAAGAATTCCTAAAGTTCTATTAACTACCTTTGTTTTTCTATCTATTTGAGGGTGAGAGGTTAATGAGAAGGATAAATTAGTTCCAAGTTTCCTCTAAAAAGTTCTCCAAAAGTGTTCAAAAAACTTCACATCCCTATCTAAAACTATTACCCTTTGAGGTATACCCCTAGGAGTCCTTCTAGCTTTAAGATGAGCCCAAAGTCTAGAAGATAAAACTAACTCTTGTTTAGTTTTTCTAGATTCCTTTGTATTTCTATGTATTTAATCATTTCACTTATGTGTGTGGTGCATAAAGAAATGACTTGGATTTGGGTGCATTGCATGATTCTTAGTAAAGTGTTGAAGGTGCATTATGCAACTAGTTCAATGCAATTGTATGCGAGTGGAATATGGAACAAGAAGTTGTGCATGGGTGGGGGAGGGGGGGAAGGGAGGTGGGGATAACTAGTTACTCAAGGTCCTTAAGTCTTTTTTGAACAATTAAACAATAAAATTATTACTATTCTTCTTATCCTACTATTTCTTGGTCTCTACTGTAAAAAAAAATTACTCTTCCAAATATAACATGCTTTGCTGAATATAAAATGTAAAACATATAAAGCATTCAACAAAATTTTGACACTAGCATTTTTACATGGAAACCCAATTTGGGGAAACCACCAACAAAATGTTGCCAATTTTCATTCTTTCAAAGTGAGCTCTGTTAGGAGCCAACATTATTAAAGTTTACAAAACACACTATTAAATGTGACCAAGTTAGAGGATTTAATCACCCTATTAGGAGTGGCCTAGGCTTTAATAATTCCATTTAGAATTTCTCCTTGTGAAAGTACTTGCTTAAGACTATTAAGTCTTTCAAAAGACTGTTAGGTCAACATCTATTAAAAGGATTTCAATACAAACTGTTTAAAATGATTAGAAGGAAAATGATAGGGTTTTCATCTATGTAATTATAACTTAGTTTGCAAGTTTAGATCTTTGTTTAGTTCATGTGTTGATTCACTAATAAGTTCTCCATTGTCATCCATGCTCTTGATTCACTTGCAACCCTTCAACAAATTAGACTTCCCCTTTCAACAACACTATTAGAAACATCTCTAAAAGCTTTCTCCTTTAACTTTGCATTCACTCTCACACTTGTGCATTTCTAATCCACCTTTGTCTATATGTGCCCCTCACATATACTTGCACTCCTCAATAATTTGTTTAGCTCTATACCTCTTTAAATAAGCAATTTTTCCTTTATAGTTTTATATGATCATCATAGATCTTGAGGTTTACGATAAGGTTCAAGATGATTCACTATATCTGTTCATCTTCTTGATCTTCTTCTAGAAACTTCTCTAGAATCTATCTGTTAGGATTTTACCTAATCCCTGCATTAAATTTAAAGATATAACTCATCAATCTTGTCTTCAATGTGGTTTACATCTCCCAAGAAATTAACTAAAAACTTCTTAGTTTGACATCAAGTAGCTTGCTTGATAAACACTAGATTTTCTTGACACTAACTATGGCTCAGTTGACACTAGCATCACTCGATATTCCTTTGCCATTTTCTCTATTTCTTGGCTTGGCTTAACTTTCTTGACATAAATAATCACTTTTATTTATCAAATTCTATCTTATCAAATGTCCATTGTAGCTTCCTTTCCATAATGAGCCTTTCCTCTAGGTGCTATTGTTATGAGCAATTTCTCAAATCCTCTTCATCAATCAAATAGATATGACATTTAGATAAGGTAGCAACATGTCACGTCAATAGATTTGACATCAATGATAAAATAACAATTGTTTCAATTGGAAGTTTCCAACAATATCCCTCTTTAGCATTGATGGTAATAAACACTATCTATATCTCAATGTATCAAATGTATCTCATACAATCCAAATATATTTCTCCCTCTAAGATAATAAATCTCTTCTTTGTCTATATTTCCCCTCTTTTACTTATGTCTCCCTCTTTGTCTATCTCTCTTTCTTTTACTCATGTCTCACTCTTTTGTCTATTTCTCTCTCTTTTACCTATGTCTCCCTCTTTGTCTATCTCTCTCTCTTTTACTTATGTCTCACTCTTTGTCCATCTCTCCCTCTTTGAAAGCAATTCCAAAGACACTTTAGCTTTCTTAGTTTCAATCTCTTCATACATATAAGTTATGTAGATTTTGCATGTCTGGTTGATTTCTGTCATTTGTCTATGATTGATTTGTTATGCAATTCTTGACTATCTACCTTAGGCATGTCCCAAAGTGGAACTATACTACATCAATGTGCAAGATATTCTAATTAGCACATTTGATGCAATGCACCTTTCCTCCTTAAATAGCTTTATTTATGGGAATCACCCCTAATTTGCCTTTAAGATATTCATGAGAATCTGTAAGTAAGGGTTTTATAAATATGTCAACAATATATTCTTTGGTGTTCAAATATTCTAGCTTCACTTCTTTGTCTTGAACTAATTCCCTCAAGTAACAATATTTGATAGCAATGTGATTTTTCTTAGTCATCACTAGATTCTTTAAAGTGTTAATTTTTGTGTTATCACAATAGATAGCCACTGGATCTATAATCTCTTCTTTCATACCTTCCAAAAATTACTTGATCCATGTAATGTTTGAACAATTCAATACAATAGCCACATACTCTACTTTAGTTGTTGATTGGGAAATACAATTATGTTTCTTTCTTGTCCATGAAACCAATCTTTTTCCTTGAAAGAATGGACCTCCACTAGTGCTTTTTTTGTTAACAATATTTATTTCCCAATCTAAGTCAGTGAATATTTAGTATTTTCTTGATGTATTTGGATTGTGTAATGAAAATATCGAACTTCTTTTTCCATACTTGTAATCCAACAAATAATTTGATCTTACCAAACATAGACATTTCAAACTCCTTTATTTCATCAATAAATGATTTGGATAATGCTTCTCTTCCTCCAAATATAATGTCATCAACAAATATTTTAAATAATTGTGCTTCATTGTTCTTACCATTCTTCAAATATAGATTATTTTTATCATTTTTTATTTCAAAACCAATCTTTACCAGATAATTATGCAATCTTTTATACCATGCTCTTGGGGCTTGCTTCAATCCATAGAGGGCTTTGTTCAATTTACATACCATATTCCTTTTGTCTAGATCTACAAATCCTGCAAGTTGATCAATATATACTTCTTCCTCCAATATATGATTTTAAAATGCAAATTTGACATCCATCTGATCTACCTTGAAATTCTTGTAGGTTGGATATGCAAGTAGAGTTTTGACTCCTTCAAGTCTTGCCATAGGAGAAAAATTTTCTCCATAATCAACTCCTTCATAACCCTTGCAAGTGTCTTGCCTTGTTTCTTGTTACTTTTCTATTCTCATTGAGTTTGTTTCTGAAAACCCACTTTGTCTCAATGACATTTTTGTCTTTAGGTCATGGTAGCAAAGTTCAATTATTGTTCTTCTTAATCTATTCAATTTCCTCATTCATTGTCTAAATCAAATATGCATTCTTCACAACATCTTTCACTATATTGGGCTCAAATTCATAGAGTAAGCATGTTTCATATTTGAGTATGTTTCGTGCCATAACACTTGATTCTACATCACCAATGATTTGATCATATTTGTGATGCCTTGTCACATATTTTGTTAGCACAATAGTCTCCTTCTTTGTTCTTCTATAGGTTCATCTTGAAAATTAATCTCAAGCTCATTTTCTCTTTCTTGTTCAAGTTGTGGTCTAGCTTTTATATGCTTGATAGTTGCTATCTAATGGTCAACATTGCATGTCTATGACTTGACGTCTTCAGTCTAATACTTGACACCCACTCTTTCTTGCTCCATAATTTGTTTCTTTACAACTTTTCTTTTCTACTAAGAGACTATAACTTGATTCACTTGTTCATTAGGAGTTCTTGGAGCATTATCATCTACATAAATGAATGTATTGTAGTCTTTAGGTTCTTCTTTTCATGTAGTGTCAGTTCTTTATGAAAACTCATCAATTTTCACATTTCCACTTTTCATAACTTTGTTAGTGTTAGAGTTCAAACAATTATAAGCTTTTCTCTTACTGAAGTATCTTAGGAATATGCCTTCCTTAATTTTGCATCAAGTTTTCCATTTCTATTATCTTTAAGTATATAGCATTTAATTCCAAATATTTTGAAATAGTCCACAATGGGAGCATATCCATACCATAGTCCAAAAGGTGTAGCATTTGTATCTTTCTTGACTTGTACTCTATTCAGAGTATATACACCAATACTAAAAAATTCTCTCCAATATTTCTTTGATAAACTCTTCTCCATGATCAGTGTTCTTGCACAATCCATTATTGATCCATTCCTCCTTTTAGCTATTCCATTCTAAGGAGGGGTTGTTGTAATTCTTTTAGAATAACTAAGAGGGGGGGAAGTGAATCAGTTATTCAAGGTCTAGACATACAAATAAAACTTTTTATAATTTAGTGAACCCATAAAACACTCTTAAACATGTATGCATTCATTGTGTGTCAATTAAAACTTATATTTTACTATCAAATCAACTTGTAGAAATGTAAAACATGAAACACAACACATTTGACACAATGATTTAATGTGGAAACCCAATTTGAAAAAAACCACTAGTAACCTACTACTCCTTTTTCACTCTTCTAAAGTGATGCCTTATTAAAGGCCAACCCTATTAAATGTTACAATACACACTATTAAATGTGACCTTGTTAAGGGATTTTAATCACCCTACTAAAAATGAGCCTTGTTAAAGGACTTTATAGGCAGTTCACTTGGAATGCCACCCTATTTAAAGAATTTTTCAATGACTTTAAGGATTATCCTAGGCTAATACAACTGTTAGCAAGTAATAGTAGAGCTTTGATCTGATACAACTTACAACCTTACTTGCAGATTATAGATCTCTATTCAGTCCTCAACTCTACTTGGCTTTCAATGTTTCTAGCTCTGATAGCTTATTCACCCTTCGAGCATCTATCCTTTTTAAGCCTTCTTTCTTAGTACACCATTATAAACTTCTTCACTTGGGTCACTTGATGAAGCAAAACCCCTTTCCTTCTCCTTATCAAATTTTTGCATCAAACTCTCTAACTCTTTGCTTCATGACTAGACATTCCTATATACAAGAAATTAGAACATTTTCTCACTCATTATCCATTATCAAAATTAGGGTTTTTGATAGATTAAGTAGGATACAATGTATCTAGCTCATATTTTGTTTTCTCTAGAAACTTCTCTTAAAACCCATTTGAATTCGCTTCCAAAATAGTTTACATAAAATTTTATGCCACCAACTCATCAATCTTGCCTTTCTCCTAATTCACAAGTTCTAAGAAAACAAACTTGTTACTCGACACAAACCATAAAATCACTCAGCATCAACTAAAAGGTTACTTGACATCTACTAACTTGCTCGGCAACCACTAGAATCTACTTTCACTTAGCTCCAACTAACTTTTTGCTCAACTTGAACTAACTTTTCTCGGCACGTACTATCCACTTGGTCAAGCTTGGCA
The DNA here is from genome assembly GCA_028749045.1 of Cupressus sempervirens. NCBI lineage: Eukaryota > Viridiplantae > Streptophyta > Pinopsida > Cupressales > Cupressaceae > Cupressus > Cupressus sempervirens. Next base: position 522,078,269 of record CM053787.1, read on the forward strand.
AATGAACTTTGTTTAACTTTATTCTTATGAACTTTCTAAATGTAACCAGTCATTTTAAAACCTTAGGTAGATCATCAACACATTATGTTATCACTGTCTTAACTAATTCTTATACTTTATTACATAATAATATCTCAATCTTTTCTCTAGGTACTTTTGTTACATCTTATTGATCAAATCCTCCTCATCAATCAACTAAGTGATAGTACTTGAAACATATAAGAAATTATCTTACCAACAAATAGTAGGTTTGATATTAGTGACAAAACAATGATTGAAACACACAATCTTCTTCAGCAATCTTTCTAATCAAATGATCTATCTTTTTAATCAAATATAATAATCTCCCTCTTTGGCATTGATGGCAAACCAAATTGATCAACCATGTCAAACAAATGATGAACATCTTGTTCCATCAAACTAACTAGGTTAAAACAGTAAGACAATACCAAAAAGAAAACTTGTATTTGAAATTTCTTGCTCTATCAATAGCTTCCATCTTTTGATTAGGTTACCAAATATAACTCCCTCTAAGTTCCTCCTATATCTTTTCTCTTTCATACTAAATTGATTAGCAAAATATCTCTGTTTTTTTGTTCTAATCCTTCCTATTTTGATTGTTTTTTACTTTTTTCCTCTTTCTTTCTTTTGGTCTTCTGATCTTTTGATGATGTACTCTCTCCATTGTTCCTCTTGCACTTGATCAGTTTAATGTACTTTCTCCATCTTTGATAATAATGCCAAAGACATATACTCAACGCTTGGCATCTTTAATATATGCAAATATAGGCTTTTGTAGGTTCTTCAATTTTCTCCCTCTGTCACCTTACTTGTGACTAATTTGTAGTTACAGTTCTATGATTACTATAGGAAATTCCTAAAGTAAGATCCACTGCATCAATTTGTATTAAATAAGTATCAACTTGTTTGATGTAGGGTACTCCCTTTATCTTTTACATAGCCTTTGATAGGGGTATCACCCCTAGTTTTAGATACTCATAAGAATCCTTAGATAATGCTTTTGTGAAGATATCAACAATTTGCTCATTTGTGTTAATATATTCCATCTTCACCTCTTTATCTTGAACTAATTCCCTTACATAATGATATTTGATTGCAATGTTCTTTGTACTTGTATGCATCACAAGATTCTTTGATATATTGATAGCACTTATATTATCACAATAAAGTGTCACTAGTTTTATGATGTCTTCCTTCATTCTCTTAAGTAGCTATTTGATCCATACAATGTTTGTGCAGTTAATAGCAGCAGCAACATACTCTGCTTCAGCAGTAGATTAGGAAGTACAACTCTATTTTTTGTTAGTCTATGTAACAATGTTTTTTCCTAAGAAGAATGCTCCTCCACTGGTGCTCTTTTTGTCATCAATATTTCTAGCCCAATCAACATCAATGTAGGCTCACAGTTCAAACTTTTCATTCTTCTTATAGTATGAACCAAACTCTTCTTTTCCTTTCAAGTATCGCATTATCCTCTCCATAGCCATCAAGTGATTCTCTTTAAGATTAGTAGAGAATCTTGCAACTATCCCCACAACTAATGCAATATCAAGTATGCTATGTACTAGATATTGCAATTTGCCAATCATGAATCTACATAATGTTTGATTTACCTTAGCCAAATCATCATTCTATGATAGCTTGAGTCTTGTCACCATAGATGTACTTATTGTTTTAGAATCATCTAGTCCAAATGTCTTCAATATCTCTTTGACATATTTTGATTGAATGATATACACACCATATTTTATTTGATATACTTGTAGTCCTACAAAGAGTTTAGTCTCACCAAATATTGACATTTCAAATTTTTGCTTCATTTGATTTGCAAAATCCTTATGCAAAGCATCTTGTCCTTCAAATATGATATCATCAACAAATATTTCAGATAACAATATATCTTTTTCTTTATCTTTCTTCATGTACAAATTGATGTTATCATCCATCCTTTCAAATCCAATCTTCACAAGATAAGTATAAAGTCTCTCATACTGTGCTCTTGGTGTTTGTTTCAATCCATATAGGGCTTTGTGTAGTCTACATATCATGTTCTTATTATTTTTATCAACAAAACCTTTTAGCTATTCTATGTAGACTTCTTCTTCTAATATACCATTCAAAAATGTAGACTTGACATCCATATGATAAACTTTGAAACCTTTTTATGCAGCATAAGCAAAAAAAATTCTCATTTCTTCTATTCTTGCAACAGAAGCAAATGTTTCACCATAGTCAATTCCTTCTTCTTGTCATACCCTTTGAAAACTATTCTTGCTTTATTTCTTGTCACTTCACCATTCTCATCTAACTTATTAAACATTTGTAAGCTTTACTTTCCAAAATTTTGTTAGTGTTAGTATTTAAACATTTGTAAGCTTTACTTCTTATGGAGTAACCTAAGAATATATATCTTCACTTTTTGCATCAAACTTTCCACTCCTAACATGTTTAAGAATATAGCATTTGCTTCCAAATACCTTAAAGTATTTTACATTAATAATTCATTTAGTGCTTGCCTATATTTATATTCTTTTTTGAATACCTCTTGTCTCCTATCCAATGCACTCTATATCTCATTAATTTTCTCCTTAGTGAGAGTGTTGGATTCATAGTAAGGTATTGTGATTTCCTCATCAAGCTCAGGAATTCCATACTAAAGTTTTCTAGCTACTTTTGTTGAGCTCAAGCCTAGTGTATGAATTTGCAATGCGAGCATTTTAGTGCTTGACTTTTGAAGAGTTTGAGTAAGAATACCTATTTTGGGTAGTTGAACCAAAATTTGTATTGCAGATTCTTCCTTATTTCTTGTCTCTTCCTTCTCTTCTATTTGTTTCTCCTTTTCACTATCAATGTCTGGGGGTGTGCTTGCTGGTGAATCAAAAGTACCAACTTTTATCCTTTTTTAAGTCCTTATTAACATATAACTGAAAGTAGATTGCATGCAATTAAACATATAAGAAAACATGAAATGAAAGCATGCATCAACACATAACACAAAAATTGATAACCCAAAAACCTTCCAAGAATAACAAGGTAAAACTAGGGTGGGGATGACACCCACAAAAATCATTGCAACAATACATATTCAACCACTTCTGATGTTTTGCCCTATGAAAGACATGCCCTGTTAAAGACTTTACACTGTATCAATAGTGACCTAGTTAAAGAATTTACAAACACTTTACATGAAGTGTCACCCTATTAAAGGATTTACAATAGGTTGTTAAACCCACCTAATACATAAGATTTTCAATCACCTTCTCCAAAGGTTCTCCTACCTAGCTGTTAAGCTAACCTATCAATATAGGATTTCAGCATCTAATACAATTGTGAGAAAGTATTAGAACATTTTGACCTAATAGAGTGCAATCTTCAATTGTTGGGTTCAAGTACTAGATCTTCTCTTCCTATTATGATCCTTGCTTATTCTGATCTCTATATGTGTTCCTTGACCCTCATGTTTTTCTAACCAACTAGATGTGAAATTGTTGCTCTGTTCCTCTAAGTCTTTCTTTCTTCTCACTAAAATTTTGCTATAATCTTCCCATACACTATTCTCTTTCACACATGCAATGGGTTTTTGACCTCCTTTTAAAGAATGTAAAGACTTAGGGTTATGTATGGATGAATCTTAAATTCCCACTCATATCTCTTGCATTTTTCTCATTTGTTGCATGTCTTCTCCATTTTTCTAATTGCCTTCATGTTGATTTCATAGGTAATTGCAAGGATTCGCTCTTATCTTCTTATCCTTTCATGAGTCATGCAAAAACTATTTTACATCTTAGTTTGTGATCACACAAACTCTTATGTTGATCTTGGGTTACTCAGCAATCATTACTTACTAATGCTTGGCATGAACTAATTCCTAGATTGCTCAGCATCTATTACTTTTCTGGTTTGCTCGGCACCTATTACTTTCAGACTTGCTCGGCACCAACTGTGGCTTGGCACATATAGTTTATGGTTAAGTGTGTTGACACTCAATTGTCAAGACTATTCTTTTGACCAACAATCTCCCCCTTCGACATGAGTGTCAAAAATACTTAACTAAGCATTTATGAACTTAACCTTACTGAACACATTCTTTTATCTGCTTGACATACATGCAAAAATTCAAAAAATATTGTGAGTAACAATATATCTTATGACTCCCCCTGAGTTGATTATGCCTTGTCCATTCTTGAGACTGAAATTTTGTGCTAATGTGCCTGATTCTCTCTGTCCTTTGTCCTGTTTCTACATTTTGAGCTTGTATGTTGTATTTGATCTATGTGAAGTTCAAAATTTTGCACCTCCCCCTTTCTCCTTTATTACTAGTCTCCCCCTTTTCGGCTATTTACAAACTTTTCACATTATTCTCAAAATGAATGAAAGAGTGTAATAAAAAATGATTCAAAATTTGGTATTCTCTCATAGTATCTGCATATATACAATCTCCTTCTTACTTTATCTCCCCCTTTTTGACACTAACGTCAAAGGGTTCTATGGAGTAATACCATGCTTAGCCAAAAATGTGCTATTTACCTCCAAGAGTATTTTCACAGCTGCATCCCAATTTGCTAGTGCAATGTCCAATGACTTATGCTAGATGGCAATCTCTACTACTAGATGTATAAGTCCATCTGAGGTAGAAAGATTTGAATCTTTCTTGAGGAATGTTTCTGCATACATTTGCTCCTTGTGGAGTACCTCTAAGTGAGAGATTATAGAGGACTGAATTTGCATTAACTTAGCTTTTGCATTTGCCTCCTCTGCTATTAATACAGCTAATTTTCTTTGTGTGTGAAGCATTTGAGCAAAATACTTCTCACTCTAATCTGGATTAGTTGGGAGTTGCATACTAGAAATCTTTAGATTTCTCTCCAAGCTCAGTATCCTCTGGCTAGTCTCTTGTGTGAAGTTGGAAAAATCACACAACTTGTTGTATAGGGAGAATATATTCCCAAGTACAATTTTTACTCTATCCAATTTCTTAGCTAGCTCAACTTGAGATAGTGCTATATCACTAGATATTTTCTCATTTACCTTTCCTTGGAACTTCCTTTCTGACCATTCCATTAATTTTTCATTTGTATCATGGTCTTCATTTGTCACCTGGTCAACTATGTTAGATAGTTGTTCTACTATTGGCCTTGACTTATCTAGTGTCTACAAGTTGAAGGCATCCATGAAGATTTCCTTTATCTCATTTAGTGCTTGCCTATATTTATATTCTTTTTTGAATACCTCTTGTCTCCTTCTTCTATCCAATGCACTCTATATCTCATTAATCTTCTCCTCAGTGAGAGTGTTGGATTCATAGTAAGGTATTGTGATTTCCTCATCAAGCTCAAGAATTCCCTACTGAAGTTTCCTAGCTACTTTAGTTGAGCTCAAGCCTGGTGTATGAATTTGCAATGCTAGCATTTTAGTGCTTGACTTCTAAAGAGTTTGAGTAGGAGTACCTAGTTTGGGTAGTTGAACCAAAATTTGTATTGCAGATTCTTCCTTATTTCTTGTCTCTTCCTTCTCTTCTATTTGTTTCTCCTTTTCACTATCAATGTTTTGGGGTGTGCTTGCTGGCTATACTAATTTTTCTTCGTCTTCCCCTACTGCTACACTTAGCATTTGAAGTGCATCTATGACTTCTTTTGGTGGAGATGGTGGAGGAATGAATAGGAGTCCAATAGTTTAAGTGTATGAAGGTGGTTCTTGTGTTTTCACCTTGACTTCTTTAGATTCTACTACTGACTTTTACAGTTCATCAACACTGACTAATATTGGGCTTGAACGTAATCTAGCTACTTGTGTTGATTAGTCAAGGCTCTTTGTAAGATCCTCTACATTCAAAGGGTTGATGTTTTGACAAGAACTATCAATAACATCCTTAATCTTGATAGTCTATGTAGGTGTGATGGTGGCATGAAGAGGGCTAGGAGGTGACAATTGTGTGTCTTACACACTTTGCTCTTGTTATTTTGTGCCCTTTACTTCTCCTTTGTCTGATTCCTCCTCTTTCTCTTCCTTAAGGGTTCTCCTCTTCATCTTTCTTTTCTTCATCTCCTTTCTTCTCTTCTTCCTTCTTTTCCTCTTCCTTCTTATCTTCCTCCTTCCCTATTTCTTTCATTTCCTTTTTGTTGGTCTAAATTTATGTCTTATATTCTTCATCAAACACATCATCAATTTTCTTGTATATTATTTTTCACAATCTTGTGGATTTGCTGACTACATCTTCAATTTTGTTTTACAAAATACTAAATGCTACTTAGGAGTAAATCTACTATTGTGCCTCTAGTCGCATTAGTTATTTGACTTTTAGTCAAGTCAGGCAACAATCTGGCTAAAGTAGATTCCCTTAGTTCCTTTTCCATTTGCAAGCAAAAATGTCGCTTGTACTTGACCATCATTGTATACATAGATTCCTCTATTTTATTTTGCTTTTCCTTACTGAGCTTATTAAAATCTAAATTCTTCAAATCTTTCAAGTCATCATTTCTAATCTTTGTACACAATTTATCTATGCCGGACTTGGGGTCCGACTTACCACTTTGAACTGGCTTTTATCATATGTCTTTGTCTTTTCTTCATCTAAGTCAGGTTGAGCTACATATTTTCTTCTCTTTCTTGGCTCTTCATTAGTCTCCTTGGTGGTTTTCTTCCTCTTCTCTACCTCTTCTTTGGCCTTTTGTGTTGTAGCTCTAGTGGAGGCTTTGGTAGTAGGCTTCTTTGGTGCAGTTTTTGCCACTTTCTTTGCTTTGGGTTGAGGAGCAGGTGGATTTTTAGCCTTTCTTTTAGTGACCTTGGTTCTGATAGGTGCTTTGTTGGTTTCTTTTTCCTTGACACGTTCTTCCTTTTCCTCACCTAGGCCTTGTGTCAATTGTAAAGGCTCTTGTTTTGGCTCTTCCTCTTCATCTTCTTCTTCTCCTACTTCCTCTTCTTCTGCTATGCCTGCTTCTTCAACACCAAATATCTTCTTGATCTTCTTGATCAATTTGTCCTTCTTTTTCACTGTTGTGGCTATCTTAAGGTCTATCACCACCCTTGATTTGACAATGTCATAAGTTTCAAAATGTTTTATAGCCTTGTCAATTTTCTCTGCAAGTAGAGCTGTTATTGTTGCTGAGGCTTGATCAACATCAAGTTCATAACCCAATGGCCTAAGCCATCTCACTCTAGGTATAACTGCTTGTATATAAGTGTAATCAATATCCACAAGAAAGAAAATGTCCTTTACATGCTACTCAACCAGTGAGACTAGTATCCTCATTCTCTATTTCATGGACTTCTTAAAGTCCTCAAAATAGCTAGTCATTCGGGCATCAAAATTCTCACCCATTTGCTCAATGAATCCATTGGTTTTCTCAACAATGTTCTTATTGTGATCCCAATTCACCTTGCCTATTAAAGGGAATTATTTCATAATATAGAAAAACATACAAACCAAAACTGAGCCAAATTTGCATTGACCTCCCTTAGACTTCCTTCCTTATAGCTCCCAGATTCTCATTGATTTGTTGTAACATAAGCTCTGCAAGATCATATGTATGATCTTTCTTCACCAATTTATAGGCTACATCTACTGTATACATGGTACACTATTTAGTTTGCTTGATTGGTAGAATTCATGGGATATGACTGTCACAACAAAAGTTAGTAGGGGTTTTGTAATTGTGTCTATTGTCATTCCCCTATTATTGCACCTATATTCTTCTCTATGGCTTCCCTTTTGTTGCTTCTTAGGGTCTTTGGCTGATCTAGGGTTGGAATACCAGTAACCCTATGGACAATTTTCTTTGTAAACTTCACTGACCCTATCTCTAACCAAAAGGCTCCATTGTGGATTCTTCTCAACACTAGGCATATCCATTCCATTTTGAAAATAGTAGAGAAAACTAGGGCTTTGGTCGGACCCTTCTTCTCAACTATGGAGAATTCATATTTAAGTTTTCCATTATCACATAGTTTATGAAATGCATTAAAAATCTCCAAATCTCCTATGGGTCTAACTCTACAATTATAATAACACTTTCGAACGTCTTCAACCATAACAAATTTATCAGGTATTACAAATAGGCCACTAGCGGGATCATTCTTATAGGTGACTTCAGGAATGGGCCTAAACTCTAGCTGTTTGACTTCATTACTTGACAAGTTGAATTTCATGACTTTCCTTCCCTTTAGTGGTTTTTGACCTAGATGCCATCATTTACCAAACTAGGGTTTAAATTCAAATAAGTTTTCAAACTCTACGTAGCTCGGCACTTGAATGAAATATCTGTGAATCGATGAAATCAAGTTGAATTACTATTGGAATCACTGCAAATCATTGTTTGATTTCTATAGAATCACCTCTTCACTCTGCTCAACTTCGCTTTGTGTTTGAATGATTCAAAAATGAATGATTTTCAACTTTATTAGGTTCAAAAACCTAGCATTTATTGCATTTGTGATTACTATTGTACACTCGACATCCACTATCATATCTTATTCAGCATCAACTGAAATTGTCAATTGCTCGACAACCACTAACATGTCTTACTCGACATCCACTAGATTGTTCAACTCGATATATACTAGAGCTTCACTCGGCAACCAAAGATAGCTTGGCATTTCTAACTTCTAACTTGGCATCTTTTCTCATGCATATTTCTTCTATGTAGTATTCCTATATTTTCTTGGGGCTGATGTATGATATACATCTTTGTATGTATCTGTCTTATGCTTAGTTGGATGAGGTATGATCACTTGACCTCTTGGGTGAAGTGATCTCTCCATTTGATGTGTTGCATTCACCTTTCTTCTTCCATGTCTTGTTCATTTGTCCTCTTATTTGTTCAACATCAATCTTCTCTTTTCTTTTGTTGACTTCAATCTTTGGTGCTTTTGACTTTGTAGGATAGTTTTTGCTGATATGGCCAGTCTTCAAACAACCATAACATGTAGTTTGGTTTAGCCACCTATTGTAACTTCCCTTGAAATGTGTCCTTATGCAATTTTTAGGAATGTGTCCATATTCTTGAAAATAGTGACAACTATACCTAGTATTGTAATCTCAATTATAGTGATTCGCATGATTGATTCTTCTTATGGGCTGATTAGGTGTTCACATAGGCTTTGATCTGCATTCAAATGCTTTATGTCCATACTTTTTATAGTTGTAGCAGTGACCCTCAAATCTTGGTGTCCTCATGGTCTTGGTTCTATAGTCTTGTGTTGAATGTCCTTACTTTTTGCACTTGTGAGAAAAGTTTGCATTTGTAGGCTTATCATGTTGATGACTATTCTTGCTTTTTCACATATTAGAAGTATGTCTCTTTTTACCATAGAAATGACAAGTAGGTTTAGTGTTCTTACCTTTGTTTCTTCTTTTTTTTGCAATCTTGGATGATTCTCCTTGTTTAGTGCTGATGTAGCCAAGTCCTAAAGTATCATTACTAGCCCTTGGTGATTTCAACAATTTCTCAATGTACTTGATGGCCTCATTGGGTTTTTTGTAACTTTTTTCTATTTCTTTTTCTCTCTTCAATTCATTCTACAATTGTTCATTCTGCATCTTTAAGGTGGAGATCTCAATGTCCTTCATGTTTAGCTCATGATGAGCATTCATCATCTGGCTAAGGGTGTCCAACTACATATTTGAAATCTTTTCAAATTCAATTGTCTTCTCTTCCGATCTATTGATGAGATTTCTCTTGTCATCTTCTATCATGGCCTTGTCTTCAATAGCTCTTTTCTTTTGTTCAATAATCTCGAATAGCATCATGGCTTGTGATTCTTGTTCCATCTTAAGAGATCCTATCTCTTCTACTTGAGCCCTATTTTTCTCCATGAATTATGCTATTGTTGCATCAAATTCCTTAGAATCTCCATTGGAAAACACTTGTGTGGTGTCAATCTCCTTGTAGTGTATGTCATTTTCAGCTATGGCTATCTCCTTCCTTCTTTTCAAGGATTTTCTCAGTTCCTCCCTAGCTTCCTCTACTTTAGAAGTAGTTGCACATCAATCACTTGATTGTCAATAATCTTCCCAAGTTTGAAGACTTTCCATCTTTTGATCTTTTTCTCCAAATTGTTAGGCTTCTCCTTGAGAGAACTTGGCTCTGATACCAATTGTTGGAATGTTTAAATGGAAAGAATACTTCTTGGGTGGGGGGTGAATGAGAAGTACCAACTTTTATCCTTTTTAAGTCCTTATTAACATATAAATGAAAGTAGATTGCATGCAATTAAACATATAAGCAAACATGAAATGAAAGCATGCATCAACACATAACACTAGAATTGATAACCCAGAAGCCCTCCAGTAATAAGAAGGTAAAACTGGGGCAAGGATGACACCCACAAAAATCATTGCACTTCTGATGGTTTGTCCTATGAAAGGCCTACCCTATTAAAGGCTTTACACTATGTCAATAGTGATCTAGTTAAAGGATTTACAAACACTTTACATGAAGTGTCACCCTGTTAAAGGATTTACAATAGGCTTATACCCACCTAATACATAGGATTTTCAATCACCTTCTCCAAAGGTTCTCCTACCTAGCTGTTAAGCTAATCTATCAATTTAAGATTTCAGTATCTAATATAATTGTGAGAAATTATTAGAACATTTGACCTGATAGAGTGCAATCTTCAATTGTTAGGTTTAGGTTATCTTCTCTTCCTTTTTTGATCCTTGCTTATTCTAATCTCTGTATGTGTTCCTTGTACCTCCTCATGTTGTTCTAACCAACTAGATGTGAAATTGTTGCTCTGTTCCTCTGCTGTGTTCCTTCTTCTCACTAAAATTTTGCTATAATCTTTCCATACACTGTTCTTTTCCACACATGCAATGGGTTTTCGACCTCCTTTTAAAGAATGTGAAGACTTAGGGTTAGGTATGGATCTATGATCCATATTGAATCTTAAATTTCCACTCATACCTTGCATTTTTCTCATTTGTGGCATGTCTTCTCCATTTTTCTAATTGGTTGCATGTTGATTTCATAGGTAATTGCAAGGATTCGCTCTTATCTTCTTATCCTTTCATGAGTCATGCAAAAACTATTTTACATCTTAGTTTGTGATGGCACAAACTCTTATGCTGATCTTGAGCTACTCAACACTCATTACATTATTGATGCTCGTCATGAACTGATTCCTAGATTGCTTGGCATCTATTACTTTCTTGGTTTGCTCGACACCTGTTACTTTCTTGGTTTGCTCAACACCTGTTACTTTCTTAGTTTGCTCAACACCTGTTACTTTCAGACTTGCTTAACACGAACTATGACACAACACATATAGTGAAAATGATTAAGTGTGTTGACACTCAATTGTTAAGACTATTCTTTTGACCAATAGGATATCCATACCATAGTCCAAAATGTGTTGAATGAGTACCTTTCTTGACTTGTACATGCTTCAAAGTATATATAGCAGTACTTATAGCTTCTCTCTAGTGTTTTAGAGCAACATTATTCTCCATCATGAGTGTTCTAGCATAGTCCATTATAAATCTATTTCTTCTTTCAACAATACCATTTTTTGGAGGGGTCCTAGGTGCAAATGTTTGTCTTTTGATTCCTCTATCATTACAAAATATTTCAAACTCATTTGAAATGAATTCTCCTCCTCTATCTGATCTCAAACATTTCAGACTCTTACCTATTTCTTTTTCAACTGTTGCCAAGTACCACTTAAACATTTGAAAAGCATTTAATTTTTGTTTTAGAAACATGACTGTCATCATCCTAGAGTAATCATCAACAAATAACATTATGTACTTATCTCCTTTGTAGCTTTGCACTTCAACAGGTCCACACGAGTTAGTATAAATAATTTCAAGTATTTTCTTAGAGGTATAAGCTTTATTTTTAAAGCTTGACCTTGTCATCTTGCCTAGCTCACATTGTTTGAATATTATAACCTCTAACTCTATTCATGTTACTTATACTAATTAGATTATTAAAATTAATATGATGTAATATCTTGTGCCAAAGCCATACATCATCAAATTTTGCAATTAGACAAGTAGCATCTTCTATATGCAGATAAAATAGATTATTTCTAGTTTGATTACTTTTTCCAATCAAGTTTCCATTTGTGGCATATATCTTGGCAAATTTATTTTAAAATTCAACTTTGCATCCCAAATTGTTCAATTGTGACACACTTAACAAGTTATAATTCAATCCTTCAACATAATAAGTATTTTCACATGAAATCTTGTCTGTGAGTTTGATAGACCCTTTTCCTTTTATCAAACATGGTGCATCATTACCAAATCTAAACACTAATTCCATCATAACAGGTTAAGGTAATGAACTTACTTTTGTCTCCAGTCATGTGATGTGAGCATCCACAGTCAATGATCCATTTATCATTCTTGTTCACACAAGTCATAAGTGCAGTTGCCTCATCCTCATCAAATTCATCCTTCATTGCAACATATACCACTTCATCATCATTTTCATTAGAGTCACGTTCATCAGCAATGTAGCATGACTTCTTTCCTTTCTCTCTATAGTCTCTTCCATCATCTTCTCTTTTGTTTTTGTGTTTGTTTCCTTCTCTGTAGTTCTTCTTCTGTGTACATCTTGCAGCAATATGACCAACTTCATTACAATTGAAACAAATGATAGGTAACTTACCTTTGAACTTGCCTTTTTCTCCATAAAATCCTCTAACCAGCAATGCTTCTAATTATTCAATGTCTTCCTCATTAGTGTTATTGTCACTAGATACATACTTTATCTTTCTTTTCTTCTTCTTCTTCTTTACTCCTCAAAATCCTTCATTAACAATTTTGCTTTGAAAGCTGATTCAATACTCTTTGGTCTATAGTTATCAAAATTAGATAGCTCAAAAGTAGTGAGTCTTCCTACCAGACCTTCAAGGGTTATATCATCTCCTGGTATACATCTTAATTCTTGGATTTTAGATATTCTAATGGCACAAACAAGCAATAATGTCCTCAAGACTTTACTAAGCATAGTATCATTATCTATTTTACCAATAACACCTTTTATTTCACTAACAACTTCTTTTATCCTAGCAACATATTGAGCAATATTCTCACCTTCTTCCATTCTTATGACATCAAACTTACCTGTGAAGCTCTTTGACTTGGCTCTTTGAACATTTTTGTCTCCTCCATAGATGGTTTCTAGTGCATCTCACATATTCTTTGCATTGTTAAGGCCTTTGATATCACCAAATTATGCATAATCTCTAAGTACTCCAAGGTGTAGCTTCATCAAATTTTGCCATGCAGGAAAGTTATCAATGTTTAGCTTGGGTACCTCTCTTTTTGGCATCTTAATCTTTGTGCTTCTAGTACCTTAAAACTAATCCTCTTAAGTAGATGACTCTAATACCAATTGTTGGAATTCTTTTAGAATAATTGAGGTGGGGGTGGTAGATGAATAAATTATTCAAGTTTCAAATGTACAAATAAAATCTTTTACAATTCAGTGAACCCATAAAACATTCTTAACCATGCAGGCATTCATTATGTGTCAACTAAAACTTATATGTTACTATAACTTGTAGAAACGTAAAGCATAAAACACAACACATCTATCAGCACATTTGACACAATGATTTAACATGGAAACTCAATTTGGAAAAAACCACTAGCAACATGTTACTCCTTTTTCACTCTTTTGAAGTGATGCCCTGTTAAAGGTTACAATACATGTTGTTAAATGTGGCCTAGTTAAGGGATTTCAGTCACCCTGCTAAAAGTGAGCCTTGTTAGAGGACTTTAGGCCATTCACTTGGAATGCCACCCTATTAAAAAAAATTTCCAATGACTATTAAGTCAACCTTACTCCAAAGGATTTTCCCTAGCTTTGATCTTATACAACTTACAACCTTACTTGTAGATTATAGATCTCTATTCAGTCCTCGACTCTACTTGGCTTCCAATCTTTGTAGCTCTAACAACATTTTCACCCTTCAAGTATTCATCATTTTTAAGTTTTCTTTCTCAGTACGCCATTGCAAACTTCTTCACTTGGGTCACTTGATGAAGCAAAACCACTTTCCTTCTCCTTATCAAATTTTTGCATCAAACTCTCTAACTCTTTGCTTCATGACTAGACATTCCTATATACAAGGAATTAAAACATTTTCTTGCTCATTATCCATCATCAAAATTAGGGTTTTTGATGGATTAGGTAGGATACAATGTATCTACCCCATATCTTGTCTTCTCTAGAAACTTTTTTTAGAATCCATTTGAATTCACCTCCAAAATTATTTACATAAGATTTTGTGCCACCAGCTCATCAATCTTATCTTCCTCCTAATTCATAAGTTTCAAGAAAACAAACTTGTCATCTTTTATTTGGTGAATCTTTGATCTTTTTCATAATGTACCAGCTCGGCATTATCAATCTTGTGATGCTCAACACATATTGCATTACTCAGCATTAACTAGATTTTACTGGTGCTTGACATCAACTAAAAAGTTACTTATCATCTACTAACTTACTCAGCATCCACTAGAATTTTCTTTCACTCGACTCTAACTGACTTTTTACTTGGCTTGAACTAACTTTGCTCAGCATCTACTAGACTTTGTTTAACTTTATCCTTCTAAACTTTCTAAGTGTAGCCAATTATTTTGTACCCTCAAGTAGATCATCAAGACATTATGTTATCATTGTCTTAACTAATTTTTATACTTCATTACATAATTATAACTCAACCTTTCCTCTAGGAACTTTTGTTAAATCTTGTTGATCAAATCCTCCTCACTGATCAACTAAGTGATAGTACTTAAAACATATAAGCAATTATCTTACCAAAAAATAGCAGATTTGACATCAGTAACAAAACAATGATTGAAACACACAATCTTCTTTAGCAATCTTTCTAATCAAATGATATTTTCAATTAGATATCAACAGGGGTCCTTGGTGTTGACATATGTCTTTTTATTCCTCTGTCATTGTAGAATGTATTGAACTCATTAGAAATTAATTTACCACTGTTGTCAAATCTCAAGCACTTCAGACTCTTCCCTACTTCTTTTTCATCTTTGGATAAATACTACTTGAACAACTAAAAAGCATCACATTTAGATTTCATAAACATCACAATCATCATCCTAGATTAATCATCAACAAAAAGAATGAAATACTTATCTCCATAATAACTTTTAACATCAATAGGTCCACATAGATCAATATGAACTAGTTCCAAAATATCATTAGAAGTATATGTTTTTCTCTTAAAATTGGACTTGGTTTTTTTTCCCAATTGACATTGTTTACACATGGCATTTCCAGGCTTCTTTAGTTTAGGCAATCTTCTTGCTTTCTTAATTTTACTAATATCTACCAAATTGTGAAAGTTTACATAGCATAAACTCTTGTACCATAACCAAACATCTTCTTGTTGTGCAAAAAACCATGGATCATTAGATAGAACAAGTTATCTCTTGTCTGATCACCACTTCTAACTAGATTACCATCAACATCATGTATCTTGGCCTTTGGATTATGAAATTCAACTCTCTAACCTGATTTGTTCAGCTGTGAAATACTCAACAAATTGTAGTTAAGTCCTTCAACCCAATAAAAATTGTCATATTTTATCTTATCAGTTAGTTGAATAGTCCCTTTACCTTTTACAACACATGGAAACCAAATTTTACATGTCCACCTTTGTATGGACCAATATCTTCATTTTTTCTTTATCACCAGTCATATGATTTGAATATCCACTGTCAATTACCCATCTACCACTTTTATTTACATATGAAACCAATGTATTTTTCCCATCTTCACTAGAATCTTCTTTCATAGAAACATAGACAACTTCATCATCATTACTTTTAGATTTATTATTAATTTTTTCCTAGCAATATACATAATTTCTTACTTTTTTCATCCTTGTTTCTCTTGAATTCTTGGTCATCTCTTTTTCCTTTTTACATACTTTTCTTCCTTTCATTCTTATCCTCTTTTTCAAGATACCTAGCAGCAATATGACCTACTTTATTGTATGAAAAATAGATGATAGGTAGTTTACCTTTGTATTTACTTTTTCCTCTTCCAAATCATTTTGCAATAAGAGCTTCCACTTAGTTAGTTTGTATGATAAGGTACACTTAATATATAAAGTTTTTTCACCTTTTTGGCATTTCTGAAGTTCTTTTATACAAGTATCAAGATTAACCAAATCATTCTTGATGTTCTGATAGATGGTGCTAAACAAGTTAACATCATAGGAAATTTTTTCCTTAGCCTCTGCAACATTCAATAAATTGGTAAACTCTTCATCAAATGATTTTAGCACTGCTTGTGCGCTCTATTCAAGATTTGATTCTATGTGTTGTACTACCAAGGTACTGTGTCATCTGTCAGTAACTTCCATTAAAGTTCTTTGTAGACTCTTTGCTTTCTTGTTCTTCTCAATAAGATTTGTTAGGAATAAGATTAGATTTGTTTGATCATCATCATTAGTCTTGAAAATAGTTCTAAGCATAGACTTTTGAAGTTCTAGATCTTCTTCCCTTGCAGGAGCCTTCTTCTAAATGAGTCTCTCATAGACTTTCTAGTTAATTATGATCTCAAGATCCTTTAATTTTAGATTTTTTTCTATGATATATCTCACAGTAGATATATCAATCTAATCCTTTTCAAAATTGTTATACAAATCATAAAATTTCTTCATCTAAAAAAAGTTACCTTCATTAGCAATAGTTGTATTGATCTTCTCTATCTTTGGCTTCCAAGGTTGTCGAGCTTTGATGGAGTCACTTTGTCTGCTTGTTTGATCTCTTATTTTTCTTCATCTTCATCACTAAACTCAATTGTCAACAATTTTTTCTATCTTTTTCCTGGGCTATTGGCTTGTTGTTTTACCCTCTTTATTTTAGTGGTTACTACTTCCACCAATCTTTTAGATTTTCTTTTAGGTTCGCTTGGTTGAACATCTGATACTGCTACATTCAAAATGCTTTGTTCTGAATATGTTTTTATAATAGATATTGACAAATGTTGAATGCTTAGTATTCCTTGCTTCATCATTTGTCTTACAACCTCATATTCACTCTCTATCATTCTAGCCTCTGATAGTGCCTTCTTTATTAGAGACTCTATTTATTGTGTGATGCCTTTTCCATAGATGCCTGGTAAGCTAACTATGTGATCTCATCATACGTACCATATTTGGATTATGTTTTATCTCTATATGAATTCAACAATAAATCAATATAACCAATTGCTATATCATCATTTAATTCATAACTCAAGGGATTAAGAAATGTTTCTAATGCAAGAGCATCCAGAGGTATAAGGGCAATCTTGTGTCACCCAAAAAAATGTACTTGGACTTAGTTTCTATTTTAGGTGTTTTCATTTCTGGATACCCATTTGGGTCAAATAAAGGTTCCAACTCTCACAGTTCCACTATCAGTGTTCTAAGATAGAGTTTTTAATCACCTTGGGATACATGTAAATGCCAAAAAAATATGAGTATGTAATTGAGCCATAATTTTGGTGAACTAGAAGGTGTAAATTGGTCAGAAGATTTTCATTGTAATTTAGAGCATTCCAGAAAAAGAATCAGGTCAAAAGGCCTCACAGTTTGAAAGTTATCACAATTTTTCAGTTTCTGGAGACATCTTAAGAATGCTTCAAAGTCACTTTAGGGGCACTAAATGACCTCAAATAGGGATGAAAATGGGGGACAAGTGAAGCTGGTCCATAGGGCTATAGAGCACTTCGAGAGCTTTTTGAAAATGTAAACAGTTCATCAATCGGAGCTACAGTTCAAAAGTTATGCCTCCCAAAAGTTTGGTTACCATTTTTGAATTCTTCTAATTTTGCACCGACTTGTAATGTGACTTCTAGAGCCTTCTATTTCGTCGGTGGGTGCCTACTAGCACTTTCTAGAATGTATTCCTAATCCTTAACCCTCTGGAGTCTATTTAAGAACATTTCTGACATTGTAAAAGGTAGTTTGAAGTGGAGTTTGAGAGGAGGTACTAAAAGGAGAAATTATCTCCAAATTTATACTATTGTAAGCCCTTAGGCCATGTTTTGAAGTCTATTTTCTCTGTACTAAATGTATTAGCATTTTCTCATAGTTAATAAAATTTTCCCTTTCCTATTGTGTCCATTCTATGCTTGGGTTGTGTCCCCATCAGTTTCCCAAGGTTCCATTGCTTGAATATAATCTATATCAACCAAAATACAAATGTCATCCTTTAAGCCATAATTGCAGGTGCAATTCTAAATCTCTATTTCTTTTCATTCTAAAATGTTCTCATTATTAGGTTGCCACTATCCAATATCTTGCCTATAGGATGCCTTCTACATACTTTTGTAATCTTCTCCATTATGCAGCTGTCACTACTCATTATGTTTGTGAATGAAAAGTAAGGAAATTTTTTAAGTACATGAAAAAATATGTGGTTGATCAATGACTAGAATCTAAACACACCATTCTTTGTCCTTTTGATCTTTTCTAGGTTTTCTAAGAGTTGCATTCTCATTATTTTACTAAGATTCACTTGTTCTTTCTCTACACATATCTTATATGCTACATAGATGAATCCCACTGAAAGTTCATCAATCTTTGAACTTGCACAAACAAAATACGCAATAATTCTACTCAAAAATCTCACATCATTTTGCTTGATGGTGCTAATCACCATAGCCTTTCCATTATACACTACTTTAGTATAGCTTTCAACTTTTTTCTTGACTAATTTCTCACCTATGGGTGCACTACATTGTTTACTAAGACTAGTTACCTCATGAATAAGGTCACTAGAAACTCAACTACATTGTATTGCATCCAAAATTTTCCATCATGTATCCTACTCAATATGATTTGTGTCCACTCATTTGTATCTAACTCATGATAGAAGTGATATTTTAAAAAGTCTAATCTCTTAGATGTTCAAATCTGGGCTTCATAGTCATGTTGTGATTGAAAACCAATTCCATATCTTTGTTCATGAATTCACTACCAATCAATTCAAACTTACTATCCAAATAACTTTCTAGATCTTCAAGATATACTACATTGTTTAGAGTGATAGACAACACTAAGTTAGAGTTTCCTTCAATAGGTTTGAATGGAAACAACTTTTAACTTAGGTCTATCCTCGTTCTCAACACTATGCACTACTAACATATCCGTGATTCTATCAAACAAAAACTTTTACCAAACAAATTTGTGAAAAAATGATAAAATACCTCTTTCCAAAAATAGGTTTTTCTTCAAAATTTCCTTAACAAGTTGCTTTTGAGTGCTCTTTTCTTTGGATGTGTTCACAATGAAGTGAAAAACAATTTTGTACTCCATTTATTCCATCAACTTGAACTTGCATTATTTGCACACTTTGTAAACAAGAAAAAGCTATTAATTACACTCTAGAATCAAATAATTGCTCAAGATTATATATCCAATCTTCAAATGTCACGCAAGGTTTTCCATAGCTAGTTTCCATCATGAAAAAACTCTACTGATCTTTGCATCATGAAATACTTTGAAAAAGAAGAATAAAGCATACTTTTCATCTTCTGCTATAGAATTAACCTTTTCTATAATACCAATAACTCTAAATTCCTTTATAACTTCTTTAGATGAGCTCCAAATTACAAGCAAGGTTAGATACTATCTAAATATAACTAAATACATCTTTTCCAAATTTTGCTACCTTTAATTTGGCTTCTGGATGAAGTTCTCAAGTTTTGATGTTATAAATAAGCTTAATTCAACTTAGTTGAATCAAAATCAACAATTGACTTTGATCTTTGAGATATCTATTCCTTTCACAAACGCCTCTTTAAGTTCTTCTCAAAGTTCACTAACAATAACAATGTTTCTATGTTCCTCATTGTCTATGTTGGTTTTAGAGTTCCTTTCATAGTTCCTTCTATCATTTTTGACATTCTTTCCATTATTCCTTCTATTCCCAAAGTTTCTTCCATTGCTCCTTCTATCTTCAAAGTTAGTGTCCATTCCAGTATTACTTTGCTATATGTTTGAAGTTGTTACATAATTGACATGTAGGTACTCTACTTCTAGGATTCTACTAATCATCAGGTGCATAAATTTTTCGAGCAATGTGTCCTAAGTTGTTACACTTATAACACACAATCTACTTCTGTCTTCATAAGATCTTCCTTCTCTTGATGTCCTTTCATTAGATCTTCTTCTATCTCTAGGGTTGGTATTTCTAGACATTATACTATCTATTCTATCATTATCATACTTAGGTTTCGTACAATCAATTATATTATGACTCATACCATAACAATTATGACAATAAAAGTCTTTAACATGATTAAATGACTTATTAGTACAATCTCTTTTCATATGACCTATTTCATTACATAAAAAACACTTACCTCTAAAGTCATACTTATTTTCCTTAGGAGATTCCGCATGCTTTGGTTCATCCAAAATTCTAACTTCCTTATTTTTCTAAATTTCTTTGGATTTTTTAGAAGATTGACCAGATTCAATCTTATCATTAGATTCATTTTTTCCTTTTAGATCTAATCTAATCTCAAGTTTCTTTGCAAACATGTTAATTAGATAACCAAGATCAGTCTTATCATAAGTAGGTCTCTATATTGACAAAGAATCATCAAGGTTTTCTCTACTAGAATAGAGCTTCTCAAGCTGCTACTTGCACTAGGTTAATTCATCTTTTACAATAGTATTATACTTATGAAGTTCTTCATGATCTTCTTTCAATTTTTTAAACTTAGATGTTTTCTTTGCTAGACTTGTTCTGAAATTTACATTTTTAGTCTTCAAATCAGATTCAACTTTGCTAGTATCATTTCTCAAAGTCAACTTTAGATTTGTAATCTTCAATTCATGCTTCAAGATCTTGTACTTTGTCTTCAACTTTGAATAATCATCATCACTAGTTCCAGATTCAGTAGATTTGGGCTTGGATTTGAGATGTTCAATCTTTTTTTTCAATTGACCAATGTATACTTTGGAGTCTTCATATATGTCCTTCATCTTTTCTCTTTCTTCAGTAAGGAGATCAATTTGTTCAAGAGCTTCTTCAAGGTTCTTCATCAACTATTCCATATTCATAGGGATCTTACTCAAGCTGTTAAGCCTCTTCAAAGTAACTGTGCTCTGATACCAATTATTAGAAATAAGGATTACCGATAGGGGGGTGAATTAGTAATCTACAAACTTTAATCACCAACTAGATTTTATTTCTTACTTTAAACCATGCATAACAAAGCAATAAATTAATATTAAATAGTAATAGTAACAATGCACAAAGATAACTCATAAAATCATATTTTGTTAACTAGGGAAACCCTAGCCAAGAGAAAACCTCAGTGGGGATGATACCCACTAGATAATATACTTATATATAGCTTCCTTGTTAGAGGATGGACTCTGTTAGGAGTCAATGAGAAAATTTAGTATAAGGAGTCCCTATTAGGAGACTTTGAATCCCTGTTCCAACCCTATTAACAGTTGTAGTACAGTGAATGCAAGATGAACTCACTGCCCAAACATGCACTTCCAATTACAAGTAAAGCTCACTGCTCAAACAAGTACTCAGACTTTACCCTATATCATCTTCCTTAACTAATCTCTGATCTTCAACTCAATCTTAGATCACCAAATAGCTCATATAAAACTTTTCATATATAACTTTCACAAAAGTTTTGCATATAATCACAATTGTTCTTCACGCTCTTACCACAAAATGTCCTTTGTATAAATACCATGCCTTTCACAAGTTGTTGTTGGGTTATCTAAGACCATAATCCACTTTTTCAACTTAGAGTAAACATCTAGGATGTCAGCCCTAATTGGACAAGTAATTATCTTGTAAACAAAATAATTCTTTCCTTCAATTTTGTTGTCCTATTTAACTTCAGACATGATTATCTTTGTTATGTACAATCTATACTAACTTCTAAGGTTATACACATCATCATCAACATGTATACTATCAACATCTAACTTTGCTAGTCATAATATGATATTAGAAACAAATTATAAACAAAACAATACACTACTGTAAACCAAATTCTATACTTAGACAATTTTCTGATTGCCCCAACACTAGATTTATTTCTGAGGTTTCCTAAAAACATGTACATTGTGTGTTGCCATAAATGACAACAATTACATATCACTATTAGCCAATTTTCAACATATGGGACATGATATTTCAAAAAATATGATCCTTCATATAACCCCTCATTCACCACTAATAACAAATGGTTGTGTCTCCTCCTAACATCTTTTAGGATGCAATGATGCTTGTATCGATTGCTAGTCCCACTTAATCAATCTATTTCAGAAAGACTAAGGGTGATAAAAGTAAGTGATTTCTTGCATGAGTCCATTGTGCCTTGTTTTGAATCTCTCTGTTCATGCTGACATCAAGATCAATGGACTCTACCAATTTATTTCTGAGATGCAATCCTCCAAATAGATAAATGCTTGCATTCAATGTGTACAAGTTGTTATTCTATTATCAATTACTTGTTAGTGGCCATTCAAAAAATATGATTTTTCATATAGCCCCTTGTTCACCACTAACCATAACAAATGGTTGCATCTCCTCTTGATATCTTTCAAGATGCAATGTAGCTTGTGTTGGTTGGTAGTCCCATTTAATCAAACTATTTAGGAAATACTGAGGGTGATACAAATAAGTGATTGCTTCACAAGTCCATCATTGCATCTCCTCTTGATATCTTTCGAGATGCAATGAGGCTTGTGTTGGTTGCTAGTCCCAATTAATCAAAGTATTTAGGAAATAATGAGGGTGATACAACTAAGTGATTGCTTGCGCGAGTCCATCGTGCCTTCTTTTGAATCTCTATGTATGTTGACATCAAGATCAATGGGCTCTACCAATTTATTTCTAAGATACAATCCTCCAAATAGATATTAAATAAATATTCACACTAAAGCAATATTTAATATTTAATATTTAAATTCTTGCTTGCATGAGTCTAGGATCTACATGGTGTACCACTCTCTACCATTGTTTGTTTATCTTAGATAAGTATGTATATATACATGCTCATCTTTTATGTAAGTTGTAGGTAATAGGGATCAACCTCCTTAAATTGTCAAGATGAGCATGCCCTATTGCAATAACTCAATGGTAAGAATGGGAAGATAATGATAAGATCCACTCCCAGCCATAGCTTGCCTAAGTACTTGTCTTGTAATAAGGACTCCTATTTGACTGTATACCCTTTTTAAATCCGATGAGTCTTTTTGTGCGTATGTTGTTTGATTTTTTCTTTTGATGGTTTTCCTTATGCATCTCATGTGGTTTGAAGTTGAAATTTATTTAGTAGAATGTTGATTTCTAATTTTTGGATTTATCATTAATATTTGAATAATTAAAAGTTACTAAATTAATAAGGGGAAATATTAAAATAAGATGATATTTCATTTGTTGGAATTATTGGAATATTTGGCTAAATAAAAAGATTTGACTTAAAGTCATAATTTAGAAAATTAAATGAAAAGAATTTAAATATTAAATATTAAAAATTGTTTTCGTGTGAATATTTATTTAATATTGATTAGAATTATAGTTGCATTTAAATAATGAATTCCAATTATCTTCATTGATTAAAATATTAAATAATTGTTTCTAATGGGCTTGCATTAAATTAGAAAGTGGGAAATAAAATAAAAGAATATTTTAAATTATAAAGTGAGTAAATATGCACAAAAAGATATATTAAATTAGATAATTATATTTTTGGGTTTTTTGGAGACAGAAACCCTAAAGGAAGTTAGGGCTCTATATTAAAGGGTTTTTAGGTGATCATTTGACACAAGTTTTTGGGGAGCAATTTTTGGGATTTTGAGCAAAAGAGAATTTTGGAAGCTTTGAAGGGATTTTTGGTTTAGCTTGGTTTCACTATGTTGTTAGATTGTTAGCATTAGCGTGAGGTAGGTTTGAAACCTGTATTAGTATGTTTTATTTGAAAAGATCTATATGCTTCATGTCTTTTGGGTGCTTGAAATATGATTGCCATTTTCTTTTTTATTAGCTTGGATCTATACAACAAAATGACACCCATATTCGATTTTTTCACAAAATAATTTTTTTAAAGAGAAAATGATTTAGATGGGTTAGGGTTTGATGGGAAAATTACTCAGATTGAATCTAAGATTTATTTAATTTCCTCTTTTTTTTAATAAAAAATGGGGGGCTTACTAAAAAAAATTCATCCATCAGAGTACTATAGAAAATCTCTCTCTCTCTCTCTCTCTCTCTCTCTCTCTCTCTCTCTCTCTCTCTCTCTCTCTCTCTCTCTCTCTCTCTCTCTCTCTCTATATATATATATATATATATATATAGTGTATTTTAATATTTTTTATTTTTAAAAAAATATAGGAAAGGGGGGTCATAGACCTCCATCCCTCTTACCTGACACACTTGGCTATTGTAGCAGTACATGCAACTACCTTGGAAGCAAACACAGCTCCCATAACATCCCCTCAAAGTTGGCTCTGAGGAGCCCTCATAGGCTGTGATCTGCATAGGCCCACCCCACCCTTACTTGGGGTTTATTAAATATATATATATTTTAAAATAAAAAATTCATTTATTTAAATTAAATTTCTAATATTTTTTTTTAATTAAAATTTTAAATAACTTTTAATATGTAATATTTTTAAATTAGATTTTTTTGAATGATTATTATTTAATGTAAGTTAGTTTGAGTGGTTAAAATATATTCTTTGTTAATTTTAGATTTATTTTTTAAATGATTTATAAACTAGTTAGTTTTAGTTTTGAAAATATATGTATTTAAGATTTTTTATTTATTTTTGATCGGTAAATGGCCGAAGCCTAGATTAATTATTATTATTTGTTGGAATTAATTATTATTATATGTTAAGCCAAAGTAGATTTGAACCCAAGACCTCCCACATGAGAGGCTTGCAAGTTATCGTTGTGTTGTAGGCTTTTACCTATATGTATTTAAGAATTAACTATATAAACTTGTCTAAAATTTTAACAATTATATTTAAATATTATTAAAATTTAAATGTAATGGTGATATTTAGATATACTTGTGTTTAAATATAACAATATTAGTGGATTTATGACCTTGACAATGTTTGTCAATAAACTTTAAAATTTTGACTAGAAAACATCATTTGATTTTTTGAAAACATGTATATCATAATGTTTAGGAAACATCCAAATGGTTAAACTAGTCTTAGGAAATAAAGGGATTCAACCATATGATTGAGAACCTATGCATTCCTTGTAATCTTATTGGAAGTTATTTGATATTATTTATTCATGATATTTTTCCAGTTGGCCAATTAAAACATACCCTAGAGGCTTTTTGTGGTTTCTTTTATAAGTTTATTGTTTTGGATGTTATGATGAGCTTTTTGTTTTAAATCGAATAATGTGTTTATGAGGTTTTCTTTGTGGTGCATTTATTTTTACTTGGGTTGGGAGAACCAAATTATCTTTGAGTGCTTGTTAAGGAACCAAGTCTGATCATTATTGGAGTTGTATGGGACACAACTATGATAGGAGAGGTTGACTAGGTGCATGCCTTTGGAAGTGGCTTGCAATAAGGGTTTGGGACCCAAAGTGGTCGTTACTAGGTTAACCTATTGTAAGTTATGTAATAAGTGATAGTCTAGTAAATAATATTTAAGAAATACATTAAAAAGATAAGTTAGAGATATTGCCTTGCCCATGCCTTGAGTGCTTGTACATGCTAAGGATGGGAATCGAATGATACCTAGTGAGAGGTATGACTAGTTTTTCCTCTTCTTCATAAGAGTGTATTCTATTTTTGCATACTTTGCATTAAGGGTCTGGGGTCCATAGTGGCTAGTCTAGGGTAACTCAATGCTTGAGGGTCTAAGGTATAGTGAGACTTGTTTAGGGTAACTCAAGTAGTTTGACCATGTGATGACACTCTCGAGTGTGTAGCCTAGGTATCCTCTATAGATTTTGTACTTGTCTCTAGTGGTGTATTTATTGTTGGATGCACTTATTGTTAGTTATTTACTTTCATTTATGGTAGTTGGTTTTTCTTTTTTTGTACTTTTGACATGTGGTTTTTTACTTGAAGTGGATATCTTTCATTGACTTCAACTCTTGATTTTTGATATGTGATTTACACCTGGTATCAGTATGTTGACTTTGGTATGTGGTGTTGGTATTAGATTGAGTGTCCTTTTGATTTTGATTATTTTGTATTCTTCAGTAGCTGTGTACCCTTGAGGTAGTTTTGGATATTAGGATTCCTTGCCTATGATTTTTTTTATGATTGATTAACCATATATGTACCATTCATTATCTTTCTAGAATGGTGGGAGTGGGAACCTAGCTAGGTGACCACATAGTTGGGAGGTAGTGACTTCTTATCATTTGGGTCCCCCTTAGAGTAACAGATATTGGATGTTTCTTTCTGTAATTGTATCATTATTATTCTTATTCTTATCTTGGAGACTTCCATTCAATCAATGTATATATGCTATCATGTATCTTATATTTTTATGTACTTGTATCTATTCTCACATTCCTATGATGTTTGTTGTGGATGTTATTCATTAGATGTATTTCATTATATCAATTGTATATGTTTATGAGATGATGTATCTCTTATTTCTTTATGATGATGAACATTGTACTTGAGATTTAAACTAATTAATAAAACTTCTTAAACATGACTCAACATAAAGGGACCCTTGAGGAATGAAATTTGTATGGTAGTTTCTTATGTGTAATTGATGTATATGTATTTTAGCTCTGCATTATTACTTTGATATTTTTTTAAGATTAAAAAATATATAGTGCAATAAACATTGTAAAATATTAGGTTTATTTCCCTTGGGTTCTTGAGCAGGGTGTTACAACTATACATGAGAAACTACTTGATATTGTTAAGAAGATGGGCAATTGCTTCAACTTCTAACAAGCCTTTTGACAAAAAATTCAAAATATAGTTATTTCTCACCCTGGACATTCTTTAGGTTGTTAGTGGCCATACTCTATCATATATTGAGAATGATGTTTTAATTTTTTTTTTTATAGTTGGGTGGGTTGGTCATTAGAAGATAGCCAATTTTCTTAAGGATCACACAATGTGGAGCTTCTAAGCTCTCCTCATTATGTCTTATTTTTTGGTCTATGTGTGTGACTAGGTAGCAAGGATGATTTTTGCTATTTCATGCAATATTTTGTCTATTCCCCTCTTGTACAAAGTTTTACTTTTTTCCTATGATGCTTTCTCTTAGATTATCTTTTATGCATTCCTATTTGATATAGGTCTATAGCCTATTCCTTAGCTTTTGGATAAAGGATTTGGTCATGGCATTCCTCTCTTTGGATATTGGGTTGGGCTGCTTATAAGATTCCCTAATCTACTACAAAAAAATGCATTTGAAGCCACAATAATCTTTGAACTAGAACAAGTGGAACATGACATGATTATGCTACATTAGAGGTTCCAGCTACCACTAGAATCAACACTAAATATATTTATCTTCCAAAATGAAACATTTTTAAAAGCTTTAAAGTTTTTCAAAGCTCTAGTTTATGTATATTCTCAAGGAATTAAAAAAGGGAAACTTACCTTAAATTTAGAAGAAATGGACGAGGTTAGACACACCTTTGAGCAAGATGGTTTAACTTTTATAGTCATAATGGTGGAGGTAGTAGAAATAGACTCCATAAAGTAAGAATGATGAAATATGTTTGAGAAGGAAGGAAAATGATAGATAACAACCTTTGGATTAGTGGGCAATCTATGGTTTAACTTTATATAATTAACATATGTGACTCAAAATAAGGTAGTTTTATGTATTTAATGGCTTCTTGACAATCACATTGTTGTGCCAATTAGTAACATATCCAAACATAAAATCATGGGTCTAACCACAACAACATTTAAAATAAAAGAATGGTCAACATCCCTTTATGGCATACTTAAAGTAGTCCCCACACTATAAACTAGTATCTCCTTCATGAATTAGACAACAAACATGCACTCAATTCATTCAAATAAATTATGATATACTAAAGTTCAATGCTTTTGTAGTGCCTCTTTCCTAAAATAATGTTATAAATAAAGTAAGACCTTAACAACAATTAGATGGGTAATTTTTTTAGATTGCATTGCCAAAGAAAATTATTTTTCAACTATAAAATTATTTATCTCGTCGGTCAATTTCTAAAGTTCATGTTAAAGTGATGTATTGAAGGTGCCTATGTTGAAATTACTTCAGAATAACTAAGCAAGTTGTGGGGGTGGGGGGGATGAATAAGTTATTCAAGGTCCAGATGTATAAATTAAAACTTTTTCATAGTTGAACCTATAAAACATTCATACCCATGCATGCATTCATTGTATATTTACTAAAACTTGTATGTTAATGTCAAATCAACTTGCAAAAATGTAAAGTATGACACATTCATTAGCACACTTGACACAATGATTTACGTGAAAATTCAATTCGAAAAAAACCACCAGTAACATGCTACTCCTTTTCACTCTTCTAAAGTGATGCCATGTGAAAGGCCAACCCTGTTAAAGGTTACAATTAATACTATTAAATGTGACTAGGTTAAGGGATTTCAATCACCCTATTAAAAGTGAGCCTTATTAGAGGACTTTAGGCCATTCACTTGGAATACCACCATGTTAAAAGATTTTCCCATGAATATTAGGTTAGCCTTAATCCAAAGGATTTACCCTAGATTGATACAATTGTTAGAGAGTAATAGTAGAATTTTAATTTGATACAAATTACAACTTCACTTGCAGATTATAGATCTCTATTCAATCCTCAACTCTGCTTGGCTTTCATTCTTTGTAGGTTTGACAACTTGTTCACCCTTCAAGTATTCATCTCCTCAAGCCTTCTTTCTCATTATGTGATGCAGGCAAAGGGTGAATAACTAGGGCCAAGGGCTCACCTAGCTATCCAAACCACCCTACAAGAGTTAACACAATGAAAGCAACACAAGGGACAACAACCAAAGGAGGAGAAGAAAGAAATACTTTTTATTAATTCATCAAAATATCTTCATACATGCCTAGCTGAAGGCCTTTTGGGTTACAGCCAAATACAAGTACAACTTCTAGATCCATGATCCAATTTCAAATTTGCATTTCCAGTCTCATATCTTGTTCTTTCTAAACTCTCCTTCTCTTTCACTAGTCTCCTAACTCTAAGCTTAAACACCCTATTTATACTTGCCAAAATGGCTTACAGAACATTCTAGAATATAGAGAAGCCACAAGTCCGCTCTCAGCAAACATTAGAGTCGGTCCAAGCTAAAACCAGACATAGACAACTCAAAAAACACAAGGAAACTCGATAGCCATTGGAACTCGGTAGTGATTAGCACTTGGCAGCAAATGGAATTCAATAGCAACTAGCACTCGACAGTAACTGGAACTCAATAGTAACTGAAACTTGGTAGCAATTGGAACTCGATAGCAACTGAGAGTCGATAGCAAGTAGAACTCGATAGCAACTAAAGCTCAGTAGAAACTAGAACTCAGTAGCAACTGGAACTTAGTAGTAACTGGAAACTCGGTAGCAATTGGAAACTCAGTAGCAACTAAAGCTTGGTAGCAACTGGAACTAGGTAACAACTAGAAACTAGAACTCGATAGCAACTAGAAATTGGAACTCGATAGTAACTAGAACTCAGTAGCAATTGACATAATGAACAAAATGTGCAAGATTACAAGGAAAACTCAGGATGCTTCAACATTAGACAACTAGGGTTGGAGAAAAATGATTCTCCTAAATCATGGAAGTGTCACAACTTGAGCTAAATCCAACTTAGATTGAGAAATCCATGTAGCATCTTCAATAGGTCTATTCTTTCACTTCACCAAATATTCATAGTAATCTTTTCCTCTTGTGCTCTTACAACTCTCTGATCTAATATCTATTCAACCTCTTCAATTTGCTTCTTAGGATAATCATTAGGTACAACAACTTTTTCATCTAACTCATGATACTTATATAGATCAACAATATTGAATATAGGGGATATATCCATGTCATCAGGTAACTCAACTTCATCAGGATTACCACTATCAAACTTCTTTAAAATCTTACAAGGTCTAAATTTCTTCTTACTATATGTTCCAATTGGAAATCTTCCTTTTTTCAAATAAACATCACCTCATCACCAATTTAAAAATCATGGTGTCTTCTAGACTGATCAACATTCTCCCTATACTTCTGATTACTTTGTTCCAAACTCAACTTCACTTCCTTATGCAAAGACTCCATAAAATTGACAAATTGTTCTCCTGCAATGCTTCTATTTTTTTCACCAACAACATCTCTCAAATCTAATATACCTCTAAGATGCATTCCGATAACAATCTCAAATGGCGTCTTCCCTGTACTCCTATTCACAGAATTATTATATGCAAATTCAGCTTGTGCCAATACCATCTCTCAATTACTTGGCTTATTCCCAACTAAACATCTCAACAAATTTTTCAAGCTTGTATTCACAACCTTTGTCTGTCCATTTGTTTGTGGATGGAATGTAAAACTAAACTTTAGCTCAGTACCCATCTTCTTCCACAAAGTCTTCCAAAAATAATCAAAAAATTTACTATCTCTGTCTGAAACAATACTTCTTGGTAATCCATGCAATCTCATTATCTCTTTAAAAAAAAGTTCAGCAACATGCTTAGCATCTATGTCTTCTTACATGGTATTAAATGAGTCATTTTAAAAAATCTGTCCACTACAAAAAATATAGAATCATACCCCTAATATATTTTAGGCAATCCAAGAGCAAAATCCATACTAATGTCAATTCAAGATTTCTCAAGAATAGTAATAGGTGTATACAAACTAGTATTTTGACTCACTCCCTTTGCAACTTGACAAACTCCACAACTCTTTAGAAATTTTTGAACATCCTTATACATTTGTGGCCAATAATACTTCTCTTTAAGAAAAGTCAATGTCTTATCAATTCCAAAATGTCCAGCTAATCCACCACTATGTTTTTCCTTAATCAAATTCAACCTCATAGGACTTCTAGGAATACACAACTGAATAACTTTGAACAACATACCTTCTTGAATGAAATAATCATCGTACTTACTTATGTGGTCTGTCAGATTTGGTGCTCTACACTCTCTCCACACCTCAAAAAAATTAAGATCAACATCATACAATTCTTTCATTTCATCAAAATCAAGAACTTCAACCTTCATTTTAGTCAACAAAGAACGTTTTCTACTCAATGCATTAGCAACTCTGTTAGTAACTCCACTCTTATGCTTGATCACAAATTTAAAACTTTGCAAGTACTCAAACCACTTCATATGTCTTTGATTCAATCTATGTTGACTTCCCAAGTATTGTAAAAGCTTTATGATTAGTATATAACACAAATTCTTTAAGAATAAAATAATGTCTCCATTTCTTCAATGCTTAAAACAATGGCATAAAATTTTTGATCATACACAGAATACTTCCTTTTAGTATCATTCAACTTTTCACTAAAGAAAGCAACAGGCTTATGTTCTTAACTTAGTACAGCTCCTATTGCATTACCACTTGCATCACATTCAACTTGAAATACTTTTTAAAAATTAGGTAAAGCCAATACAAATAATTCAACAACCTTTTGTTTCAAAGTCTCAAAACTCTTATCAGCTCCATGTGTCCACTTGAATTCCTTTTTATCTCCCCTCATTATTTCAGTCATAGCATTACAAACAACACTGAAATTCTTTATAAATTTTTTGTAAAAACTAGCCAAACCATGAAATGTTCTTACCTCGCCCACATTCTTAGGTGTAGGCCATTCCAAAATTGCTTTAACCTTGTCAAGATCCATCCTCAATCCATTAGCTGAAATCACAAATCTCAAATATACAATCTCCTCTTGCATAAAAGAACACTTTTTCAAATTAATCAGCAACTTTTCCTCTTTCAACCTCTGCAATACTTGTCTAATATGCTCAAGATGTTCTTCCTTAATAATACTAAATATTAGAATATCATCCAAATAAACAATCAAAAATTTACCCAAGAATCTTTTTAGAACTTCATTCATCAACCTCATGAAAGTACTAAGTGCATTAGTCAAACCAAAAGACATAACCAACCATTCATACAAACCATCTTTTATCTTGAAAGTAGTCTTCCATTCATCACCTTCTCTAATTCTAATCTAATGATAGCCACTCTTCAAATCAATCTTGGTAAAATACTTTGCTCCACTCAAACAATCCATTATGTCATCCATCCTTGGCATAGAAAATCTATATTTCATTGTTATCTTGTTAATGGATCTAGAATCAGTACACATTCTCCATTCTCCATTCTTTTTAGGTGCTAGTATAGTAGGTATAGCACATGGACTCGAGATTTCTCTCATCAAACCTATCTACAACAACTCATGCACTTTTCTATTAAGTTCTTCATTCTCTATAGGTGTCAATCTATACGGTGCTTTGTTTGGAAAACTAGCTTCAGAGATCAGATCCATACAATGACTTATACTTCTTACTAGAGGTAAACTATCAGGAATATCATCAGCAATAATTTCTTTATACTCATTCAACAACTCTGAAATTTCTTTTGGCACTTGGTCAATACTACCATCTATCATTTGGTCACCACTGACTAGCACTTAGTTAACACTATTTTCTTACACTTGGTCTCCATAGACAAAACTCATTTTTTTTGGAATTATAGCAGAATAGACTTGGTTCTTTTTCATTTCCTTTTCAAATTGTTTCCCATTAACCATGTAAATTTTTACAGCAGTACAAGTAACCTCATTTGGACTTTCGATCAAAGGCAACAATGTTTGTTTCTTCCCATTTACCTAAAGAGTATATTGATTCAATCTTCCATCATGTACAACATATCTATCATATTGCCAAGGTCTATCCAACAAAATATGACAACAATCCATGGGGATAATATTACACAAAATTTCATCAAAGTAATGTCCAATTTTGAACTTCACAAGGCATTGCTCACTTACCAATATCTTATGCTCATCTTTGATCCATGAAACACGATAAGGTTTGGGATGTTTCAGCCTTTGCAACTGCAACTTTGTAACTAGCTCTTCTGATGCTAGATTTGTAGAACTTCCACTGTCAATTATCACTTTATAGCATTTTCTAGCCATCTTGCATCTTGTCTTGAAAAGACTTCTCTTTAAAATAGGTTCCTCATCACCTCCCTTATTACATAAGGTTCTTCTCACCATCAAATTTTCTCCAACCTCAGGTCACTTGGTGAACCCTCATCATCTTCTTGAATCATAGCATTTATGTTACCTTGCCTACTTTTAGATGATCTACATTCAAAAGATCTATGTCCCTCTTTACCACATCTAAAAAAATTACCATGAAATCCACCTCTAGAATAGTAATTACCTCTTCCTCAATAAGAACTAGTGTGTCCTTAATAAGAATTACCACTCAAGATCTCCTCAACCTTCAAGGCATACGGGTATGCTTCTTCCACACTTTCCAACTTCAAAAAACTTATCTTATCTTGTATTCTAGATCTCAATCCATTGATGTACCTTGCAATTTTCTCAAAATCATCATCCACATGTCTAGATCTAATGTCTAGTCTATAGAATTCCTCAGTATACTCTTTCACAGTCATGTCTTTTTGTTTCAAGTTTTGCATCTATCTAAACAAGATAACTTGGTAATCAGCAGGAAGGAATTTGTTCTTTACCTTGTTCACCATCTTTGGCCAAGTTCTAATCTTCTCCTTTCCTCTCCTTTGTCTATCAGTTTGTAAGTGCTCCCACCATAGTGATCCATGACCTTTCAACCTAGTGACTGCAATCTTCACCTTTCTATTATTAGGAGTGTTTTCTTACTCAAAGAACTTCTCCATATTAGAGATTCAATCTAACACAACATTGTTGTTCAATTTTTCATCATAAGGAACAACTTCTACAACATGCTTTGAATTTTCCCTAGACAATATTTGCAACAATCTTTCCTCATCTTGATCTTCTTCAGGTTCTAGGTTGTGGTTTGGTGTTGCTACTTCATCATCACTTACATCATCAAGATGTGCTCCTCTCCTTTGGGCTATCTCCACAGCATCTAATCTGGCTACAATTTGTCTCAACTGATCCAATATAGCATTATCAACATTATTTCCTCTACCACGAACCATCTTTACAAATTCGATTTCTGTAAGATCATAACCCTCTACAAGTTATAGGTCAAATCCATAGATTTGCCACCCTACAACCAAATTCAAATCAAAGTTCTACATGATCCAATCTCTACAAGGACAAACCTTAGGTTCTGATACCAACTGACACAGACAAAGGGTGAAGGGCCAAGGGCTCACCTAGCTATACAAACCACCTTGCAAGAGTTAACACAATGGAAGCAACACAAGGGACAACAACCAAAGGAGGAGAAGAAAGAAATACTTTTATTGATTCATCAAAATATCTTCATACATGCCCAGCTGAAGGCCTTTTGGGTTATGGCAAATACAAATACAACTTCCAGATCCACGATCCAGCTTCAAATTCACATTTTCAAATGCATATCCTATTCTTTCTAAACTCTTCCTCTCTTCCTCTTGTCTCCTAACTCTAAGCCTAAACACCCTATTTATACTTGCCAAAATGGCTTACAGAATATTCTCGAACATAGAGAAGCCACAAGTCTACTCTCAGCAAACATAACTACCTATACCAAAATTAATGTAAGTAAAGTCAGCCCAAGCTAGAATCAGACACAAAAAACTTGGCAAACATAGGGAAACTCATTAGCCACTGGAACTCAGTAGCAACTGGGACTTTACAGCAAATGGAATTCGATAGCAACTAGCACTCGGCAACAACTGGAACTCGATAGCAACTAAGAGTCGGTAGCAATTGGAACTCGGTAGCAACTAAAGCTCAATAGCAATTGGAACTCGGTAGTAACTAGAACTTGAAAGTAACTACAAACTCGGTAGTAACTAGAAACTCAGCAGCAACTAGAGCTCGGTAGCAACTAGAACTAAGCAACAACTAGAAACTGAAACTTGGTAGCAACTAAAAACTAGAACTCAGTAGCAACTGAAACTTGGTAGCAACTAACATAATGAAAAAAATGTGCAAGATTACAAGAAAAACTCTTCTCTTGGGTCACTTGATAAAGAAAAACCTTCAATTCCTTCTCCTCCTTAGGTTTTTGCACATGACACCAACCTCTCTAACCTCTTTTCTTTATGACCAGACATCCCTATATGTAGGAAATTAGATTAATATTTTTCTACTCATTATCCATCATCCAAATTAGGGTTTTAGATGGATTAGGTAGAATATAATGTATCTACCCCACATCTTGTCTATTCTAAATTTTTTTCCTACAATCCATTTGAATTTGCCTAATAATGGTTTACATCAAATTTTGTGCTCCTAGCTCATCAATCTTATCTTCCTCCTAGTTCACAAGTTCTAAGAAAAGAAACTTGTTGGCTTAGATTTGGTGAATCTTCAATCTTTTTCATAATGCAACAACTTGACATTATGATATAGGAGCATCCAGAGGTATAAGGGCAATCCTGTGTCACCCAAAAAAATATACTTAGACTTAGTTTCTATTTCATGTGTTTTCATTTTTGGATACCCATTTGGGTCAAATAAAGATTTCAACTCTCACAGTTTCACTATCAGTGTTCATGTAAATCTCAAAAAAATAGGAGTATGTAATTGAGCCATCATTTTGGTGAACTAGGAGGTGTAAATTGGCTAGATGAATATAATTATAATTTAGAGCATTCCAGAAAAAGAATCAAGTCAAAAGGCCCAACGGTTTGAAAGTTATTGTAATTTTTTGGGTTGTGGAGACCTCCTAAGAATGCTTCAAAGTCAGGTTAGGGGCATTAAATGATATTGAAAAGGGCCAAAAAATGGGGGACAAGTGAAGTTGATCCATAAGGCTATAGAGTGCTTCAAGAGCTTTCCAAAAATGTAAACGGTTCATCAATCGGAGCTACGGTTCAAAAGTTATGCCTCCCAAAAGTTCGGTTACAATTTTTGAATTCTTCTAGATTTGCACCGACTTCTAACACAGCTTCTGAAACATTCTATTTCATCGGTGGATGCCTACTAGAACTTTCTAGAATGTACTCCTAGTCTTTAACCCTTTGGGGTCTATTGAAGGAGATTTTTGGCATTGTAAAAGGCAGTTCGGAGTGGAGTTTGAGAGGAGGTACTGAAAGGAGAAATTATCTCCACATTTATGCTATTATAAGCCCTTATGGCATGTTTTGAAATTTATTTTATCTATACTGAATGTACTAGCTTATTTTTTAGTTAATACAATTTTCCTTTTTCTGTTATGTCCATTCTGTTCTTGGGTTGTGTCCCCATCAAGTGGTATCAAAGTCGGTTTTCCTAAGTGTGTAGACAGAGCGTCGGCTGTGAGACAGTTTGCACCAGGACTGTGTGGTTGTGGGTTTGAGTTAAGAAGATGCCTCCACGAAGAGAGTGTGGCAAAAGGGCAAGAGCTATTAATCTTGAGGAGGTTAGAGCCCTCCAAAGGCAGGTACAAGCATCGCAAGAGGAGCCCCGTAGAGGAGCGACTGTGGCCGTAGGTGATGAAAGTGAAGATGACAACAAAGAAGATGAAATTGGACCAGAAGGGATATTTGACGGGAAAGTTCTGAATCATGCAGAGGAAAGGCTTTTTAGGGCCATTACTAAGTTTGGAAAAAGACCTACAATTGAAGTGGGTGTATTTTCAAGAAATCTGAAACCAGATGAGTTGATTGATTCGATCAATGAATTGGAAGAATACTTTGAGTATGAGGATATCAGGGACCCAAATAGGGTTAACTTTGCAAAGGCCAAACTAAAAGGCCATGCCAAAATCTGGTGGCAAAAGGTTCAATTGGAGAGAAATAGAAGAGGAAAGGAGAAGATCACAAGATGGGATCGCATGGTGGACAAATTGAAGAAGCAGTTCATTCCTGTGGACTACGAGCTTGATTTGTTTAAGAAGATGCATGGGCTAAAGCAACCAGGAAGATTAGTCCAATAATATACAGAGGAATTTTACGAATCTTGATTAGAGCAGGGCATGCAGAAGCAAATAAGAAGTTGCTCGTTATATCAGTGGGTTGCGACCTAGCATCCAAGAGGAATTAAGTCTGGTAAGAATGACCAGCGTTGAAGAGGCATACTAGTTTGCCTTATGAGTTGAAGAGAAGCTGAATAAAAGGTTTGAAGGAAGACAAAGAGGGTGCGGTCAAGGAGGAAGGGGAAGCGATAGATCATCTGGAGGCTGCAATGAAACCCAAAAAAAAAATGAAGATGTGGGTACTAGCAGGAACCAGAGGAATGAGGGTTTCAACCGCTCCCATGATCAATACTTTGGAAATTCAAAGAGGAAGAGGTAGAGGACATGGACAAGAAAGAGGAGGCTTCTGTGGTACTTATTTCTATTGCAATGAAGAAGGTCATCGTGCCTTTCAATGCCCTCAACGACAAGGAAGGACAAATAGGAGAGCTAAGGGCCAAGCTAGGGTTGCTCATGTGGATGAAGATGCACAATCATCACATTCAAAGGATGCAAAAAGAGGAGAGACCTTGGTAAATGAAAAAGTCCTACTAAGTGGTGAGATTGAACCAGGACAATGGAGGGGTTTGTTCCGTACCAAATGCAAGTGTGAGGATAAATGTTGTGACGTGATCATTGATGGTGGTAGCACTCATCACTTGGTATCAGAAGAGATGGTTCTAAGCTAAAGCTCAAGAGGGAGAAACATCCCCAACCCTATCAGATTGCTTGGGTAAAACATGATCATAAGGTCTTGGTAAGTGAACAATGTTTAGTGAAATTCAAAATTCGGAGTTACCATGATGAAGTTCTCTGTGATGTTATTTCGATGGATGTTTGCCATCTATTTTTGGGTAGACCATGGCAGTTTGGTAGAAATGCAGTACATGATGGACATGCAAACACATACTCTCTGATAAAGGATGAAGTTCGCTACAAATTGAAGCCCATGAAAAAGGAAGGTGAAAAGGTATGTAACAGTGCTAGGATTTGTCTTGTTGATGGAAGGAAGTTTTTAGATAGCGTGAAACATCAGCATATGTGTTATGCTTTGATTCTTAGGAAAAATAAAGAAGGTAGTAGTGAAATACCACTTGAAGTTTTAGATTTACTAGAGGAGTTTGGAGATATTATCTCTGATAATCTTCTAGATGGATTGCCACCAGTAAGAAAAATCAGTCATCAGATAGATCTGATTCCAGGAGCTAGTTTTCCTAACAAGGCTTCTCACAGCATGACTCCTACTAAAACAAAGGAGCTAAATAGATAGATTCAGGAGTTATTGAGTAGCCTGATTCGAGAGAGCCTGAGTCCATGTGCAGTACCTGCAGTACTCGTACCAAAGAAGGATGGAGAGTGGAGGATGTGTATAGATTCTCGAGCTATAAATAGGATCACCATCAAGTACCAATTTCCTTTGCCAAGGATGGATGAACTTATGAACTGCTTGAGTGGAGCTCAGTAATTCACAAAGATAGATCTGAAGAGTGGTTATCACCAGCTACAGATTCAAGAAGGAGATGAGTGGAAAATAGCCTTCAAAATCAAGAAGGGTTTTTATCAGTGTTCATTTAAATCTCGAAAAAATAGGAGTATGTAATTGAGCCATCATTTTGGTGAACTAGGAGGTGTAAATCGGCTAGATGAATGTAATTGTAATTTAGAACATTCCAGAAAAAGAATCAAGTCAAAAGGCTCCAAGGTTTGAAAGTTATTGCAATTTTTTTAGTTGTGGAGACCTCCTAAGAATGCTTCAAAGTTAGGTTAGGGGCATTAAATGATCTCAAAAAGGGCCAAAAAATGGGGGATAAGTGAAGTTGTCCACAGGGCTATAGAGCACTTCAAGAGCTTTACCAAAATGTAAATGGTTCGTCAATCAGAGCT
This sequence comes from Cupressus sempervirens, assembly GCA_028749045.1. Lineage (NCBI taxonomy): Eukaryota > Viridiplantae > Streptophyta > Pinopsida > Cupressales > Cupressaceae > Cupressus > Cupressus sempervirens. Next base: position 522,117,217 of record CM053787.1, read on the forward strand.
ACGGTTCAAAAGTTATCCCTCCCGAAAGTTCGTTTACCATTTTTGGATTTTTCTAGATTTGCGTCGACTTCTAACACAGCTTCTGAAATCTTCTATTTGGTCGGTGGATGCCTACTAGCACTTTCTAGAATGTACTCCTAGTCCTTAACCCTCCAGGGTCTATTTAAGGAGATTTTTGGCATTCTAAAAGGCAGTTCGGAGTGGAGTTTGAGAGGAGGTATTGAAAGAAGAAATTATCTCCACATTTATGTTATTGTAAGCCCTTAGGGCATGTTTTGAAGTTTATTTTCTCTATACTAAATGTACTAGCTTATTTTTCAGTTAATACAATTTCTCTTTTTTTGTTGTGTCCATTTTTTGGTTTGTGTCCCCATCAAGTGGTATCAGAGCCAGCTTTCCTGAGTGTGTAGACAGAGCGTCGACTATGAGGCAGTTTGCACCAAGACTGCGTGGTTGTGAGTTTGAGTTAAGACGATGCCTCCATGAAGAGAGCATGGTGAAAGGGCTAGAGCTATTAGTCCTAAGGAGGTTAGAACCTTCCAAAGGTAGGTACAAGCATTGCAAGAGGAGCTCCGTAGAGGAGTAACTGTTGTCGTAGGTGATGAAAGTGAAGATGACAATGAAGAAGATGAAGTTGGACCAGAAGGGAAATTTGACGGGGAAGTTCTGAATCATGCAGAGGAAAGGCTTTTTAGGGCCATTACTAAGTTTGAGAAAAGACCTACAATTGAAGTGGGTTTATTTTCAAGAAATCTGACACCAGATGAGTTGATCGAATGGATCAATGAACTGGAAAAATACTTTGAATATGAGGATATTAGGGACCTAGATAGGGTTAAGTTTGCAAAGACCAAACTGAAAGGCCATGCCAAAATCTGGTGGCAAGAGGTTCAATTGGAAAGAAATAGAAGAGGAAAGGAGAAGATCACAAGATGGGATCACGTGGTGGACAAATTGAAGAAGCAGTTCATTCCTGTGGACTATGAGTTTGATTTGTATAAAAAGATGCATGGGTTAAAGCAAGCAGAAAAATCAGTCCAAGAATATATAAAGGAATTTTATCGACTCTTTATTAGAGTGAGGCATGCAGAAGCAAATAAGGAGAAGGATGCTCGTTATATCAGTGGGTTGCGACCTAGCATCTAAGAGGAATTAAGTCAGGTAAGAATGACTAGCATTGAACAGGCATACCAGTTTACCCTACGAGTTGAAGAGAAGCTGATTAAAATGTTTGAAGGAAGACAAAGAGCGTGCGGTCAAGGAGGAAGGGGAAGCGGTAGATCATCTCGAGGCTGCAATGAAACCCAAAAGAAAAATGAAGATATGGGTACTAGCAGGAACTAGAGGAATGAGGGTTTCAATCGCTCCCATGATCAAGAATTTGGAAATCAAAGAGGAAGAGGTAGAGGACATGGACAAGGAAGAGGAGGCTTCCGTGGTACCTATTTCCATTGTAATGAATAAGGTCATCGTGCCTTTGAGTGCCCTCAATGACAAGGAAGGACAGATAAGAGAGCTGAGGGCCAAGCTAGGGTTGCTCATTGGGATGAAGATGCACAATCATCACATTCAGAGGATGCAGAAAGAGAAGAGACCTTGGTAAATGAAAGAGTCCTACTAGGTGGTGAGATTGAACGAGGACAATGGAGCAGTTTGTTTCGTACTAGATACAAGTGTGAGGATAAATGTTGTGACGTGATCATTGATGGTGGTAGCACTCATAACTTGGTATCAGAAGAGATGGTCTCTAAGCTGAAGCTTTAGAGGGAGAAACATCCCTAGCCCTATCAAATTTTTTGGGTAAAAGATGATCATAAGGTCCTGGTAAGTGAACAATGTTTAGTGAAATTCAAAATTGGGAGTTACCATGATGAAGTTCTTTATGATGTTATTTTGATGGATGTTTGCCATCTATTGTTGGGTAGACCATGGCAATTTGATAGACATGCAATACATGATGGACATGCAAACACATACTCTCTGACAAAGGATGGAGTTCACCACAAATTGAAGCCCATAAAAAAAGAAGGTGAAAAGGTATGTAGCAATGCTAGGATTTGTCTTGTTGATGAAAGGAAGTTTTTAGATGGCATGAAACATCATGATATGTGTTATGCTTTGATTCCTAGGAAAGATAAAGAAGGTAGTAGTGAAATACCACTTGAAGTTTTATATTTACTAGGGGAGTTTGGAGATATTATCTCTGATAATGTTCGAGATAGATTGCCACCAGTAAGGCAAATTAGTCATCAGATAGATCTGATTCCAGGAGCTAGTTTTTCTAATAAGGCTGCTCATAGGATGACTCCTACTGAAATGGATGAGCTAAATAGACAGGTTCATGAGTTGTTGAGGAAGGGCTTGATTTGAGAGAGCCTGAGTCCATGTGCAGTACCTGCAGTACTCATACCAAAAAAGGATAGAGAGTGGAGGATGTCTACAGATTCTTGAGCTATAAATAGGATCACCATCAAGTACTGATTTCTTTTACCAAGGATGGATGATCTTATGGACTGCTTGAGTGGAGCTCAGTACTTGACAAAGATAGATCTGAAGAGTGGTTATCACTAGATATGGATTCGAGAAGGAGATGAGTGGAAAATAGCATTCATGACCAAGGAGGGTCTTTATGAGTGGTTAGTCATGCCCTTTGGATTGACGAACGCCCCAAGCACCTTCATGTAGCTAATGAATGAGGTACTTAAGAAGTTCTTGGGAAAATTTGTTATTTTCTATTTGGATGATATTTTAATTTTCAGTAAGATTTTGGAAGAACATTTACTGCATATTCGTAGTGTCCTTGAAAGGCTAAGGGAAGAGAAACTATTATTTAATCTAAAGAAGTGTATCTTTGCAAAAAGGGAGTTAGTTTATTTGGGGTTTTTTATATCACCTAAAAGTCTCAAAATGGATCCAGAGAAGGTAAAAATCATCTTGGAATGGCCTACTCCAAGGTTTGCTACTAAGGTAAGATCATTCTATGGTCTGGTTAATTTTTACAGGAAGTTTATTAAGAATTTCAGTGGCATATGTGCACCCCTAACTGATACAATAAGAAGGGGATAGAAAAGAGTTCAAATGGACTACAGCAGCTATGAGAAGTTTTAAATTGCTGAACAAGAAGGTAACAAAACAACCTGTGTTGGAACTTTCAGATTTTAGAAAGGTTTTTTAGGTGGATTGTGATGCCAGTGGCAGCGCTATTAGGGCTGTATTAAGCCAAGAAGGTAAGCCTATTGCATATTTTAGTGAAAAATTGAATGATGCAAAGAAGAAGTATTCTGTTTATGATGAAGAGTTCTATGCAATAGTTCAGGCCTTAAAGAAATGGAGGCATTACTTATTGCCAAAGGAATTTGTTTTGTATACTGATCATCAGGCATTACAGTACCTAAATAGCCAAGGTAAGTTGAATCAGAGGCATATGAAGTGGGTAGAGTTTTTGCAGAGTTATACATTTGTGTTGAAGCATAGAAGTGGAAAATCTTATAGGGTTGCAGATGCACTAAGTAGGAGATAGTTGCTACTTACAGTAATGCAGGTTGAAGTAATTGGGTTTGATGAACTCAAGAATTTGTACCCTGAGGATCTTGATTTTGCTAAAGCATGGAAAGCTTGTAAAGAACCTGTTGTTGTAGATAGAACCAAGTGGTTATACTATTTGATTCAAAATGACATGTTGTTCAAGGGTAGTCAATTGTGCATTCTAAGGAGTTCAGTTAGGAAAAATTTGATTAAGGAGAAACACAGTGGAGGGATGGCAGGACATTTTGGTCGAGATAAGACCATTGCCATTCTTAGAGAATATTATTTTTGGCCCCAAATTTCACAAGATGTGAAGAAGTTTGTACAGAGTTGCCAGGTTTGTCATGTTGCCAAGGGGTCTAGTCACAATACTGGCCTATATCAGCCATTGCCTGTTCCATCAAGGCAATGGGAAGACATAAGTATGGATTTTGTTCTTGGATTGCCAAGGACACAAAGTGGTAATGACTTAGTATTCATGGTGGTTGATAGGTTCTCCAAAATGGAATATTTCATTCCATGCCACAAAACTCATGATGATGTCCATATTGCAGACTTGTTTTTTAAAGAGGTGGTAAGATTACATGGTCTTCCAAGGAGCATAGTTTCTGATAGAGATACTAAATTTGTGGGGTATTTCTAGAGGATATTGTGGAAAAAGTTAAAAATCAACTTGAAATTCAGTTTCACGCATCACCCACAAACTTATGGCCAAACAGAAGTGGTAAACAGAAGTCTGAGCAATTTGCTGAGATGTTTAGTTGGGGATAAGCCCAAGGGATGGGATTTGATTCTACCATAGGCAGAGTTTGTTTTTAATAACTCTGTAAATAGGAGTACTTGAAAATCACCATTCCAAATTGTATATGGGAGTAGCCCAAGGACTGCACCAGAGCTGAGGAAGAATAAACAAGGGGAGAGGACAAGTGCTGAAGCTGAAAAATTTGCTAAACATATCAAACATCTACATGAGGAGGTTCAGGCACACATTACCAAGATGAATCAAGAGTATAAAGCTAGGGCTAATCAAAAGAGAAGACATAAGGAATTTCAAGTAGGGGAATCTAGTCATGGTGCACTTACGAAAAGAAAGATTTCCAGCTAGTACTTACAACAAGCTGAAAATGAAGTGGAGCTACTAGATGGTATTCACATTTCTCCCATTTTCAACATTGCAAATTTAATAGAGTATTATGATGATGGTGCAGATGAGGAGCTGGTGTTAGAGCCATGTCCAATTCTTGCTTCTAAGAAGGAGGAGATAGAAGACATTCTAGATCATCATGTGTTTTTCGAGTACCAGAAACACGTAGTATGAAGAGTATTTGGTCAAATGAAAAGGACCACCGATCAAGGAGTCAACTTGGATTTCAGCAGCTGAGGTTTTCCATTTGAGATTTCCTCTACCATTCATAAAGTGACAGGGTCATTTTTCAATCTACCCTGGGTGTCTGATGCAAGAGCATCCAGAGGTATAAGGGCAATCCTGTGTCATCCAAAAAAATATATTTAGACTCAGTTTCTGTTTTATGTGTTTTCATTTTTGGATACCCATTTGGGTCAAATAAAGGTTCCAACTATCACAGTTCAACTATCAGTTAGGGGCATTAAATGACCTCAAAAAGGGCCAAAAAATGGGGCATGAGTGAAGTTATATCCATAGGGCTATAGAGTGCTTTGAGAGCTTTTTGAAAATGTAAACGGTTCATCAATCGGAGCTACACTTCAAAAGTTATGCCTCTCAAAAGTTCAGTTACCATTTCTAGATTCTTTTAAATTTGCATCAACTTCTAACAAAGCTTATGGAGCCTTCTATTTGGTCGGTGGATGCCTACTAGCACTTTCTATAATGTACTCCTAGTCCTTAACCCTCAGGGGTCTATTTAAAGAAATTTCTTGCATTGTAAAAGGCAGTTCGGAGTGGAGTTTGAGAGGAGGTACTGAAAGAAGAAATTATCTCCACATTTATGCTATTGTAAACCCTTAGGGCATGTGTTGAAGTTTATTTTCTCTATACTAAATGTACTAGCTTATTTTTCAGTTAATACAATTTCCCTTTTTCTGTTGTGTCCATTCTGTTCTTGGGTTGTGTCCCCATCAAGTGGTATCAGAGCTAGTTTCCTAAGTATGTAGATAGAGCGCCGATTGTGAGGTAGTTTGCACCAGGACTGTGTGGTTGTGGGTTTGAGTTAAGAAGATGCCTCCATGAAGAGAGCGTGGCAGAAGGGCTAGTGCTATTAATCCTGAGGAGGTTCTAGCCCTCCAAGCATGAGCTCCGTAGAGGAGCAACTGTGGCCGTAGGTGATGAAAGTGAAGATGATAATAAAGAAAATGAAGTTGGACCAGAAGGGGAATTTGATGGGGAATTTCTAAATCATGCAGAGGAAAGGCTTTTTAGGGCCATTACTAAGTTTGGGAAAAGACCTACAATTGAATGTTTTCAAGAAATCTGAAACCAGATGAGTTGATCGATTGGATCAATGAACTGGAAGAATACTTTGACTATGAGCATATTAGGGACCCAAATAGGGTTAAGTTTGCAAAGGCCAAACTAAAAGGCCATGCCAAAATTTTGTGGCAAGAGGTTCAATTGGAAAGAAACAGAAGAGGAAAGGAGAAGATCACAAGATGGGATTGCATGGTGGACAAATTGAAGAAGCAGTTCATTCCTCTCGACTACGAGCTTAATTTTTTAAGAAGATGCATGGGTTAAAGCAAGCAGGAAGATCAGTCCAACAATATACAGAGGAATTTTACCGACTCTTGATTAGAGTGGGGCATGCAGAAGCAAATAAGCAGAAGGTTGCTCATTATATCCATGGGTTGTGACCTAGCATCCAGGAGGAATTAAGTCTAGTAAGAATGACTAGCGTTGAAGAGGCATATCAGTTTGCCCTATAAGTTGAAGAGAAGCTGAATAAAAGGTTTGAAGGAAGACAAAGAGGGCGCCGTGGTAGATCATCTGGAGGCTACCGTAAAATTGAAAAGAAAAACAAAGATGTGGGTACTAGCAGGAACCAGAGGAATGAGGGTTTCATCTGCTCCCATGATCAAGACTTTGAAAATCAAAGAGGAAGAGCTAGAGGACGTGGACAAGGAAGAGGAGGCTTCTATGGTACTTGTTTTCATTGTAATGAAGAAGGTCATCATGCCTTTGAATGCCCTCAATGACAAGGAAGAACAGATTGGAGAGCTGAGGGCCAAGCTAGGGTTGCTCATTTGGATGAAGATGCACAATCATCACATTCAAATGATGTAGAAAGAGGAGAGACCTTGGTAAATGAAAGAGTCCTACTAAGTGGTGAGATTGAACTAGGACAACGGAGGAGTTTGTTCCGTACCTAATGCAAGTGTGAGGATAAATGTTGTGACGTGATCATTGATGGTGGTAACAATGATAACTTGGTATCAAAAGAGATGGTCTCTAAGCTGAAGCTCAAGAGGGAGAAACATCCCCAACCCTAACAGATTGCTTGGGTAAAAGATGATCATAAGGATCTGGTAAGTGAACAATGTTTAGTGAAATTCAAATTGGGAGTTACCATGATGAAGTTCTCTATGATGTTATTTCGATGGATGTTTGCCATCTATTGTTGGGTAGACCATGGCAGTTTGATAGACATGCAGTACATGATGGACATGCAAACACATACTCTCTGACAAAGGATGGAGTTCAGCACAAATTGAAGCACATGAAAAAGAAAGGTGAAAAGTTATGTAGCGGTTAATGCAACAAAAATTCTTACACCACCTTCCTAGTAATTTCATGTTATCTATTTAATTTTGAAGACTTTGTCTGTTCCCTTGACAAGTAATTTTATATTAATTTAAACTCACTTGAGTTGTTGTATATTAATTTGAACTCATTTGAGTTGTTGTATATATAGGATTTGTCTTGTTGATGGAAGGAAGTTTTTAGATGACATGAAACATCAGCATATGTGTTATGCTTTGATTCCTAGAAAAGATAAAGAAGGTAGTAGTGAAATACCACTTGAAGTTTCAGATTTACTAGGGGAGTTTGGAGATATTATCTTTGATAATGTTTCAAATGGATTGCCACCAGTAAGACAAATCAGTCATTAGATAGATCTGATTCTAGGAGCTAGTTTGCCTAACAAGGCTTCTCACTAGATGACTCCTACTAAAATAGAAGAGCTAAATAGACAGGTTCAGGAGTTGTTAAGGAAGGGCTTGATTTGAGAGAGCCTGAGTTCATGTGCAGTACCTGTAGTACTCACACCAAAGAAAGATAGAGAGTGGAGGATGTGTATAGATTCTCAAGCTATAAATAGGATCACCATCAAGTACTGGTTTCCTTTGCCAAGGATGGATGATCTTATGGACTGCTTGAGTGGAGCTCAGTACTTCACAAAGGTAGATCTGAAGAGTGGTTATCACCAGATATGGATTTGAGAAGGAGATGAGTGGAAAACAACCTCAAGACCAAGGAGGGTCTTTATGAGTGGTTAGTCATACCCTTTGGATTGACGAATGCCCCAACCACCTTCATGCGGCTCATGAATGAGGTACTTAAGAAGTTCTTGGGAAATTTTGTTATTGTCTATTTGGATGATATTTTAATTTTCAGCTAGATTTTGTAAGAACATTTACTGCATATTCGTAGTGTCCTTAAAAGGCTAAGGGAAGAGAAACTGTTAATTAATCTGAAGAAGTGTATCTTTGTAAAAAAAGAATTCTAGTCTATACGGGGTTTCTTATATCACCTGGAGGTCTAAAAATGGATCCAGAGAAGGTAAAATCCATCTTGGAATGGCCTACTCCAAGGTATTCTACTGAGGTAAGATCATTTCATGGTCTGGTTAATTTTTACAAGAAGTTTATTAAGAATTTCAGTGGCATATGTGCACCCCTAATTGATACAATAAGAGGGGATAGAAAAGAGTTGAAATGGACTGCAACAGCTGCGAGAAGTTTTCAATTGCTGAAGAAGAAGGTAACAAAACAACCTGTGTTGGCACTTCCAAATTTTAAAAAGGTTTTCCAGATGGATTGTGATGCCACTGGCAATGCTATTGGGGCTGTATTAAGCCAAGAAGGTAAGCCTATTGCATATTTTAGTGAAAAATTGAATGATGCAAAGAAGAAGTATTCTATTTATAATGAAGAATTCTATGCAATAGTTCAAGCCTTAAAGAAATGGAGGCATTATTTATTGCTAAAGAAATTTGTTTTGTATACTGATCATCAGGCATTACAGTACCTAAATAGCCAAGGTAAATTGAATCAGAGGCATATGAAGTGGGTAGAGTTCTTGCAGAGTTATACATTTGTGTTAAAGCATAGAAGTGAAAAATCTAACAGGGTTGCAGATGCACTAAGTAGGAGACTGTTGTTACTTACAGTAATGCAAGTTGAAGTAGTTGGGTTTGATGAACTCAATAATTTGTACCTTGAGGATCCTGATTTTGCTGAAGCATGGAAAGCTTGTAAAGAACCTGTTGCTATAGATAGAACCAAGTGGTTAGACTATTTGATTCAGGATGGCATGTTGTTCAAGGGTAATCAATTGTGCATTCCAAGGAGTTTCATGAGGGAAAATCTGATTAAGGAGAAACACAGTGGAGGGATGGCAGGACATTTTGGTCAAGATAAGACCATTGCCATTCTTAGAGAACATTATTTTTGGCCTCAAATTTCACAGGATGTGAAGAAGTTTGTACAGAGTTGCCAGGTTTGTCAAGTTGCCAAGGGGTTTAGTCACAATACTTGCCTATATCAGCCATTGCCTATTCCATCAAGGCCATGGGAGGACATAAGTATGGATTTTTTTCTTCGATTGCCAACGACACAAAGGGGTAATGACTCAGTATTCATGGTGGTTGATAGGTTCTCCAAAATGGCACATTTCATTCCATGCCACAAAACTCATGATGCTGTCCATATTGTAGACTTGTTTTTAAAGAGATGGTAAGACTACATGGTCTTCCAAGGAGCATAGTTTCTGACAAAGATACTAAATTTGTGGGGCATTTCTGGAGGACATCTTGGAAAAAGTTTAAAACTAACTTGAAATTCAGTTTCACGCATCATCCACAAACTGATGGCCAAACAAAAGTGGTAAACAAAATTCTGGGCAATTTGCTGAAATGTTTAGTTGGGGATAAGCCCAAGGGATGGGATTTGATTCTACCACACGCAGAGTTTGCTTATAATAACACTATAATAGGAGTACTGGAAAATCACCATTCTAAATTGTATATGGGAGTAGCCCAAGGACTGCACCAGAGCTGAGGAAGATAAAACAAGGGGAGAGGACAAGTGTTGACGCTAAAGAATTTGTTGAACATATCAAACATCTACATGAGGAGGTTCAGGCACACATTACCAAGATGAATCAAGAGTATAAAGCTAGGGCTGATCAAAGGAGAAGACATAAGGAGTTCCAAGTAGAGGATCTAGTTATGGTGCACTTACGAAAAGAAAGTCTTCCAGCCGGTACTTACAACAAGCTAAAAATGAAGAAATTTGGCCCCTGCAAAATTTTGAAGAAACATGACTCAGGAAATGCATATGAAGTTGAGCTGCCAGATGGTATTCACATTTCTGTCATTTTCAACATTGCAGATGAGGAGCTGGTGTTAGAGCCATGTCCAATTCCTACTTCTAAGAAGGAGAAGATAGAAGACATTCTAGATCATCGTGTGGGTAGGAGTACCAAAAATAGGCAGTATGAAGAGTATTTGGTCAAATGGAAAGGACGACCAATCGAAGACTCAACTTGGATTTCAGCAGCTGAAGTTTTCCATTTGTGATTTCCTCTACCATTCATAAAGTGACAGGGTCACTTTTCAATCTACCCTGGGTGTTTGATGCAGGAGCATCTAGATGTATAAGGGCAATCCTATGTCACCCAAAAAATATACTTAGACTTAGTTTCTATTTCATGTGTTTTCATTTTTTGATACCCATTTGCGTCAAATAAAGATTTCAACTCTCACAGTTCCACTATTAGTGTTCGTGTAAATTTTAAAAAAATAGGAGTATGTAATTGAGTAATCATTTTGGTGAACTAGGAGGTGTAAATTGGCTAGATGGATGTAATTGTAATTTACAGTATTTCAGAAAAAGAATCAAGTCAAAAGGCCCCACGGTTTGAAAGTTATTGCAATTTTTTGGGTTGTGGAGACCTCCTAAGAATGCTTCAAAGTCAGGTTAGGGGCATTAAATGATCTCAAAAAGGTCCAAAAAATGAGGGAGTAGTGAAACTATCCATAGGGCTATAGAGCACTTCGAGAGCTTTTCGAAAATGTAAACGGTTCATCAATCGGAGCTACGGTTCAAAAGTTATGCCTCCCGAAAGTTCGGTTACCATTTCTGTATTCTTCTAGATTTGCGTCGACTTCTAACACAGCTTCTGAAACCTTCTATTTGGTCAGTGGGATGTCTACTGGCACTTTCTATAATGTACTCCTAGTCCTTAACCCTCCGAAGTCTATTTGAGGGGATTTTTGGCATTGTAAAAGACAGTTAGAAGTGGAGTTTGAGAGGAGGTACTGAAAGGAGAAATTATCTTGACATTTATGCTATTGTAAGCCCTTAGGGCATGTTTTGAAGTTTATTTTCTCTATACTGAATGTACTAGCTTATTTTTCAGTTAAAACTTTTTTTCTTTTTCTGTTGTGTGCATTCTGTTCTTGGGTTGTGTCCCCATCAAGTGGTATCAGAGCCAGTTTTCCTAAGTGTGTAGACAGAGCGCCGACTGTGAGGTAGTTTGCACCAGGATTGTGTGGTTGTCAGTTTGAGTTAAGAAGATGCCTCCACAAAGAGAGCGTGGTGGAAGGGCCAGAGCTATTAATCCTAAGGAGGTTAGAGCCCTCTAAAGGAAGGTATAAGAATTGCAGGAGGAGCTCCGTAGAGGAGCAACTGTGGGCGTAGGTGATGAAAGTGAAGATGAGAATGAAGAATATGAAGTTGGACCAGAAGGAGAATTCGATGGGGAAGTTCTGAATCATGGAGAGGAAAGTCTTTTTAGGGCAATTACTAAGTTTGGGAAAAGACCTACAATTGAAGTGGGTGTATTTTCAAAAAATTTGAAACCAGATGAGTTGATCGATTGGATCAATGAACTCGAAGAATACTTTGACTATGAACATATTAGGGACCTAGATAGGGTTAAGTTTGCAAAGGCCAAACTGAAAGGCCATGCCAAAATCTTGTGGGAAGAGGTTCAATTGGAAAGAAATAGAAGAGGAAAGGAGAAGATCGCAAGATGGGATCACATGGTGGATAAATTAAAGCAGTTCATTCCTGTGGACTATGAGCTTGATTTTTTTAAGAAGATGCATGGGTTATAAAGCAAGCAGGAATATCAGTTCAAGAATATACAGAGTAATTTTACTGACTCTTGATTAGAGTGGGGCATGCAGAAGCAAATAAGAAGGTTGGTCGTTATATCAGTGGGTTGCGACCTAGCATCCAGAAGGAATTAAGTCTGGTAAGAATGACCAACGTTGAAGAGGCATACCAGTTTTCCCTACGAGTTGAAGAGAAGCTGAATAAATGGTTTGAAGGAAGACAAAGAAGGTGCGGTGAAGGAGGAAGGGGAACCGGTAGATCATCTGGAGGCTACAATGAAACCCAAAAGAAAAATGAAAATGTGGGTACTAGAAGGAACCAGAGGAATGAGGGTTTCAACCGCTCCCATGATCAAGACTTTGGAAATCAATGAGGAAGAGGTAGAGGATGCGGACAAGGAAGAGGAGGCTTCCATGGTACTTGTTTCCATTGCAATGAAGAAGGTCATCGCGGCTTTGAATGCCCTCAATGACAAGGACAGATAAAAGAGCTAAGGGCCAAGCTAGGGTTGCTTATATGGATGAAGATGCACAATCATCACATTCAGAGGATGCAGAAAGAGGAGAGACTTGGTAAATGAAAGAGTCCTACTAAGTGGTGAGATTGAACCAGGACAACGGAGGAGTTTTTTCCGTACCAGATGCAAGTGTTAGGATAAATGTTGTGATGTCATCATTCATGGTGGTAGCATTGATAACTTGGTATCAAAAGAGATGGTCTCTAAGCTAAAGCTCAAGAGGGAGAAACATCCCCAGCCCTATTAGATTGCTTGGGTAAAAGATGATCATAACGTCTTGGTAAGTGAACAATGTTTAGTGAAATTCAAAATTGGGAGTTACCATGATGAAGTTCTCTGTGATGTTATTTCGATGGATGTTTGCCATTTATTTTTGGGTAGACCATGGCAGTTTGATAGACATGCAGTACATGATGGACATGCAAACACATACTCTTTGACAAAGGATGGAGTTCGCCACAAATTGAAGCCCATGAAAAAGGAAGGTGAAAAGGTATGTAGTAGTGCTAGGATTTGTCTTATTGATGGAAGGAAGTTTTTAGATGGCATGAAACATCAGCATATGTGCTATGCTTTGATTCCTAGGAAAGATAAAGAAGGTAGTAGTGAAATACCACTTGAAGTTTCAAATTTACTAGGGGAGTTTGGAGATATTATCTCTGATAATGTTCCAGATGGATTGTCACCAGTAAGGCAAATCAGTCATCAGATAGATCTAATTTCAGGAGCTAGTTTGCCTAACAAGGCTTCTCACAGGATGACTCCTACTGAAATAGAAGAGCTAAATAGACAAGTTCAGGAGTTGTTGAGGAAGGGCTTGATTCGAAAGAGCCTGAGTCCATTTACAGTACCTGTAGTACTCGCACCAAAGAAGGATGGAGAGTGGAGGATGTGTACAGATTCTTGAGCTATAAATAAGATCACCATCAAGTACCGATTTCCTTTGCTAAGGATGGATGATCTTATGGACTACTTGAGTGGAGCTCAGTACTTCATAAAGATAGATTCGAAGAGTGGTTATCACCAAATATAGATTCGAGAAGGAGATGAGTGGAAAATAGCCTAGACCAAGGAGGATCTTAATGAGTGGTTAGTCATGCCCTTTGGATTGATGAACGCCCCAAGCACCTTCATACGGCTCATGAATCCTCAAGAAGTTCTTGGGAAAATTTGTTCTCGTCTATTTGGATGATATTTTAATTTTCAGCAAGATTTTGGAAGAACATTTATTGCATATTCGTAGTTTCCTTGAAAGGGAAGAGAAACTGTTAATTAATCTAAAGAAGTGTATCTTTGTAAAAAGGGAATTAGTCTATTTGGGGTTTGTTACATCACCTAGAGGTCTAAAAATGGATCCAGAGAAGGTAAAATCCATCTTGGAATGGCCTACTCCAAGGTCTGCTACTGAGGTAAGATCATTTCATGGTTTGGTTAATTTTTACAAGAAGTTTATTAAGAATTTCAGTGGCATATGTGCACCCCTAACTGATACAATAAGAGGGGGATAGAAAAGAGATGAAATGGATTGCAGCAGCTGCGAGAAGTTTTCAATTGCCGAAGAAGAAGGTAACAGAACAACTTGTGTTGGCACTTCCAAATTTAAAAAATGTTTTGCAGGTGGATTGTGATGCCAGTGGCAACGCTATTGGGGCTGTATTAAGCCAAGAAGGTAAGCCTATTGCATATTTTAGTGAAAAATTGAATGATGCAAAGAAGAAGTATTCTATTTATAATGAAGAATTCTATGCAATAGTTCAGCCCTTAAAGAAATGGAGGCATTATTTATTGCCAAAGGAATTTGTTTTGTATACTGATCATCAGGCATTACAGTACCTAAATAGCCAATGTAAATTGAATTAGAGGCATATGAACTGGGTAGAGTTCATGCAGAGTTATACATTTGTGTTGAAGCATAGAAGTGGAAAATCTAACAGGGTTGCAGATGCACTAAGTAGGAGACAGTTGTTACTTACAGTAATGCAGGTTGAAGTAATTGGGTTTGATGAACTCAAGAATTTGTACCCTGAGGATCCTGATTTCGCTGAAGCATGGAAAGCTTGTAAAGAACCTATTGCTGTAGATAGAACCAAGTGGTTAGACTATTTGATTCAGGATGGCATGTTGTTCAAGGGTAGTTAATTGTGCATTCCAAGGAGTTCCATGAGGGAAAATCTGATTAAGGAGAAACACAGTGGAGGGATGGCAGGACATTTTGGTCGAGATAGGACCATTGCCATTCTTAGAGAACATTATTTTTGGCCTCAAATTTTACAAGATGTGAAGAAGTTTGTACAAAGTTGCCAAGTTTGTCAAGTTGCCAAGGGGTCTAGTCACAATACTGGCCTATATCAGCCATTGCCTATTCCATCAAGGCAATGGGAAGACATAAGTATGGATTTTGTTCTTGGATTGCCAAGGACACAAAGGGGTAATGACTCAGTATTCATGGTGGTTGATAGGTTCTCCAAAATGACACATTTTATTTCATGCCACAAAACTCATGATGTTGTCCATATTGTAGACTTGTTTTTAAAAGAGGTGGTAAGACTACATGGTCTTCCAAGGAGCATAGTTTTTGACAGAGATACTAAATTTGTGGGGTATTTCTGGAGAACATCGTGGAAAAAGTTAAAAACTGACTTGGAATTCAGTTCCATGCATCACCCACAAACTGATGGCCAAACAGAAGTGGTAAATAGAAATCTGGGCAATTTGCTGAGATGTTTAGTTGGGGATAAGCCCAAGGGATGGGATTTGATTCTACCACAGGTAGAGTTTTCTTATAATAACTCTGTAAATAGCAGTACTGAAAAATCACCATTCCAAATTGTATATGGGAGCAGCCCAAGGACTGCACCAGAGTTGAGAAAGATAGAACCAGGAGAGAGGACAAGTGCTAAAGCTGAAGAAATTGGTGAACATATCAAACATCTACATGAGGAGGTTCAGGCACACATTACCAAGATGAATCAAGAGTATAAAGCTAGGGTTGATCAAATGAGAAGACATAAGGAATTCCAAGTAGGGGATCTTGTCATGGTGCACTTACAAAATGAAAGATTTCCAGCCAGTACTTACAACAAGCTGAAAATAAAGAAATTTGTCCCTTGCAAAATATTGAAGAAACATGACTCAGGAAATGCATATGAAGTGGAGCTGCCAGATGGTATTCACATTTCTTCCATTTTCAACATTGTACATTTAACATAGTAACATGATGATGGTGCAGATGAGGAGCTGGTGTTAGAGCCATATCCAATTCCTACTTCTAAAAAGGAGGAGATAGAAGACATTCTAGATCATCGTGTGGGTAGGAGTACCAGAAATAGGCAGTATGAAGAGTATTTGGTCAAATGGAAAGGATGATCGATCAAGGACTCAACTTGGATTTCAGCAGCTGAGGTTTCCCATTTGGGATTTCCTCTACCATTCATAAAGTGACAGGGTCACTTTTCAATCCACGCTGGGTGTTTGATGCAGGAACATCCAGAGGTTTAAGGGCAATCCTATGTCACCCAAAAAAATATACTTAGACTTAGTTTCTATTTCATGTGTTTTCATTTTTGGATACCCATTTGGGTCAAATAAAGGTTTCAACTCTCACAGTTCCACTATCAGTGTTCGTGTAAATCTCAAAAAAATAGGAGTATGTAATTGAACCATTATTTTGGTGAACTAGGAGGTGTAAATTGGCTAGATGAATGTAATTGTAATTTAGAGCATTCTAGAAAAAGAATCAAGTCAAAAGGCCCCACGGTTTGAAAGTTATTACAGTTTTTTGAATTGTGGAGACCTCTTAAGAATGCTTCAAAGTTAGGTTAGGGGCATTAAATGATCTCAAAAAGGGCCATAAAATTGGGGATGAGTGAAGTTGTCCATAGGGCTATAAAGCGCTTTGAGAGCTTTTTGAAAATGTAAACGGTTCGTCAATCGAAGCTATAGTTAAAAAGTTATGCCTCCTGGAAGTTCGGTTACCATTTCTGGATTCTTCTAGATTTGCGTCAACTTCTAACACAGCTTTTGAAACCTTTTATTTGGTTGGTGGATGCCTACTAGCACTTTCTAGAATGTACTCTTAGTCCTTAACCCTCTGAGGTCTATTTAAAGAGATTTTTGGCATTGTAAAAGGTAGTTCAGAGTGGAGTTTGAGAGGAGGTACTGAAAGGAGAAATTATCTCGACATTTATGCTATTGTAAGCCCTTAGGGAATGTTTTGAAGTTTATTTTCTCTATACTGAATGTACTAGCTTATTTTTCAGTTAATACAATTTCCCTTTTTCTGTGGTGTCCATTTTGTTCTTGGGTTGTATCCCCATCACATTATCAACCTTAGCACATACTATGTTACTCCACAATAGTTGAAATTTATTGGTGCTTAGCATCAACTAAAATTTACTCAACATCAACTATCTTACTCAGCATCCAATAGATTTTTCTTTTACTCAGCTCCAACTAATTTTCTACTCAACTTGCACTAACTTTGCACCTACTATCCACTCAGTCAAGCTTGTTAGACAAACTTTGTTAACCTTATTCTTCTAAACTTCTTAAGTATAGCCAACCATTTTGTAATCTTATGTAGATCATCAATACATCATGTCATCACTATCTAATTGATCTTTGTACTTCATTACATAATCATAACCTTTCCTCTAGGTGCTTTTGTTACATCTTTTTGATCAAATCCTCCTCATCAATCAACTAAGTGATAGTACTTTAATCTTACAAACAATTGTCTTACTAGAAAAGAGTAGGTTTGACATTAGCGACAAAATAATGATTGAAACTCATAATCTTCTTCAACAATCTTCTTTTCAACAAATCTCTTTTTCAATGATCTTTTCAATCAAAAACAAGCCTACACGTATAAAAACAAGCCAACAAGTTTTATTCTAATTATCACTTATAGAAGTACAATTGTAGAGTGTGCATAGATGAAAAAGTCATTTTGATGTGCTTCTACCAGCATGAACCATTTAGTTAAAGGTAAATATAGACCTGGAAACTTTTTCCTTTTGTGATTCTAGACATCAACACTTTGGCTGGGAACAAAATGGTGAGTAGTAATGGGAGTACCAACAAGAAGAAGGGCATCCTCCATTACAAAAAACTCCTTCAACTCTATCTTCAATGACACTCCTTGTGACTTGAAAAAGCCCAAAATAGGCTTTGTCAACTACTTTCCTTTCTTTAGCCCTACCCTACCAATAGGAAAACCATTTTATAAATCCAATTTCATTCTTTAAACATATAAGGAGCTCATTTTGCACTCCCAATAGTTGAAGCAATTGTAAATTTATTAAATCAGCTTGGTTTCAAATTCTTCGATTAAAATCCAATTCACATATTCTCATTATACAAAATGTATAGTACCAATTCTAAAAGTCCTTATACATAGAAACAAATAAGAGGAAAAAATTATGACCAGATCATGGAATAAATGCTCTAACTAGCACACACGCACACACGCACACACACACACACACAAAAAAAAAAAAAAATCAATGAGACATAGTTTACTTGTAGTTTTTTGATAGTCATTATGGTTGTGATTTTTTAGTGGGCAAAGGAGACCTATATTTTGAAGTTAAACATTACAAAAGAACAAATACACATCAAAAAATTCTAATTAATTTGTTGCTTAGGATGTGCATTGAATGCATTGTATATGAACTAGATGTGGTATTGAAAAGGGTATCATAGAAAACATTCTCTGAACTGACTATTTTGAATTTGAACAATTGTCATGAGAAAAAATTGCAAGCATAAGCATTGTTTAAAAAACAATACAAATTGGAGTGAAGATGAAGGAAGCTCAAAAGGTTTTACTTTTAAGTCCTCATTGATTCATGGAAAGTATAATATATAGAATATGAATTGATGATAGCATACTTGGAGTGCATTGTAGGATTCCATATTGAGTGTCTTGAGAATTGTAGCCCCCCATTTATCTCAAAGGCTAGTCATTCTACATTTAATAGCTATGGCAATTTTTCTCTATGAGATCACCCCCATGGCCCTTACTTGTGTCTCAGCTAAAAATATTCATCTTCCTTCCTCTTCATCTTGCCCATTAGTTCCTAATGTTGAATACATTGAGGGAGTTCCCAAATAAGATATAAACACGAGTGATTCAAGAAGTGGTGTAGAGCACCAAAGATTTATATTTGATTGAGATTGTGATAACATCCAAAAAATTTGAAACTGTGACATGACTCCTCTAGATAGTGCTTTGACCAGGTGACAAACACCTCACATCTAATTTTTTTTTACAATACCATTTCTTATTTTAAGGAGGTTTTTTGTCATAACTCATTTATCACATACCTAAATAAGTGGATATTTGTACCACCATATGGCTCTCTTATTAAACCCAATTAATTCTGGTTCATTAAGAATTAAAAATAAATGAATAAATAAATACATTGTTAAAGATTATATTTTGGATGGTGGTCATTACAAAAATCTAAATGGTAGACCACTACCCATTTATATATATTCTTTATGAATTTTGAGGGCATGGGGTGTACGGAAGAAATATGTTATTACCATTTTTGCATGAAATCCCTTAGGGGCCAATAAAAAGTAGTATGGAGAAGACTATAAATCTTATTTGAAACCCCATCCATTTAACAAAAGTGGCAGTTACTAGATTAAAAAGAAGCAACAAAAGAACTTGTTGCTACTTTGAAATGAATCCTCCTACAATTGAGATCTGGTCACCGACATTACAAGCCATCCACATGAGTTTCTCTACATTGTATTGAATAGACATCAATATATCCATGATAATTGGCCTTATTTGAAACTCCCACTCTACACAAAGTAAATCTCCACCAATTTTTTAGTCAAAACTACACATGATCTTTGTTACCGCCACTCTACCATGTCTTCTCCATAGCACTATCACCTCAACCAGCCCAATCCCCTCTACCAAACTAGTAGATCCTTTGTAAAGGAATAGCTGGACTAGAAGAGAAAGTGGGGAATAAAGGCACAACAAGGATGTTGGCATCTGAAATTACACTAGGTTTTGTTTTCAACCTTGTTAATAAGTAATTTTTTGTTCTTCACACTTTTTTTTGGGTTGCATTCATTCGTTGAACATCTTTTCAATGGGAAAAAATCTTAAATTGGTGAACTAGCTTCCTTAGCAATAAAATGTGCTATTTTTATTCATCATGGTTGTTAAATAGTTTCTTTATCTACTAAAATGATATCAATTTTAACTTGTTTCCATACTTGAAAATTGGCAACCCAAATATTATCTCATGTTGGGAATGATGTAGGACTATTGCATTATACTAAAACAATAAGAAATTCCCTCGCATGTCAATAAGAGGCTTGCATAACTTGGGAGGGGGTGTGTTTATGATTTTCTTTTACAAAATGCAAATGATGTTCTCATACAACAACCATTCTCTACTAAATTTTCAAATGTCTAAAACATTAGTCAACTCAAAGGATATATTGGAGAGATTAATGATAGAGTACTTTGAAAATCATTTATAAGTTGTAGAAAAATGAGAAATAGATTGGGATCAACGAATGGAAATTTATGAATAGAAACCCTCTTAAACATTTCAAATTTCTTTCAATTATGGATAGTGTAAGTTTTATTGTTATCAATTTCAAAAACTATGATAAAACCCAACTTGAGGATGATGAGACACTTACAACCATGTATTTCACAACTTATGTGAACCATTATGAATCATTGTTTGGAATTGGTTTAAACAGTACATTGGGTAGGACTTAGAATATGTGTAAATCTGATTCATTTTATTTATTTCTTATTGGATTTAGAGTTATGTTGAGCCTTTATTACTGGATTAGTGCATAAGATGACATCTCTATATGAAATATTATATATGATAGTAACTCTTGTTGAACAATCCTTGTTATACTAAAAATGTGCTTCCATTGAATCATTGGACATATTGGGATTCACATACAATATTAATTGTATTAATGATCTAAGATGAATATATCATAGATAATATACCTATTAGTGGTTTTACATAGAGTAGCATAGCTACAGAGAAATTTCTTTCTTATAGGAATAATACCAGTCATGTAAATAATTTGAATTAGATTTAAGTGAATTAGTAATTTACTATTGGGATGTGTTGTTCATTAAGAATATGGTTTGGCCTTAAATAAATTAAATTCACTAAATATAAATGGTATATGTATAAACTCTAACAATTCTAAGAAATAGTAGTATCTTTATATTTTTTTTTGGTATACTTCTCTATATTAGAAGCATTGAACTTATAATTCATTATAGTACATATGAATTTAAGGGTATGTAATATAATTTTGTTTTAATGCATAAGAGATCATGTTCAAATTTGAAAATTAATGCATAAACTAAGATTTATCTATTGGGAATATTATTTTTATAATATTCATAACTATGTGTAGATATTGCATATGTTTTTGTCCATATGAATTGATGTGGCCTTATGTTAGCATGTTTTGATCATAATATAGACAATGTGTTTCACAATTCCATTACTTATGTTGGTATTACCTAGTTAGTCTTCTTTGATGTTTGGTTGGGTATCTCTCATGTTAGGAAAGCTTTCAGGGAAGTTTAATAGCTTTATGGTAGGGTGATAAAGCATTCCTACAATATTCTCACCCTTATGTTTCTTGAGTAGGTTTTGGAGCTTCTTTCAGCTTGGTCATCCTATCTAAACCATCTCGATATTCTGGTATTTGGTATCTGGTAAATGTATTTCTTAAAATTTAATGATAATTGAGAATTAATGTTGAGTGGTCCCTTAACTCGTTGAATTTTATGCATTTTATGGAGAGTACTAATGTGGCATTGGTTTTGTGGGGTTAGTTCTTACATATGGTATCAAAGCTCTTGGTTCCATACTCGGGCCTTGAGTTTACTATGCTAGACACACAACTGTAAGTCAACTAACTTAATTTATTTTGCATGAGTTGATGACATGGGTTACATGTTGTGTCCCCTAGTTATGATTACATATGATAGAGAAGGATACGATACTCCTTATAAATGTCATGCTTTTTAGTTGATATTGCACTCTTTTAATGATTGTCACAATGGAAATTTTCTAGAATGATTGGTGACCTGAGTACTTCAAATGGTTATAATTTTGAGTAAAAATTATGTGAATGTATAATATGGAAATCATTGAGATATACTTGAAGCACTTATTATTGTATGTGTAATGCAAGAAGGATGTGAAATTCTATTATTTGTTGAAATAGCCAAATGATGGTTGATTTTTACACTAGTTAAGAGTGCCCACAAATTCAAAACATGGCGTGTGATAGAAATAAAAATATGCCTTATATTATGCAAATGACATGTGACACATAAGTGGCATGAGAATTTTGATTCTAGAGTCAAGAGATTCTTGGAATTACCTAGCATGATAAGTAGGAAGAATATGGATATATTTTGCATTTTCCATTATGCATTTAGAAATGTGTTATTATCAAGATAAATTTCATGTGATGCATGTGAAGTTTGGTTTTGTTTTTAGTGGTCCTTGGATATAAGGTGTCATTAAACATCTACTACCTCTTGGTGATTAGTAAGAGTCATTGTCCCTTATGTGAATTGGGTTTTCATTTGATTATGTTCAATTTTCATAAACTTTGATATGATCAAGGGCTAGCTTGAAAAATAAAATCTTGTGACAACCTAGCCACCAATTTCTTATGTTACTTATCTATTATGACTCTTTTTCACTTTTATTTTATTGGTTTTGTGCCTCCTTCTTAGACTTTGATTTGAGAATTGTGAATCTTTATTTCAAGATTTCTTTGATCTTGTGGTGGCTAGGTTGTGCACTTTTACAATGCTAGTCTTGTGTTTTAAGCAATGTCATCTATCATGTTCAGTGTAGAGAAATGATAGGATGTATAAGGGAGTGGATTTTCAAGAACATGGGGTAAAAGCACAAACCTATGTCACCTTTTATAAAGAAATAGGATATCAGAATGTGACAGTTCAACATTAATGACAAAAAAATGGTATTTGTGTTTAAAATTTGAAGATGATGTAACTGATGAAATGTATAGAATTAGATGAATTTTATGCCTATAATTTTTATATTTTTTTAAGTAAGAATCTATTCATTTTATTTTGTTTTTAAGTCCCTCTTTTAAATATAAAAAATATAATGTGTAGTTCCCATTAAACAAGTATATGAAAATCATCTCTTTTTGTTTTGTTTTAAAAATATCTTATAGATGACATGCATAGCTAGGGAACAAAAAAAGAAATAATTTTTTTTATGTATATTTTCTTTGTTATAAGTACTCAAGCTCAACCTTATTAGAATCCAATAGTTTTTTCCTTCCATCAAAACTTTCCTATCAAATCTACACCTTCTTGAAAAAAATTTACATATTCGTGAAGAGGACTCTCTCCTCTCGAGATAAATATAATTTTTTAATTGTTCTGATATGATTTACTATTTTTTTCCTTTTTTGAGGGAGCATCTTCTGAAATGTTGAAATATTGACTTATAAATTTTTTAAATTATAACATATTATAACTAAGTAAAACACTCAAAAATTTATATAATGATGATATTGAATCTGCGATCTATAAAAGGGTATTTTTAGTTTTGGAAAAAAAATAGAGTTTTGATAGAGAAACAAGATTTGACCAAAACAAGTTTTGGTATCCTAAATGATGACACAAATATGTGCTTTTACCCTATGTCATTATTATTTTTGTATTATTTTATTTTATTTTGGAAAGCTTATCTTTCAATGTGCATGTTGAATGTGGACAGATAGGGAGAGGTAGAAGTGATGCTTTCATTTTTCACTCTACCTGCCAATGTAATGCTGGTACTAAAAAATGCTTTGGTCAATGCTATGTGCATATATGTTTATTTGATATTCTTTCCTATGTTTCATCTCCCTGCCACAACCATAATTAGGGCTACTTGGACATATGTGAGAAGTAGTATGTTTCATGGCTACACCAAATACCTCCTACTTTTTACATTATTGGGCATTGCTAGATTGGGAATTCTACATGTTAGGTAGGATCCCAAGAAAAGTACCTTTTGTACTATGTGGGCATTGCTAGGTTGAGAATTCTACATGTTAGATAGGATCCCAAGGAATTGCATTTTGTAATATTTAGGCATTGTAGGGTTGGGTATTCTATATGTTAGTTTGAGTCCCAAGGAAGTGTAAGGCTTCATGGTTGGTTAGGAAAGCACCTCAACCATATTTTTATGTGATGATTGAATGGTGTAAAGACCATACATCAAAACTTGTGCTTATATGTTTAGCTAAGCACATTGTGGTGATGAGATGGGCTTGAGGGTCTAGGTCACTGAAATGAAAAAAAATTGAATTTACTAATCCTTGCAGATGATTTATGAGCATACCTAGATGATTTAATTAATGGTGCAAATCATATGGTAGATGTTATTGCACTTGTATGATGTTCATATTGTCCCACGTTCGATGTGTAGGTCGACATTTTCTATGAGGTATGACACTTTAGATTATACTTGATGTATTTATTAAATCATGCATTTTGATGGATGGATAATGAGTAGGTCAGCATCCTTAGATAATTTCATGTGTTACTTTCTTAAATGGATAATTATTCTGTTAATCTTTGATTATGATAAATGAAATAATTGTTGACTATTCAAACTATGGTTTTGCTTGATTATTTCCCTATTTCTTGCAATTGATGATGTGACAATTTTTGAGTAGGATATGGTTTTGACATATGATGAAATAAATTTTGACATGTAGGCTAACTTCTTTAGTAGATTCATTTATGACATATTCATGTGATGCTATGTTGTGTTCAAAAATTTGGTCGATAATTAGCTTATGAACTGTAATTATTATTGTACTTATTATTTCAACATGTAAGTTGGAAACTATAATGACGTTGCATAATTGATTGAAAGATAATTTATTTTCTTGTTGATTTGACTAAGTGTAGTTGACTTTTGATTTTGACTTGACATGACATTTGGTCTATATGGCAAGTGTATAGAAATGTGGTCTTCCTATATAAATGCAAATAGGTATGTATAGATCCTTATTTTATTTAGTGCTGAAAATATATTTCTTTAGTGCTAAGTATATGTCATTATCCACCTTGTGCGACTCATATTTAGTTGTTGACACCTTTTCACCTAGTCAACCTGGTTGATGAATGTCGACTGATGATTTGGTTATCTTTAATTATCTGTTGGACTCCTATTTGATATGTTGTTCAACATAGTCTTAGTCATTATGTATTTGACTTAGACCCTTAGTCGATATTTATGGAGGGGATTTGGTTTTATTACCTATTGAGGCAAAACCTTAGGTCAATATTACATTTTACTACGAGGCCTTTATATCATTCATTTACTTGTCACATTGGTTAGATATATGTCACTAATTTTGAGCTAAATGATGTGTTATGATTACACTGGATGTTAACTCTCACAAGTGTGTATATGCATATTGATGATTACTTTTTTTAATGAGTACATCAACAATGTTATATGAAAATTCCATCATGTTTATGATGATTCAAATGATGATGAAATAGATATAATGTGATTACATTACTTGATTATGTCTTGTGGACACTTACCCACTTAGCAAGAACCACATGTTAGATGGTATGTATGGTACATATGGTTGATTGCTTTTTCTACTCTTGATCAAGGTGTGATTAAAGATGATTTTAAGGGAAAACATTGACTCTTGAAGTTTATAATTTAATAATTCTCTACTTGAGCTATTGGCATTAAGAATGAGCTAAAAGTATTGTAAGTGCGTATGTATAAGTATGGAAGGAAATGTGTATAAAGTAATTACTAACAAGGTCAAATCCTTCTAATGCCAAGATATGATGAGTTAAGCATAGGTATGTGAGTGATATAATGTGACTTTAAGGTAATATTAACCTTGAGACTTTGTGAGATAAGAAAGTATTTTATTAGACATTTGAATTGATTTATGATATATGATGTACTGATATTTTTGTGTTTTTTTTGCAATGCAATAGAGGGAATGACACATCATAAGAAAGGGAGGATATTGTCAAAGAGAGATAACCTTCTAAACCATATAAATTTAATGGAATTCACACATTCACATAGAAAAAAAGCTTGAAATGTTTAATTATAGTATGTG
The DNA here is from genome assembly GCA_028749045.1 of Cupressus sempervirens. NCBI lineage: Eukaryota > Viridiplantae > Streptophyta > Pinopsida > Cupressales > Cupressaceae > Cupressus > Cupressus sempervirens. The sequence continues at coordinate 522,142,742 of CM053787.1, forward strand.
GGTTCTTCTATTGTATGTTTATCATTCATGATTGTGTTTAATGCACTATGTGTTACCTTTGTCCTTGGAATTTGTGTGTTCATTTGATTTGAATGGATTAAGAAAATAAAAATTTGACACTATTATTAGAAGGAAGTCAAATTGTTGATAGAATTGAACACAGCTGCACGTGCATTATTGTGAGTAATGAAAGTTAAACTTTGATCCTATTGATTTGAGTCTTGAATATCTTTGGGTATGATTTATATTTCATATATATATGTATGAATGTATGTATGTATGTATGTATATCTACATCAAGATGATGCATTCTCTAAGAGAATAAGGATGTCATGACTTATTTTTCCCATACCTAAATAAATGGTATTTGTGCAGCCATCTGGATCTCTTATTAAACCCAACTAATGTTGGTTCATTAAGAATTAAAAATAAATGAATAACTAAATGCATTGTTAAAGATTCTATTTTGGATGGTGATCGTTATAGAAATATAAATGGTAGAGCACTACTCATTTATATATTCTTTATGAATTTTGAGGGCATGGGGGGGGGGGGGGGGACAGGGGAAATATGTTATAACCATTTTTGCATGTATACTGGGAAGTAGTAGGGAGAAGATTGTAAATCCTATGAGAAACCCCACCCATTTAACAAAAGAGGTGGTTAGTAGAGATAAAAAAAAGTAGCAAAAAGATGACTCCTTACTGCTCTAAAATGAATCCTCCTACAACTGAGATCTGGTTGTTGACATTATGAGCCATCAACATGATTTCCTCTACATCATGTTGAATAGACACCAATATATCCATGATAACTGGCCTTATTTGAAACTCTCACTCTACACAAAGTAAATCTCCACCAAATTTTTAGTCAGAAGAACTACACATGATTTTTGTTGCCACCACTCTACCAAGTCTTCTCCACAGTGTTGCCACCTCAACCCACATAATCTTCTCTACCAAACTGGTAGATCCTTTGGAAAGGAGTTGCTGGAATGGAAGAGAAAGTGGGGAAAATAGGAATAGCAAGGATGTTAATATCCTCAATTATACCATGTTCCTTTTTCTTTCTTGTTAATAAGTAATTTGATGTTCTTCACACCTTGTTCTAAGCTACAATCATTGGTTCAATAGAAAAACATCTTAAATTGGTGAACTAGTTTCCTTAGCAATAAAATGTGCTATTATTATTCATCATGGTTGTTAAATAGTTTCTTTATCTACTAAAATGATACTAGTTTTAACTTGTTTCCATACTTGAAAACTGGCAACCCAACTATTATCTACATTAAAGAGAACAAATTTCCACAATCCATTATACTATATATATGCTTCTAGATTCGATTGCATTAAGATTTTTCCATCAACATTTTGAATCACACTACGTGATCACACTTTGTTTTTCTTCTCTTGCTCTTCATCCTGATGATGGATCACGTAGTGTGATTCAAAATGTTGATGGAAAAATCTTAACACAATTGAATCTAGAAGCATATATACAATATTATCTCCATGCTAAGAATGATGTAAGACTAAGAGGCTTGCATAACTTGGGAGGAGCTATGTTTCTAATTTTGGTTTACAAAATGTAAATTTTGTTCTTAGATCACAACCATCCTCTACTAAATTTTCAAATGTCTAAAACATTAGTCAACTCAAAGGATATATTGGAGATATTAATGATAGACTAGAGATTGAGACCTTTGAAAATCCTTTAGAAGTTGTAGGAAAATGAGAAATATATGTGTGTAAAACCATAGTTGTTTTGTAAGAAGCCTTTCAACCAAAGAATGGAAATTTTTGAATAGAAACCCTCTTAAACATGTCAACTTTCTTTCAATTGTGGATAACGTAAGCCAACTACAAAGGAGTAAAGTAATTTTTAGTATTATTGATTTGAGAAACTATGATAAAACCCAACTTGAGGATGATGGGACACTCACAACCATGTTTTTCACAACTAAAGATGTTCCCCCATTAACTAACTTAGAAATGAACTTATCAGGAATTTCTTCACCTATGTCTCACCAAGAAAAAGGCTTGGTTTGAGATATAAATCCATAAACTACATTTGGTCTAACATAAGATTTTACAACACTACAAAATTGACTAGTATAAATCTCTAACGAAAGCCATATTGGAAGATGTGTTCTTTGATGTTAAAAGGATAGTGAACTTTAGCAAATTACTAAACTTAGACCAACACCTAGGTAGAACAACAAAAGCTACACTTAAATATTTATTTGAACCATTTTGAATCATTGTTTGGAAATTGGTTTAAATAGTACACTAGGTAGGACTTACAACATGTGTAAATATGATGCATTTCATTTATTTCTTTTTGGGTAAAAGTGTGTAATATGTTGGATTTAGAGTTATGTTGAGCCTTTCTTAGTAGATTAATGAATAAGGTGAGATCTTTATATGAAATATTATATATGACAATAAATCTTGTTGAGTAATCCTTATATTCCTTCTTGTATTGAAAATGTGCTTCCATTGAATCATTTCACATATTGGGATTCACATACAATGTTGATTGTATTAATGATGTAAGCTAAATATATCATAGATAATATACCTATTAGTGTTTTTATGTAGAGTAGCATAGCTACGGAGAAATTTGTTCCTTATAGGAATAGCACCAATCATGTGAATAATCTGAATTAGCTTTAAGTGGATTATTTTAGTAATTTACTATTAGGATGTTGTTCACTAAGAATGTGGTTTCAACTTAAATGAATTAAGTTCACTAATAATTATTATTCATGTTTCTAAGTTGCATGCAAAATGTATAAATTCTAACAATTCTAAGAAATAATAGTATCTTTATATCTTTCTTGGTATACTTCTCTATATCAAAAGCATTGAATATATAATTCATTATAGTACATATGAATTAAATTTAAAAATTAATGTGTTGTTAATCTTGTCATCAAGATAAGAACATCCTGTGTAATGGCATAGACTAAGATGTATCCATTGGGAGTATTATTTTTATGAGATTCATGACTATGTGTAGATATTGCATATGTAATTGTCCATATGAATTGATGGGGCATTGTGTTGTTTTTAAGTTATTACTAATAATTGGTTTTTGCCTTGTATGAGTGCCTTATGTTACCATGTGGGATTGATGGAATTTTTTGATCATAATATAGACAATGTGTTACACAATTCCATTACTTCTCTTGGTATTACCTAGTGGGTATCTTTCACATTGAGAAAGATTCTGGGAAAGTTCGAAAACTTTGTGGTAGTAAGGTAAAGTACTCCTACAATATTCTCACCCTTATATTTCTTGAGTAGGTTTTGGAGTTTATTTCAACTTGGTCATCCTGTCTAAACTATCTCAGTATTTTGGTATCTAGTATCTGGTAAATGTATTTTTTAAAATTTAATGATAAATGGGAGTTAATGTTGACTAGTCAATATTCAAAGGACCTTAACTCTAATTGGATTTTTTGCATTTTATGGAGAGTGTTGATGTGACATTAGTTTTGCAAGGGTAGCTTTTACATTTTTTCTCTTGATTGTTACGAGAGGTGAGGAATACCTTACATCTAAAAAAAATTACAATATTATTGCTCATTTAAGGAGTTTTTTTTCCTCCTGATTCTTACCAAAGGAAAAGGTATAATTTTTTTTAGATGCATTAACATCAAGAGGGTATGTGCAAAATTTTATAGAACTGTTCAAAAATGATACAGTTGAATCATTTAGGTTGTTAATCAAGCCTAATTAGGGCTTTTACTTGAAATTTATATATAGAAGAAGAAACAATGACAATGAATCTTCAGAGGTGAGTGAAGAGCTTAAAGCTAATTTTTTGACTTTTCCACATTTATGGAGCTCTCTATAGAACTCATAGAGTGTGAGGTGGTCTAAAAGTGTCATTTTATAATGTTCCCCTAGAACCCACTAGCCATACCCCAATGATTTAAACTTAAACACAAAATATATAATTAGTAATTATTTTTATGTCGATGAATGTTCACTTTATAATGTGAACTTGTGTACTAGGCACAAAAGGTGGTCAAGGGTCATTTTAATTAAAACACTTTGTCCCTAGTGTTAATTATAACCTCATTTTATTACACCCATATGAGTAATCCACTTAACCACAACTGACCCTAAACCTATTGACCTTGATACTTATACACTAGTACAAAAATAACAATCTATTACTAGATAATCTACTAAAAATTGTAGATATCTGACTAGTTTTGATCACATGACCAATTGTAGTTTATTGCCAGACATTTATCTCCCAACCAAATTTATGACTAAACTATTTTGATCATTAATTAGGTAGATTTAGTCATTTATTGTTGTTACTTAGTAGTTTAAATGTTAGTTTATTTAGTAATTTTGGTAGTTTATTTGGTAGCATATTTGCTAGTATTTTGGGTAGTATATATGGTAATATATTTAGTGGTTGATTTGGTAATATATTTGGTAGTTTATTTAATCATTAATTTAGTCATTTTAGGACAATGGAATTGAACCACCATCCTCCTACTTATAAAGTAGGTGATCTTCTATTGAGCTAGTACCTTTTAAAGAATAATGCAAAAAATTAACAATGTTGTCTTCCCAACATTAGATCTACCATGATCATGGTCACTGTAACATGATATTTTTGGAAATATAAGAGGAGCAACTGAGAGGGGGGCGGGGGGGTGAATTACTTCCTACTAAAATAAATATTGGATCCCTTAGATGTCAGTACAAAAATGCAAACTGAAAATTGGATACTGCTAAAGCTCAATAAATACACAAAAATGTTGTAACTCAAAAAGTACTCAGTAAATTCTTAACATATAAATTTTAGATGCTATGAGTGATTACCATTACTTTAACTTAGTTACGAACACATAAAAGAAAATATTATTAACACATTTGAAACCAAGATTTAATGTGGAAACCTAATTTGGGAAAAACCACCAATTGCAACTAGTTATTATTTTTCCTCTTCTAAAGTGAGCCATGTTAGGAGCTAACCCTATTAAAGGTTACAAAACACACTATTAGGTGTGACCTTGTTAGAGGATTTAATCACCTTATTAGGAGTGGTTTTGTTAGAAGTCTTTAGACAATTCAATAGAACTGCCACCTTGTTAAAGGATTTGCAAATAGTTGTTAAGCCAACTCTGTTAGGAGATTTAGATCATTGCTACAATGGTTAGAGAGTAACAATGAGATGACCTGATTTAAATTTAACTAAATTGCTGATTACAGATCTCTATTCTAGCTTGTACTTGATCTTTCCTAATTGAATATACCTTTTCTGCTCCACAAGGATATTTTGCTTATCCTTCAAAATTCTCTTCCTCTTCTCATCATTAAATCTTTAATAATATCTTCATACTTTCACACTCACTTACACTTTGAAATCACAAAATATATCTTCCACTTTGTCAAGTTGACTCATATACAACTTAGAATAATTAATATTCATCACCTTAGTAGGCTAGAATTAATAGATAAATCAATTAAGCTTAATATGCCAAAATAAAAAAATACTTCATTAGCCAACCAAGCTTGGTAGAAACTAACTCAAAAATAATTTTCTTTGTTAACCTATAGAAGGTCAGTTAACTACAAACTCACAAAAAATATTTTGGCAATTGAGTGAGCTTAGTTAGCATTGGTTCCATCCAACTTTCCTTTATGAATCGAGTGAGCTTAGTTAACTCTCAACTTTTGCATACTTTCCTTCAATTCCCAAGAGAACTTGGTAGATACTGCCTTCTGAACTAGGCAATCATAAGAATTTCTTGATAGACACAAAAAATTGTCTTCACTACCTGAGTGAGCTTGACATATACTGACTAATAATGATCTAACATTTTTGTAACATCAAAGACAATACACAATTAATCAATTGTATCCAAAAATATCCCTCTTTGGCATTGATGGCAACACAACATGTCATAGCATAATGAAAATTTGGATTTAGACTTGAGAACTTCCTCTGTTAGAATGAGCTCTTCCTTTCACTAGATTCTTTCTCTATCTACAACAATTTTTACCAAGTTCATTTACAGAATTTTTTTCCTTTTACAACAAACTTCTCCTTCTTTGAGAAACTTTTCCCTCTTTGGTTCCTTACTTTATTTTGGTTTACAAAATTTCTCAGAGATATGATAGTAAACTTCTCCCTCTTTGATAACACATGCCAAAGATAGCAATTTTGTTAATACCAATGTACCTTAAGTACTGATTCATTTAAAATATGCCCTTGCTAATTTTCCACCAACTGATTGATCTTCAATAGGTTCTAGTTGATGCATCACTAAACTTCATTTAGTGAGCTTCAGATAGGGGAATGACCCCTAGCTTACCTCTTAGATACAAAAATTCATCTTTAGGTAATGGCTTGGTGAATATGTGTGCAATCTATTTCTTTGTATTGACACTTTCCAATCAGACTTCTTTTTCTTGCACCTATTCTCTTAAGAAGTGATATTTTATTGCAATGTGCTTTGTTTTGGTATGCATCATTAGATTATTTGATGTATTGATTGCACTGGTGTTATCACAGTATTCATCCTCTATCTCTATCTTCATTCCTTTCAAGAATTTTTTAAACCAAACAATGTTAAAACAATTAATTGTTGCTACCACATATTTTGCCTTTGTTATGGATTGAGATGTACAATTTTGCTTCTTGCTTGTCCAAGCCATTAGTCTTTTACCAAGAAAGAATGCTCCACCTCTAGTGTTTTTTCTGTCATCAATACTTCCTGCCCAATCAGCATTAGTAAATACTTTCAAGTTCAAATTTCTTCCAAGTTTATACCATAAGCCATAGTCTTTAGTACCTTTTAGATATATCATGATTCTTTTGATTTCCATCATGTGATTTTCCTTAAGATTTTCTTAGAATCTTGCCACCATTCCAACTACTAGATCAATATTAGGCCTTGTGTGTACTACATACTATAATTTTCCAATCATTGATGTATGTGGTCTAATCTACTTCTTTGGAATCATCATTTTTGGAGAGCTTGTGTCCAATAGACATAGGGATTCCAACTGGTCTTGAATCTTCCACTCCAAAATTCTTTAATATTTCTTTGATATACTTAGATTGAGTGATGTAGATACCGGTTTTGTTCTACTATATCTACAATCCAACAAAGAATTTTATCTCACCAAACATGGACATCTCAAATTCTTTACTCATTTCTTCTAAAAATATTTTGCACAACTCATCATTTTCTATAAATAGAGTATCATCAACAAATATTTATGCCAACACAATCTTTTTGTCTAGTCCTTCCTTGATATATAGACTACTATTATCATTTTTTCTTTGAAACCTAATCTGTATCAAATAATTATGAAATCTTTTAGACCAAGCTCTAGAAACTTACTTGAGACCATATAATGCTTTGTGTAACTTGCAAATCATGTCTTTTTTGTTAGGATCTACAGAACCTTCTGGTTGTTCAATGTAGACTTCTTCATCAAGAATTTCATTCAAGAATGCAGATTTGACATACATTTGATACACTTTAGATCCTCTATGTGTTGCATATGTTAATAAAGTTCTAACACCTTCTATTCTTACTATAGGAGCAAAACACTCACCATAATCAATACCTTCATCTTGAGCGTAACCTTTGCACACCAATCTTGCTTTGTTTCTTGAAACTTTTCCATCTTTATTCAACTTATTTCTGAATACTCACTTTGTACCAATTACATTTTTATCCTTGAGTCTAGGAACCAAAGTCCAAGTTTTGTTCTTTTCTATCTGTTTCATATTTTCATTCATTGCTTCAATCAAACTTTCATTATCTAGAGCATCATTAACACTTCTAGGTTCAAATTTAGCAAGTAAACATGTACCTTTTAATTTTCTTCTTGTCATTGTTCCATTAGATTTGTATCCAATGATCTAATTAGGTGCATGGTGCCTTCCAACATATCTTGCTAACATAGGCTCTTTGGTCTTTGAATGAGTCCCATCATCTTCATCATAAATTTTAGTTTCAAGCTTAGGTCCTTCTATGACTTGGGTCCATCAAGCTTAGTTTGAACTAGCTCAATAGTCTCTAATTGTGACTTAGGTCCTTTAGACTATAACTCAGGTTGCACTGCCTGCAACTCAATAACTGTTGGAAATTTTAGAGATTTTGGAGATGAAGCTTCCTTTCTTTTAGATAGATTTGGTAGGGTATTAGATTTGTAGTAAAAAAATTCTTCTATAATCCACTGGCTCTTTGTTTCATTCTTCTTCACTCTTTTCTACAAACTCATCAATTCTAACATGTGCACTTTCTATAATTTTATGAGTAGACAAGTTCAAACATTTGTATGCTTTACTTCTACAAGAGTATCCTAAAAATATGCCTTCATCACCTTTTACATCAAATTTTCCTTTCTAGATTCTTTCAAGATATAACAGTTGTTGTCAAACACTTTTAAGTAACTTACATTAGATTTGTAGCCATACCATAGTTGATAAGGAGCTTTGTTTGAATCTTTCTTCAACTATACTCTTTTTAAGGTATGAACTATAGTGTTGATAGCTTCTTTCTAGTATTAGAGAGCAACATTCTTTTAAATCATTAAGGTTCTTGCACAATTCATGATAGATCTATTTCTTATTTCAACTATACCATTCTACTATGGTGTACTTTTCTTTTGATTCCTCTTTCAATGCACAAATTATTGAATTCATTGGAGATGAACTCACCAACTTTGTTTGATCTTAAGCATTTCAACCTCTTTCTAGTTTCCTTTTCTACTCTTTTCAAATACCACTTGAATTTTTTTAAAGGCTTCTAATTTTTCTTTTAGGTACATTACAGTCATCATTCTAGAATAGTCATCAACAAAAAGAATGAAAAAAAATTCTCTACTATAACTCTCTATTCTAGTAGGTCCACATAAGTCTGTATGAATAATTTCTAAGACTTCTTCAAGCTGATAGTTTTTGCTTTTGAAACTAGTATTCCTCATCTTACCAATTTGACAATTTTTGCAAAGACCCATATTAGGCTTCTTCAAACTAGGAATAGCTCTTATGCTTTTATGTTTTCTTATCTTAACTAGATTATCAAAGTTTACATAACATAGCCTTTTGTGCCAAAATTAGCTTTCTTCTACTTGAGCAATAAAACATGAACAATCACTAAGATTAAGATAAAATAGATTACCTTTCATTTTCTTACCAGATCTAACTAGATTTTCTTTTGCATCTAGTAAGTAGTTTGGCTAGTCAATTCATGAATTTTATCTTGAATCCAATGTTATTCAACTGTGCCACATTCAATAGATTGTGATTTAGTCCTTCAACCCAATAAGCATTGTCACATACAAGCTCTTTAGTCAATGAAATACATCTTTTTTCTTTTATGTTGCAAGGTTCATTATTTCCAAATCTCACACACCTCCATCATAATATTCCATATGCTCAAACTTTGTTTTGTCTCAAGTCATATGATGTAAACAACCACTATCAATTATCCATAATCATTTTTGCTAATTTGAGAGATAAGTTCTATCTTATCTCCTTCATCATCAGATTCATATTTCACAGTAATACATACCATTTCATCTTCATTGTTATCAGAATCTTTAGCTATAAAAAAAAATTTCTTACCTTTTTCCTTGTAGTTCTTGAAATCCTTCTTGCCTTTATGCTTATTTCTTTTTTTTTCATCTTTGATTTCCTTATTTGGACACCTAGCAAAAATGTGACCAACTTCTTCACAATAAAAGCAGATCAGAGGAAATTTACCTTTGTACTTTCCTCTTCCTTTGGAATGCTTCCTTGCAAGTAGAGCTTCAACAACTTCAAGATCATTGTCTGAACTTTCTATTGATGTTCCTTCTTCTTCACTTCCTAATTGGTTAGATTTTGATATCTTACCCTTTTCTTTGAGTGAGAGTTTAGCTTTAAAAGCATATTCAATAACCTTTGAACTAAGAACATAGTCATCAAAGTTATCTAACTCAAAAGCTTTCAATCTTCTAACTAGAGCAGCCAAAGATATTTTATTATTTGGATCACATCTCATCTCTTGAATGGCAGACACTCTAATTTCATAAATAGGAATAAGAGTTCTAAGTAACTTGATTACAACTTTTTTCTCTTCAATGTCTCCTCTAGATATTTTGATTGTACATACACTTACTTTTATCCTTTCCACATATTTTGCAATATTCTCATCTTCTCTCATTTTCATCTCATCAAAATGACCTCTAAGACTTTCAACTTTAGTTCTTCTTACATTGTCATCTCCTCCATATATATCTTTTAGCTTGATCCATGTCTCATAAGCCGTCTTGTAGTCTTTGACTTTATCAAATTTAGCATAACTAAGAGTAGATGCAATATCTCAATCATCATGATGTTATGATTCTTCTTTTCAACAATATCTTCAACTAATAATGTTCCAATGGGAGTCTTGTATTCAGTACTTGCATCCTAAGTCATTGATGGTATCCAAGTGTAACCTCATAAGTCTTTTCCATGCCCCAAAATTATCTTTGTTTAGCTTGTGAATCTCTCTTTTGTTAGACATCTTGATCTTTTGCTTACATCCTTGAAACCTTCTCTGTAAGAACCAAAAGCTCTTATACCAATTGTTGGAAATATAAGAGGAGTAACTAAGAGAGGAGGGTTGAATTAGTTACTACTAAAATAAATCATGGATCCCTTAGATGTCAATACAAAAATGCAAACTAAAAACTAAATATTGTTGAAGCTCGATAAACACACAAAAATGTTGTAACTCGGCAAGTACTTAGTAAATGCTTAACATATAAACTTTAGATGTTATTAGTGATTACCATTACTAGAACTTAGTTGCAAACAAATAAAAGAAAATAGCATGAACACATTTGACACCAAAATTTAACATTGAAACCCAATTTGGGAAAACCAACAATTGCAATTAGTTACTATTTAGAGGATTTAATCAACCTATTAGGAGTGACCTTGTTAGAGGCCTTTATACAATTCAATAGAACTGCCACTTTGTTAGAGGATTTGCAGTTAGTTGTTAAGCCAACTCTGTTAGGAGATTTAGATCACTACTACAATGGTTAGAAAGTAATAATGAGATGACCTAATTTAAATGCAACTAAATTGTCGATTATAGATCTCTATTCTAGTTTGTACTTGATCCTTTCTAATTGAATATAGGTTTTTTGTTCCACAAGGATATTCTACTTATCCTTCAAATTTGCTTCCTCTTCTCATCATTAAATCGTCAATAATATCTTCATATTTTGACACTCACTTACACTTTAAAATCACAAACTTGACCTTATACTATCTTCCACTTTGTCAAGTCAACTCATATACAACTTAGAATAATTAATATTCATCACCTTAGTCAATTGGATAGATAAAAAAATTAAGCTTAGTATGTCAAAATAAGAAAATATTTTGTTAGTTGACCCAGCTTGGTAGAAGCTAACTCAAAAATAATTTCTTTTATTAACCAACAGAAGCTTGATTAACACTATAAACTCACAAAATTCCTTTGGCAACTGAGTAAGCTTAGTTAACACTCACCTTCTGCATACTTCCCTTCAATGCTTAGTAGACACTTCCTTCTGAACTAGGCAATCATAGGAACACTCCATAGACACATAAAACTATCTTTATTGCCTAAGTGAGCTTGACATATTCTTATTGATAATGATATAACATTCGTGTAACATCAAAGACAATACACAATTAATCATTTGTATCTAATAGATATACTCTTCTCAAGAAATACATTGGAACTATATGTGGTAGAATAACAAATACATAATCAAGAAAATTAAATATTAATATCATATTTAAAATCTGTATGAATAAAATCTTGAATTCTATTCAACATAGTTAGAAGGTGTAAATAGGGTTCATTAGAAAACATAGTTAGAAGGTGTAAAATCTTGAATTCTATTCAACATGGTTAGAAGGTGTAAAATATTTTCTTTACCAATATCCAAAGCTCTTGGATATAAAATCTCTAATCAATATGTTGGATAGAGATAAAGCATAGAAGAAAAATAACGATAATAATCCACTAATATTACTCTTCAGCAATCAATTATCTAGATCAAACCAATCAACATAAGAACTCACTAAAAGAGTAGAAATCAACATTCAAGAGGAAAATGGTATCAAATTAGATTCATTTAACTTACAAAAATGGACTGAAAACATTGTCATAGCACCACCTCAAACAGAAATTTTTATCATGAATGAAAAAATATTTCAAGTCATGTAGTAGTGAATAAAAATTAAATGGTCTAAGGAAGCATTCTCAAGTCAGCAATCAAGTAAAAATAAGTAGTGAACAGACTAATAATAAACATCAATAACAAATAGAAAAGGTAATTAGAATTGTTAATACACATTGAAAGGTGAAATAAATGAAAAGGAATAGGTAACTAAAGCATGAGTCCTTGCAATTGTAAAAGAAATCATTTTAAAGACTAAAATGATATTAAAAATATTATCTAGGTAACGAACTAACTAGCACACTTGATTTAGCATTTAATATGCCCCTTAATTAATTTAATGTGACAAATGTCACCTCTTTGTGGGGGACTTCAACAAAATGAGAAGAATTGAGCAATGTGTGATCTAGATCCAACACTAAATAAAGTTTCTTTTTTGGTAGTAACTTCTTCAGATCATTAGCATGTAACCATGCAACTTCTCTATACATGAGCTCAAATTCCTAAAAAATATTTACATATGAAATGGTTTCAATTACAAAAACATATAATTGAATTCTATTTGCTGAAAGATCAATGGAAGGAATTATACAAGGGAAATTTAAGACTAGTTATATTGTCTATAGATAATCAGTTTGTAAAAATATTTAAGAAAATGTTCCTTTTTATTATAATTGAGTCACAATTCATGGAAATAAAAAAAAAAATTAAATCATGCAATTGGCTTTCATAGAATGGATACCTTATGAATATATTTAAGAGCAACTCTAGTTTGCTCATCTAAATTTGACTTTGGTGTCATCACACCATATCGGATGTAAACTCCTCACATAAATCCTATATGGGAAGGGCATGTTGGACTACTACTACTAGAGGCTTCTATATAATCTGGAAAAGATTGTCAATGTGCAAAATAATAGTAATTTCCCTATTGTAGTTACGATTTCATGTTTTATCTCAAACAACATTAAGTACTCATGTTTTGTTGTAGAAAGAGTGACCATTAAATCTACAATGCAACACCACAAATAGTGAAAAATGCATCAAATAATAACTAAATTGAGAATGGAAGACTTAATCCAATTGCATCCATTGTAGTCACACTTTTAAGGAGGCCACCAATCTAATATAGTGCAAATGAAGTTCTAATTTGTCTTAGAAATCTTGGCATTGTCATTAATAATAACTCCAACTGTGATGAGAATGAAAGGAGGATTAAACACACTTTGCCCATCACAAGCATGGAAAAAAAACCACCACGACAACTTAAAAAATCTGGAAACCCATTTGAGCAAACCCCCACATCTTTTCTACTTTAGTAGATTAATTTTTATAATGTGAAATAGAAATGAAATATATGTGTATGAGTTTATTAAGAGCCCTTGGGTTGTTCTTTGACCATATATTTAAGTTTTAAATATTGTAAGACCATGCAATGAGCCCTTCCTTAGATACTACCTAGTAGTCAGAATTTTCTAACCAGAATTGGTAACTCGATAAAATCAAGTTACTTCTATCTGATAATTGAGCATGTAAAGCAAGGCAAATTGCTATAAGTAAAGATAAAGAAATTAGTTTTCAGTTGTCTTATTCCTGACAAATAATCAGCCTCTTTCTAGTTACATGGTCTACAATATATTAAAATTTACAAAATAAAAAAATATAATATGTACAATAGAAAGCTGAGTTTGCATGTCTATTATGCTCTAAAGAATCTCTTGGGGTCATCAAAGTTCAGAACAACCAAAAGTAATGGAGCTTGATTAAGGATTGTAATCTCTTGTAAATAAGTTGTTACTCCTATATTTGATAAACATTGTCTAGATTCTTTATTAGACAATCTACATGCCACCTTTCAACCCTACCAACCTAATTCACTAGGAGTTGAATCTAGTAATTCTTAACATAGTTCACACCCATTAAGCCTTTTAAGCCAATTTTGTTGAGGCCTTCCTATAAATTATTATTCAGGCAGCTATAATATGAGATAAAGCTACTAAGTACAACCTTTTTAAAAATGCAGTTCCTATACTAAACAAATCCAGTGGTGGGCCAAGGATGTTGCTAAGAAAATATGCTATGCTAAGAAACTATGCTATGAAAAGAAGTATCATCTTTAATGCCCATAAATTTGGATATAAATAGCTTCAATAAAAGGCATGATTGATAGTTGGTAGTTGAATTTTTCATGGTAGTTGGCACCCTTGAATCCAAAAGCTAATGGTTAAATTATATCAGCACTATTATGACATTATACAATTTTTAGTGATCTGTTGAATATAAGCAACAACATGGAAGAAATAGTTCAAGGGTATGGTTTTAAACATGATCTCAATATCTACCTTTTATAGATCATCTAGTCTCTTACTCACACATTGGATGACATCATATCTTTCAATTAAAATATGCTAAGAAGGTAGAATCTCTCCCTCTCCTTCACTCCCTTCCTTCCTAGTTCCCCTTCTCTGCCCACTTTATCTCCCTCTCATCATCAAATAAATCACTAAAAGATATTGTTCATATACCAATATAATAGCTACAAATGAAGATGTGAGTAGGAAAGGAATAAGTGGTGAAGCTTATAGATATGTATCTTCCTATGAGGCCTCAACCTATCCTATCATAGTACGACTAATAAATTGTTATTTTGAAACATTATGACTTGATATGTTGAGACATTGCCAAATGGACTAGACACTATTATGTTATTTTATGTCGTGTGATGTTTTACTTTGAGATGCTTATTCATGTTATTTAAATATTTTATAAACATGCATATGTATGATGTAGTATATATAGTAAATTAATGTAGGATTAGGAATATGATTAATACCTTGAGTATGCAATTTTTAATGGTCAAATATATGAACAGAAATGAGATAATAGTTATTTATATGAAAGATTGATATTTTGACTTATGTGATTATCCAGATGAGTTTTAACTATATACATGTGATTTTTCTCAAGCTACTAATGTGCGAATTCAGTGTGTATGATTATTAGCTAGGAAATCTAATAGAGAACCAATAACCAACCAACCCTATGTATAGTTGTAAAAACTAGGGTTGAGTTTAATGAAAGATGAAGACCCCGTTGTTCTATATTTTCTTTGTATCATAATCTAAATGTGTCTATCATTTTGTAATCATAAAGTGTTTAATGTTTTGTAATAGTGATATTATAGTGTCACTTAAAACTCATAATTTGTATATGTATATCAACATGATAATTAGAGTTAGCTGAGTAACTTGATAATCTAAGATGGATTAAGTTAGTAACCTAAGACTAATTAGTGAAAATTTTGGTTAATTACCCTAATTAGAATTTGGTGGTAAGATTGCATTCCTAGGATTTTTAGAAAATTCAAATATTTTAAGCCAATTTAATAGGTCCTAAAATGGTCCTAGGGGCAAAAAATTGATGAGAACCAAGTGCTTGATGGTATATGTATGGGTTGGGGGTATTTTCCACCCCTCTAGACCCTTTTGTTGACTTTTATGACCACCCAAATATTCTATTTTTACTTTAGTACAACAATTTGAACTTCACGATGAGTTTGACAAGTTCATACTCCATCATAAAAGTTTTCTTAATGATAAGATTAAGTTAAAAGACTTTAAAAAGCCTTAGTCAAGTATGGAGTTATTGCAATTTTTAAGTGGGTAAGTTAGGAGCCTATTTAGTTGCAAATTTGAGGGTTGAAGAGTGTTCACCCAATCTCTACATTTACAAAGAGTAAAAAGCCAAGATTGAAGAAGGAAGAAGAATAACTCTTCTCAAAATTTTAGTTTTCCATAACCATTTGTGAAGGTAGGAATCCTTTAAATTTGTGTCTTCATGTTGTGTTCTCAATTGTTCAAGTAGGCCTTTTCCATATGTGTGTGTTTGTATGTATGATGAAACATGTAAGGGATGAGATTGTTATGAGTTTCTTAATTATTTTACTTTCATATTTTACATTTATTTTATCAATAAAAACTATAAGGGTTGTGTTAGCATTACTCACCCTTGAATAGGGCATAAGTTGCCATGTATGGGAGGAGGGCTTTAGTTTGACTTTGGGCAGTACAAAGTCTCTCCTCATGACAAGGACATGGAGAGAGTAGGGTGAAATGGGCCACTACTCATTAGTACAAACTATTTTATGTTTTAGAAATTGATAATTGAAAGAACATTAGTTCTTGTGATTATAGCCTTGGAAGGGGCATCTGTTATGGTGTTGTGACCGACTTCTACCCTAGAAAAATCCACCTTCTCCCTAGTCTAGTTTGATAATGAACCTATTGTGAAAATTTGGGATGGGAGTATTTGGTTGTATGAGTCCTCCTTGTCTAAAATATGTTTGTCTCCCAATTAGTTTTCATTTCTCCATGGTTACCTTGATGTAGTTTGTAGATTTTGCAGTAGCTACCTTGATATGGAGCCAATTTGGTATTCAAGGATTTGGTATTTTGATTTAGATGTCTTAGAAGCTTCTCCTCAAGATAGTGATCCTATTGTAAACTTCATTGTGAGACTTATTTTTGAAATAATAATGATGTCAGGTTTTCTTCCCTGATTCTTTTTCGATGGAGTATTTGAATCATGTGTTTGAATAAAATGAATAAGAAGTGGCTAGCCCACATATGTTTTAAAAAAATGAGAAATTTCTTTTCATATGATATTCTTTATTATTTAAATATGTGCACATATGTTTAATGGTGATTAGATGAAATGATGCTATATTAACTTATGAAATTTAATTCCAAACTGTGTTAAGTTTTATTTATTTAGTTGGTATTTCATTGTATAATAGTAATTATTCAGAAGAAAAATATTCCTATTCAAGTGTATCAATATAACATCAAAGACCATGTTATAATCTATCCTAAAGGGAAAAAAAAAAAAAAAAAACCCTTTGGCTATGTAAATAATTTAGAGAATCTAACACTCAAAAAAAAAATTCTTTGGAGCAAAAATGCTCTCTACCCTTTGTATGGGAAAAATTTTTAATCCCCTTTTTGAACAAAGCATATTCCCTCAAGATTCTCTTTAATATTCCTTGATATTTCTTTAATTAATAATATAAAATAAATAAATAAATAAAAACATCTAACTATTCTATCTTGTCCTAAAGTCTTACCCACTAAACTTTTAAACATAATTACTCTATCCTATCCTAAAGTCCATTGACTATACTTTAAATCATAATGGTTCCTATGTCTTGTAGATGTCAACCAAAGTCAATAAAAAGAGGGAGCAACATTAATACACCACCCCTCAATAAAATTTCCAAGCACACCTTTTTAAACCTTCCCCAATGGTTCCACAAATAGAGAATGTGGTTGGGTGTAAGGTTGTTTTAAGCTTGGGTAGGTGGCAGCTAGGAAATGGTTTGAAGATTATCTCCAACCACCTTTACATTTTAAACTTAAAACTCCCTTCCCAAGTGCTTATCATCTTTGATGTGTTTTTCTCCATCCTTGGGCAATCTGACCTCCATATGGAGAAATCTCATGTGAGCCTAGGTGGACTTGGAGTTAGTGGGTATAGGTGGCAGGGTTGGGTTAGAGGTAGTTAAGGGTAGGTTAGGTTAGTTTTTAGGAATAATTAGTTAGTTTTATTTTTGTGTTAATATTTTTAGTTAGTTGGTAATTATTTTAATTAGAAGATGTTAGAGAAAGGTATTTAATGGAGTCATATGGTTAGGATTAGTTAGTTAGTTAGTTACAGATTGTAATTGGTTAGTAGTTATTTAAGTTTGGTTTTATTTAAATTTTTTTAGTAAATAGAATTAGTATTTTGTAGTATTGTTTTAGTTTATTTTGATTTAATTTAATATATTTTTAATTAAGTTCTAAAAGGGTTAGAAGTAGAACATGTTTAGGAAAGTAATGTTATTTTAGAAATTAGTTAGTCAATAATAGTTATGATAGTATGTTTAATTAGTTTATGATTTAAAAGTATTAATATTTTAGCTATTTAAAAAAAAATTAAATTAAATTGTAGATGGTTGCTATATTTTAAATATTAAAGCATCCTTGAGTAAGAAATCTTTAGGTAAGGAATTAACATATTGCTAGAAAAACCCTATGTCTACATTTCAATGTACCTATAGTTTGACTTGTAAAATGACTTTATTGGATTATGTCAAAACCTAATGTGTCATGTAAGTCTTAGTCAAACATGTATCAACATAGTGAACTTATTAACCTTAAACAAATAAATAAAATTATGTGTGTTTTTGCCTCGTTATTTTGGGCATGATATTTTGATATTAGAGTTGTGTTTCAACACTAGGAACATAAAACCCTTATGTTTCAACTTAATCTAAATTTTAATTTTTGTAGGATGTCTCCCATCACACAAAACAATTGATGAGGTAAAGGTCATAGAGTGGCAAGTGCTAGGGTGGAACATGAGGATGGACCACCACCTACATGACCTCCACCACCACCACTATCGAACCCTAATCATGATATTGTGGATGCCCTTTAGACCCTAATAAGAGTAGCCTAGTAGAGGCTAGCACCTATAGTACAACTAGGGTAGCAGATTCCTAAAGGGGAAGCATAGGATCTTAAAAGAGTTAGGGCAAGTGGAAGAGAGAGGAGTAGGAGTCCCCCACTGAAACAGGTTGAGGGACAGGATGAACATGAGGGTGAGTCAGTACATCAGTTAGGACCACCACTTGATACACCTCCTAAACATGTAGGAGATGAGATCAGGGAGTTGATACGAATCTAGCCACCATTGTTTATCGATTCCACTAATGGAGCAGTAGCAAAGGCTTGGTTACAGTCTACAATAGAGTTTTGGATTATGTCCTTATGGGAGTAATCTGAAGGCATGACTAGTAGTCCATTAGTTGAGGGATAATACCTCCATTTGGTGGCAACAAGCAGAATCTATAGGAGTGAGGATGGGTACCCTCACATGGGAGACATTTTTGGTTAGATTCTGAGAGAAGTACCTGTATGAGTACTTAAAAAAAAAGTAGATAGAGGAGTTTCATTCTCTACATCAAAGGGGCTTCATAGTAGCTTGGTATCAGAGTTAGTTTCTTGAGCCCCTTCCTTATGTTGAATACATGAAGGAGATAGGAGTCTTGGGATTAGTCTCAGAACTAAAACTCTACACAGCAGTTAGGACAATAGAAATCCCCTTGGAAAGGGAATCAAGCTATGCAACAAGGTCCTCTAAGGGCCAATAGTCCTAGCAACAAAAACCATCAAAGAGTTATCAAGGCTCTAAGCCGAAGTAGTGGAAGTCACAAGGTCCTAAATAGGATCAGAAGGCACACATCCCACTGTCTTAGTTAACAAAGACTCAAAAACCTTCTAGGGGTGGATATAGTGTATCTAGTAGGTGAGGAGGTCCACAATAGTCCATATCTTAGGGTGTACATTCTTATATACCCAAGGACCATGCTACACGTGTGGTGGCATGGGTCATATAGCTAGAGATTGTCCAAAGGGGCAATCATCCATTGGTCAGAGAGGGGCTATCTCCAAAGCCTACAGTTGGTGACATGGGTAGATCTCATAGAGTATTTGCAATGGTTGACAACCACCAAGTTGAGCATTAGGCCATAGGTATAATATAGGGTAGTGTGGTTGTTGTTTTATTTGATTCTAGAGCTACTAACTCATTTATATCTCCAAATATAGCAGAGCATTGTGGGCTAGTGGCAATTAGATATGATGTTAGTTGGGAAGTAGAGTTAGCCTTAAGAGTTAGAGGGTTAGTTAGTTCTATGGTGCATTATTGTTAGATTTAGATCAGAGACATGACCACAATGTTTGATCTACACATTACCCCTCTAGGTTCTTATGATGTTGTCCTTGACATGTATTGGCTTCATGCCCACACTACCAAGATGGATTGTCAACAAAAGAGGGTAGAATGTATGGATGAATATGGGATCTCGAGGGTGATCTTTGGAGTAAAGAGACTAGTATCTCTTTGTATGATTTCTGCTATGTAGCTTAGATGGTGCATGCGAAAGAGATGCTAGTTGTTCATTAGCACCTTTAGTGATAGAGAGGAAGATTTAGAGGGAGAGCCATCCCTCGATGATTTTCCAATTCTGTAGGAGTTTGTAGATGTACTTCCTTTAGAGCTCTTTAGTATGCCTCCACTTAAAGTAGTGGATTTTCACATAGATCTTGTGCTAGAAGTTGAGCCAGTATCAAGAGCACCTAACAAAATGACTACTCATGAGCTTCATGATCTAAAGATTTAGTTGGAGGAACACTTAGAGAAAGGGCATATTCAACCTAGTGTATCATCTTGAGCTGCGCCAACGATCTTCATAAAGAAGGACAAATAACTTGGGTTGTGCATTGGTTATCAGTAGTTGAACAAAGTAACATAAAGAATTGATACCTACTTCCTAAGATCGATGATATTTTTGATTAGTTATAGGGTGCTCGAGAATTTTTGAAGATAGATCTAAAGTTAGGTTATCGTCAATTGAGGATTATGGATAGTGATATCCATAAGACTAAATTTTGTATGAGGTATGGTCACTATGAATTTACCATGGTATCATTTGGCCTCATGAATGTTTGAGCTATATTCATAAGCCTCATGAATGGAGTATTTTGTACCTTTTTAGATAAGTTTGTGGTCATATTCCTTGATGATATTTTGATATATTCTCGTAACGAGAAGGAGCATGAAGAGCACCTGGGAAAGGTGTTGCAAAAGTTGAGAGAGAACCAATTGTATGAAAGCTTGTCAAAGTGTGTGTTCTATAGACCTAAGATATATTATTTGAGTTATGTTAAATTAGGCAATGGAGTCTTAGTAGATCCATCAAAGATTAGGGCCATCATGGATTGACCAACACGTGTGCCAAAAGTTTAGCTAGTATCAAGAGCACCTTATAGAATAACTACTCATGAGCTTGATGATCTAAAAACCCAGTTCGAAAAACTCTTTGAGAAAGGGCATATTTGACCTAGTGTATCACCTTGGGGTGCACTAGTGATCTTTGTAAAGAAGGACAAATCACTTGGGTTGTGCATTAGTTATTGGTAGTTGAACAAAGTAACCATTGATAACCAATACCCACTTCCTAGGATCGATGATCTTTTTGATTAGTTATATGGTGCTTGAGTATTTTTGAAGATAGATCCAAAGTCAAGTTATCATTAATTGAGAATTGTGGATAGTGATATCCACAAGACTACATTCTATATGAGGTATGGTTATTATGAATTCACCATGGTACCATTTGGCTTCACAAATGCTCAAGCTATATACATGAGCCTCATGAATGGAGTATTATGTATCTTTTTAGATAAGTTTGTAGTTGTATTCCTTGATGATATTCTAATATATTCTCATAATGAGAAAAAGTGTAAAGAGCACCTAAGACAAGTGTTACTAAAGTTGAGAGAGAACCAATTGTATGGAAGCTTGTTAAAGTGTGCATTTTCTAGACCTAAGATATATTATTTGGGTTAGTTTATATCAGGCAATGGAGTCTCAATAGATTCATTGAAGATTTGGGCCATCATGGATTGGCCAATACCCACTAGTATCACTAAAGTGAGGAGTTTTATGGGACTAGCAACATATTATCAACACTTTATTATATGATTCTCTAAATTGGCACACCTTATCACATCTTTTTATAGAAAGGGAAAGAAGTTTGAGTGGATAGAGAAGTTTGTTAGAGCTTTCCAAGAGCTCAAGAGAGACCTCATGAGTGCACCAATCCTTGCAATGCTAGATCCTTCTACAAATTTTGTGGTGTGCACAAATGCATCCTTAGATGGTATAGGGGTAGTCCTAATGCAGGATGGATGACCTATTTCCTACGAGTATAGGGAGTTTAAGACTTGTGAACTTAATTACCCTACTCATGGCCTAGAGCTGGTAGTAGTTTTTCATGCTTTAGTGAGGTGGTGACACTTCCTTCTAGGTTATAGATTCAAACTTCATTCTGACCACCAGAACTTATAGTAGATATTCACACAGCTAAATGTTAGTGTTAAAAAAAGAAGGTAGATGGAGTTCCTTTGTGAGTACAATTTTGATGTTCATTACATCAATGAAAAGGAGAATGTGGTTGCAAATGCCTTAAGTCAAAGGTGCCATTAACTTTCATTTGTGACTACTTGCATCAATTTGAGAGAGCACATCCTACATCACTTTCCAAATGATGAGCTTTATGTAGAAGTTAGCTAGTTGGTGCATTCTTAGAGAGCTTTAGAAGGGAAATACTCAGAGTATTCATTGGAGTTTGATGGACTTTTGCATCATAGAGGATGTATTTATGTACCTTACATTGGGGGTTTACATGAGCTCATTGTACTTGAAGCTCACAAAGCACCTTATGCAATGCACCCTAGTGTTAAGAAGCTACATGTAGATCTAAGGTAGTTATATCACTAGCCAAGCATGAGAGTGCAAATTGCTAGCATTGGTTTCAAATGCCTTGAGTGTCAGAGGGTGAAGGTAGAGCACTGTTATCCCAGTGGGCTTCTTTAGCTTCATGAAATTCTAGAGTGGAAGTGGGATGCTATATCTATGGATTTTATTGTTGGTCTTCACATGTCTTCTCATAGCCATGATGTCATTTAGGTGATGGTTAACACATTGACCAAGGTTTCCCTCTTCTCACCTGTGAATACTACATACACAACACGAGACATAGCTCAGGTGTTTTTGCAAGACATTATCAGACTTAATGGCATTCCCCATAAGATCATCTCAAATAGAGACTCATTGTTCACTTCATCCTTTTGGAGAGAGTTGTAGGTAGCATTGGGCACTAGGCTCAATTTTAGTACATCAAACCATCCTCAAACTGACTGCCAGACTGAGAGAGTGAATCAAGTTTCGGAGGACATGTTACATATGTACATGATAGATCATTAGGTCAAATGGGAGAAATACTTGCATCTTGTTGAATTTTCCTATAATAATGGGCACCATTCCTCTATAGTCATGGCACCTTACGAGACCTTGTATGGAAGACCTTGCAAAAAACCCTAAGTTGGGATAGGATTGAGGATAGGGTATTTATTGGTTCTAAGTTAGGCAAAGAGATGGAGCAGTAGGTGACCTTAATTAGATAGTGCCTTAGAGAGGCACAAGACAGATAGAAGAAGTATGTTGATGCGAAGAGGATAGATTGAGTGTATAAGGTTGGAGATAGAGTCTTCTTGAGAGTGCAACCATAAAAGAGTTTGATTTGATTCTAAAAGGGCTCTAAGTTGGCACCTTGGTTCATTGGACCATTTGAGATCTTAGAGAGGATAGGACCAGTTGCATACTATCTAGCCTTGCCACCTAGCCTATCACACATCCATGATGTGGTTCATGTTACTATACTTAGAGGATACATTTATGATGAGTCTCACATTATAGATTGGAATGCCTTCTAGGTGGATTCAGATGGGTACTTAGCATTGGAGCCTATCCATATTATTTCTTAAAGGACCTTAGCTCTTTGAGGCTAAGAATTAGACCAGGTTAAGGTCTAGTGGGATTGTTATCATGAGTCACAACTTAATGGGAGCATGCAACACAGATTCTGAGATCCTAGTACCCATAATTTTTTGATGAACTCCAAGAGGAAGTTCATGGCTAGTAGGGGAGGATGTGAGGCCTCACCCTAATCCATCATAATATAGCTGATACATTATGACTTGATATGGTGAGACATTGTTAGACAAACTGAACATTATTGTGTTATTTTATGTCGTGTGATGTTTTACTTTGAGATACTTAATCATATTATTTAAATGTTTTGTGAGCATGCATATTTATGATAAAGTATAGTAAATTAATATAAGATTAGAAATATGATTAATACCTTGATTATGCAATTTTTAATGGTTAAATATATGAACAAAAATGAGATAATTGTTATTTATATGAAAGATTGATCTTTTGATTTATGTGATTATCTAGATAAACTTTAACTACATACATGTGATTTTTCTTGAGCTACTAATGTGTGAATTTAGTGTGTAGGATTAATAGTCATGAAATCTAATAGAGAATTGGTAACTGATTCTATGTATAGTTTGTGAAAACCAAGGTTGAGTCTAATAAAAGCTGCAAACCCCATTTTTTTTATATTATTTTTATCATAATCTGAATGTATGTATCATTCTGTAATCGTAAAGTGGCTAATATTTTATAAAAATAATCTTATAGTGTTACTTGACACTCATAATCCATATATGTATATTAGCATGATAGTTAGGGTTAGCAGAGTAACCAGATAATCTAAGATGGACTAAATTAGTGGTAACTGGGTTAATTACCCTAATTAGGATTTTTAGAAAATTCAAATATTTCAAGCCAATTTAATAGGTTCTAGAATGATCCTAGGAGAAAAAATATCCCACCCCTCTAGACCCTTTTTTTGACTTTTGTGACCACCCAAATATCCCATTTTTACTTTCGTGCAAAAATTGGAACTTCACCATGAGTTTGACAAGTTTATACACCACCATAAAGGTTGTCTTAATGATAAAATGAAGTTAGAAGACTTTAGAAGGCCTTGGTAAAGTCTGGAGTTATTACAATTTTTAAGTGGGGTAAGTTAGGAGCCTATTTAGTTGAAATTTGAGAGTTGAAGAGTGTTTACCCAATCTCTACATTTAGAGAGAGTAAAAAGCAAGGATTGAAGAAGGAAGAATGATAGCTTTTCTCAAAATTGTAGTTTGCATTAACCATTTGTTCTCATTTGTAAGTAGGCATTTTGCATTTGTGTTTTTTTTTTATATATGATGAAATATGTAAGGGATGAGATTGTTATGGGATTCTTAATTTATTTTTTTTCATATTTTTCGTTATTTTTATGAGGGAAAACTGTAAGGGGTTGGCATTACTCACCTTTAGATAGGGTAGAAGTGGCCATGTACAGGAGGAGGGCTTCAGTTAGACCCTGGGTAGTGTAGAGTCTTTCTTCATGATGAGGAGAGGGAGAGAGTAGGGTGATAATGAGCCCCTACTTGTTAGTACAAACCATTTTCTATTTTGAAAATCGAGAGGTGAAATAATGAAAATTCTCATGATTATAGCCTCAGAAGGGACATATGTTATGATGTTGTGATTCACTTCTCCTACCCTAGAAAAATCCACCTTCTCCCTAGTCGAGCTCAATAATGAACCTATTGTGCAAACTTAGGATGGGAGTATTTGGTTGTATGAGTTCTTATAATAAATTTGTTTGCCTCCTGATTAATTTTCATTTCTCCATGATTACTTTGATGTAATTTGCAGATTTCATAGTGGCTACCTTGATATGGAGCTTATTTGGTATTCAGGGTTTTAGTATTTTGATTTAGATGTCTTTGAGACTTTTCCTGAAGATAGATCATGTTGTAAACTTCATTGTGAAATTTATTTTTGAAATGACAATGATGTCAGGTTTTCTTCCCTAATTCTTTCTTGACGGAGTATTTGAATTAGGTGTTTGAATAAAATGAATAAGAAGTGGTTAGGCCACATATGTTTTTAAAAATGAGCAATTTGTTTTCATATGATATTCTTTATGATTCAAATGTATACACATATGTTTAATGATAATTAGATGAAATGATGCTATATTAAGTTATGAAATTTAATCCCAAACTATATTAGGGAAGTTCAATTTATTTAGTTGGTATTTCATTGTATTATAGTAATTATCGAGAAAAAAATATTCCTATTCGAGTGTATCAATATAACATCAAACACCAAGCTATAATCTATCATAGAGAAAAAAAATCCACCTTTGGCTATGTAAATAATTTAGAGAATTTAACACTTAGAAAAAAATATAGACCTTGAAAAAAATAAAAATATATTTGGAGCAAAAATGCTCTTTGCCCTTTGTGTGGGAAAAATTTTAATCTCCTTTTTGAATAGAGCATATTCCCTCAAGATTCTCTTTAATATTCCTTGATATTTATTTAATTAATAGTATAAAATAAATAAACAAAAAAAATGAATATCTAACTATTCTATCCTATCCTAAAGTCTCACCCACTAAACTTTTAAATATAACCACTCATGCTTGGAAATCTGCATCATCTCTTTCCAACCATTTGCATGCGAGTTGATTGGTGGGAAGTACAAACAAGTGTGGTTGGGTGTAAGTTTGTTTTAAGCTTGGGTAGGTGGTGGCTAGGAAATAGTTTGAAGATTCCATTTTAAACTTTAAACTCCCTTCCCAAGCATTTACCATCTTTGACATGCCTTTCTCCATCCTTGGACAGTGTAACCTCTATATGGGGAAAGATCACGTAAGCCTAGGTGGACTTAGAGTTAGTGGGGATAGGTGGTAGGGTTGGGTTATAGGTAGTTAAGGGTAGGTTAGGTTAGTTGTTAGTAATAGTTAGTTAGTAATTATTTTAATTAAAAGGTGTTAGAGGAAGGTATTTAATGGAGTTAGATGGTTAGGATTAGTTAGTTAGTAAGTTAGGGATTGTAATTAAGATTGGTTAGTAGTTATTTAAGTTTGGTTATATTTAATTGTTTTTTAGTAAATAGAATTAATATTTTGTAGTATTGTTTTAGTTTATTTTAATTTAATTTAATATATTTTTAATGAAGATTTAAAAGGGTTAGAAATAGAATGTGTTTAGGAAAGTAATGTTATTTTAGAAATTAGTTAGTGGATAATAGTTTTGATTATGTAAAAATAGGTTTTAAAAGACCCAAAACCTTTAACAAAGTATTAAAGTAGAACTAACTAAAGAGTTCAGAAAGTAAAAGGTCTTAGTGAACAATAGTTGTGATAGTATGTTTAACTAGTTTATGATTTAAAATTATTAATGTTTTAGTTATTTTTAAAACTTTTTAATTTATTGTAGATTCCTTGAAGAAAATATTAGGAAATAATAAATATAACCCATAATTTCCATATCAAATATTTCTTTAGTAGATTTTTTTTTTTTTCTTATGTTCAAATGCTTATAGCCTACAAATAGCTATACTAAAATCTTCAAAAAAATGGCCTGCATGTAATTAGATTAATGCATATATAATAAAACCTAGAAATATATTATCATCTTAATTCAAAATTTGTATTTACAACACAAAGATCATTTAGGATCATGCCTTTCGAATTCCAAGTAAGGTAGAGGGTAAGGTTGAGAAGAGCCAAAATCTTCTGGACTGTCACCACCATCTCCACTAATTATCTTCATGAGACTTGTATGTCATTCTTTACAATATTTTGGTTTTCAAAAAATGCACTAATGAGATAAAATTTCATAGGCAACATCCAATCAAGCAGGTGTAAATCAATCTCATGAATCTATAAAAATTTATAAAACTACACACCTATAAATCAACACTATTGTTTTTCATGTTCACAAATCATTTTTATTTATTCCTATGTAGACTTGAATAATTGAATAAGAAAGAAATAGTCAATCCCAAGATAGGAAGTACAAGAGCTTGATATCATAAAGAAGATTAAAAAAATCACGTTTATTTACAAGATGGAATTTATTATATCACTCACAAGTTTCCAATTAGGACCAACATTATGGACCAAAACAACAAGTGCTTGAAAGACTGTTCAATATTGGCAAATAAGATCAACAATGATGACACCACGAATGTTAACCATATATATTCAAAATTAAGTCATTTCTTTAACATCAAGTAGCCAATAAAGATGTCATTCCAATCTCATCATATCCCTTGCCCATTAGGACCAATAGTCCAGATTTATATTTATTAGAAGCATTGAATTTTTTAAAATCAAAACATCAAAGCATATGTATTTTAAGTTATAACCATTGACATGAGCATGCAATCTCTTTGGTTTATATGCCAAAAGAAATGCATTGATTTTCTCATAAGTGATCAATAATTGCTTGAGATCTCTCCCTTTCTCTGCTCACTTATCTCCCTCTCTCTTTTGCTATATTTTTTATAGCTTCATTGTAAACTTCTCATGAGATTATGTATGTTTTACCTTATTTTAGTACCAGGAAGAGATTTTGAAGTATGGACAGTACTATTTCCTCCTAGCTCAAAGCACATCTAACTTGAATTTACAATAATATAGAAAGGCTCTTAGAAGAAACCACATAGTTTATGGGTTTCCTGGAACCACTATGCCTATAGGTTACAATAAAGCTAGTGTTCCCTTTGGCATATATTTTGGTGGGAAATGAGGTTCAGTGCCTACTCTCATTGAAATTGCCTATGCATTTGAACAAGCTGCCAAAGTCAAGAAAAATCCTTTATTCAAGGAATTAATAGTCTATCAATCTATAGCTTCATGGCTATCCCTAAATTGGAAGTATCATTTCCAATTTCCTAAATGCAGGCATATACAATAACAAACTGTATACAAGTTATAGTAGATTCTCTAGTTTGTAGAAATTGTTTTAATAAATTTGAAGATGAGTTTTTAGAAATTAAAATA
The DNA here is from genome assembly GCA_028749045.1 of Cupressus sempervirens. NCBI lineage: Eukaryota > Viridiplantae > Streptophyta > Pinopsida > Cupressales > Cupressaceae > Cupressus > Cupressus sempervirens. The sequence continues at coordinate 522,171,320 of CM053787.1, forward strand.
ATGCAAATATTTAAATTTCAAGTAGCCCTTTATATTTAATCTATGCATTTCACCTACTAAAACTTAGAAAAGCCTTAAATTTATCTTCGTAATGGCATTTGGTATGTTTGGTAGCTTTGGTACCTAATTTTCTATGTTTTCATTAGTTGTGTTGTTTCCAAGACAATACTTTCGTATGATGAATCATTTTAAAGCTAGCAACATAGAAGAATCAACATGGAAGTAAGCGGATAGAGTTATCTAGCAAAGTGATTTGGCATTTGAGAATTATGCGGAGTCAAGTATACCATCTTCTACAAGATATATTTTCTTTCCCACGAAGGTGGCTTCCATTCTTTACTTTGTTAAAACAATAGTGATCGAATAATCACTAGTTGGCAAGATATGCAAATTAAACTTTGGGATATAAATTTAGGTTCCTTGATAAGTACATTACATGGTTTTCTTGGTGCTTTTTTGGATCTCGGTACCTTTGATGAAAACAAATTTATCCTAGGAGCTAGCAGTGATCACAAATTGTATCTATAGGATGTGTAGTTTGGTCGTATTGTTCATACTTTAACAAGTTATTCAAATAAGGTTTGTGTTATATGTGTTAGCAGATTATCAAATAGGAAATTTGTAAGCACTACTTCTAATCAGCCAATAAAGGTTTGGGACCTTCATAAAGGGTTTGTGGAAAACACCATCATTTTCCACAACTAAAATTTTGTCCTTACCTATAGATGAGAAACACATGTATTCATCACATGTGAATTGTCATCTTCATTTTCGAGATACAAGAATTAGAAATATATTTAATAAAGTTACTACTCATGTTTCTAGAATAACATTAGTTACATTATCATGCAATAGTTAGTTTTTTCTCACAAGTATCCAAGAAAACTTGCACAATCTTTTTGATCTTCAATCATTGAAAGTTTCAACTAATTTTAGAGTATAAGGTCACAAATTGATGCCTATTGAATCCATAGTGCCACAAATACTATTGGAGTTGAGGAAAGCCAACTCCGAAGATGCCCAAGATCACCTGCATGCGAGAACCTATCAACGAGAAGCCAAGGAAGGAAGAGCGAGGAGCAATAGATAAACCCTAAATGGACATGAGAGATGAATATGCAAACACAACAGAAAAATGTATTTACAATGAGAAGTAATGTGATGAAAATACAATGAGGGAGAGGTCACTTATAAAGACCTCAAGGAAGCTTGTAGAACAAGCTAGAAGGTGGTAGAAGATAAGGATGACAACTCAGCACATATCCACAAAAGGTGGAACATGCTAGAAGGGAACAAACTCCCATGTTGTCAACAACATACATTAAATACAAAATATTAAATAAATGCATTAACCTAAGTAAGCTTAAGTAAATAGAATAAATAATTAATTATTAATTATTTACTCTAACACCCCCCCTTAAGTGCAACTTAGGAAAATGCCTTAAGCTCACAAAATTAAGATGAATGCAGAATGGATCCCGGCAACAAGGCCATGTTAGGTACCCATGTACAATGCAAAAAAATGCAACCTTTGAAAATGAGGAAAGAGAGAAAACCATGTGGGAAAAACCCTCCCCCAAAAAGAGGTAAGAACCTAGTGAAGAACTAAAGAAGCCTCCAACTAGGGAAATGTCCCCTAAAATAGGAACAAAGAGTGATCACGTAGAAGCATCAGTGAAGCATGAAGAAGTTGCAAATCTATAAACTGTTGATCTAAAGAACCTCCATGGAAGAAGAAGGCATGAACTGAGCATGTCTATATGGTAGATGATCCATCTCACCGAAATGCATAGGTAGCCAGCCACTGCAATTGCCTTGTATATAGGATCAACTACTGAATACATAGTTCACACACACTATCAAACCATCGAACTATGGATGCATTAGAAAAACAACATGACCCCCCCTTAATGTAGACGGGGTGTGATAACAAGCAATTGAGAAGGTGGGCCAAAGTCTTCTGCAGACGAACCAAGAATGATGAGAGAGGAAAAGAACAAACACCTATAAAGACACAGTCAAACTAACTCTGCATGGGGCTAATGTCATGGAAGGGACACTCACTTGACAAAGGGAGAATGCCTAAAATAGCAAGTAACTATCCCCGCCATGGTGCTTTTATGAAAATAGTGCATGTACAACTGACTCAAAACAACATTCATGACTCCCAAAATGCAAAAGTGGTACTTTACCTCAGTGAAATACATAAAAGTGCTTCAGAATGATAACTACAATGATCAAAACTAAAAACAACCTACAAAAAAATAAAGTACAACCTAAAACAAAGGAAACCATGCCAAGAAAATGATCCTCAGGCCTAAAACACTCAAGATATCCACCATATAGCAAAAATACCAAAACTATGATAGAAAGAGCATGGGCCAAAAACTCAAAAAAAGGACCACATTTTTGAAAAGGTGACAAAACTAGCTTTCCAAAAATATAAAGTTTTCAAAAAATGGGCATGGGACTCAAAAGATATGCATGCCGGAGTTAAAAAAAGAACTTCGGACTTCAACTAAAAAATGGGTAATAAAAAAGCATCAAAACCTTAAAATACCTACACCAATGTCTCCATCTTAGAATTAGCTTTTTGGTGCTTCTTTCGGATCAGAAAAATACCTTCATATGCAAAAGTTATGGCCAAAAAACACAAGTAGGTGCAAAATAAAATTAGGAGAGGTGCATGCAAGGTCTAATGATGCAAGCGCTGATGTCAGCAAGTCACGCCATTAAATTTAACATTTTTTAGGCCGTCGTGGCAAAAAAGAAGGCCATGTGGTAGGTGATGTCGCAGGGTCCATGTGGCAACGTGCCACGTGGCACCCATGCCACGTGTCACCCCACGTGGTACAACTGTGTTGACTATGCATTGTGTCAGCAAAAACTGTCAACGCAGGTGCTGACGCATACGCTGACAAAACTGGTGACTCAGATAAGCAGCACAGAGAGAAGCAAAGCTAGCGGTGGCGGAGAAAGATGGTGGTGTCACTGTAGAAGTGGGGCACGGGCAGAGAACGAAATAACGCCGCTGGTGGAGACGCTCAGGCGGAGGCGCCAGTAACTGGGGAGCCGCGGACGGCCCCACAGTGGCCGCTAGGCGGTGCCACGGCGATGCACTCTGCATGAAATTTTTTTAAATTTTCAAGCCCGAAATCATCCATACATCTGTATGGTAGTCCTAGAAGTTAAAAAAAAATTGCCTCCTGAGCTTTGTCTCCAAAAACAAAAAGCTTTATATGAATCTTGACTGCAAACGGCCTTTCAGATCCAATGGTGATGTCCATTTGGCCCCAATGTGCTCCAAAAAATTGTTGATCCCTTGATTTGAAGAAAAAATGCACAAACAAACTAAGGTTTGTGACTTCAAATCACGGCTTCAAAATTTCTTCAACGAAGCAGCAGCAAGAAGGCTTTGATACCATGTTGGAGTTGAGGAAAGCCAACTCTGAAGATGCCCAAGATCACCTGCATGTGAGAACCTGTCAAAGAGAAGCCAAGGAAGGAAGAGCAAGGAGCAAGGGAAAAATCCTAAATGGACATGAGAGACAAATATGGGAACACAAGAGAAAAATGTATTTACAATGAGAAGTAATGTGATGAAAATACAATGAGGGAGAGGTCGCTTATAAAGACCTCAAGGAAGCTTCTAGAACAAGCTAGAAGGTGGTAGAAGATTAGGATGACAACTCAGCACATATCCACAAAAGGTGGAACATGCTAGAAGGGAACAAACTCCCATGCTGTCAACAACTAACCACAACATAGATTAAATACAAAATATTAAATAAATGCATTAACCTAAGTTAGCTTAAGTAAATAGAATAAATAATTAATAATTAATAATTAATAATTTACTCTCACAAATACTAGGGCAAAAAATTGCTAAAATTATCAATGAGCTTGAGGGAGTAACATTTTCTCTTGAACAATTAGAAAAGGAGGTTGGTGATAGGTGATAATAACTCAGATCTAATAGGATTGGTCAGTAGGGTCTCATTGATACTAACAATATGTAATCACAAAAATTAGGTTACATGTTTGAAAAACTACACCAAAAGTGTAGCAAAGATTCAATATAAGGGTTTTCCTTAACATGAAAGGAAACCATATGAACAATCCCCAAGGATAATCAAGATAGACTTGAATAAAACTATGCAAATTTGGTTAAGATAAGAATTTGACATCATTCAAATATGGAAACATCTCAAATATAGCTTGTTTATTATGTTTCAAATTTTTAATTTCTAAAAGTAAGCCATTGGTGAATGTATTTTACATATTTCCCTATTAGTACATCAAAATTCAAAAGATATGATAATAATCAAAAGCCATGTTAATACATAGTAGCTCAAACTAGTTGAAATAAATGTGCGATGCAAAGTAGAGCCCAATACAATGTATAGGATTAATTGTTTTTTGCTAGAGAATCCAAAGCCCATATTGTAGGATTAATTAAGTATGATTGATTAAAAAAAAGCAACTCCTTGATAAATAATAATAATAATTGTTCTACATGGTGTATCATCTAAATTTGTAGTAACTTGTTTAGAAAATAATCTGAGCTTATTATTTTCAGCCCTCAAATATGTTTCTTGTTGATGCAACAAATGGTATTGATTATGTCAATATAGTAAAAACACAATCATATGTTTTCTAAATTAATGTACTAGCTCAAGTAATTTATTGTGTTCTCTTAGAATCCCATTCTTGATCACTTCTTTAAATGTGTCTTTTGTCAAATTTACACCAATACAAATAAGTTAAACTATACTTATGTAAAATTGTCAAATTATAATTTTTCAAAGAAGCCATTCGATTAGTAAATTATCTTTGAGCTAATTTGACACAATTCTTATTTTATTTTAATGTATATTTGATTTATTATAGTTATCAGTTCATTATGCAATCTTCCTATGTCAATGAAACCTTGGTTATGTATAGCGTCTACAATTAATTATGGGGAATCTAGTACCCTAGTTAACTGCGTGGATAATATTGGTTTCAACATCACATAGATCAAATAAAATAGGTGCATATAAGAAATTTTATTTTCCTTTAGTATTTTAGTGAACATCTTCTCATAATTAAATTGGCTAGAATAGTTATTGATTCCTAGTATTCTATATTGTTTCTTTACAACTACTGGCAAATTAGTAGTGTTGTCTTGTGATAAGTGGGCCAGCTATTGGTTTTCAACAATTTAATATCCAACTTAGTTTTAGTAATAGAGGTAGAATCAAGTTATCCCTCTTTGAATGTAAATATGATAATTAAGGGAATGGTTAATATCTTAATGCATATTTATGGCATATGAATATAGGTAGTATGCCATCAAATGGGATAAGCGCAAGTAGTAAAAAAATAAGATCAATTGGTAAATCATTGGGCTTAAGCCAAAACATGAGCTCAAATTTCTAGGTGACATATTAAATGCTCATATATAATTATTTTGAGTGTTTGACCCAATGAAGGTAACACGTCTAGTATAGCGTCAAGTATACCTTGATGGAAAAAAGGCAAGTGCAAGTACTATGAGAATTTGATGGAAGAGAACTTTTTTTGAAGTATAGGAGATGGTTTTAACTTAGCACCATTTAACTACCTACAATATAGACATTTCCATTATTAATATATCCTTTTATGGAAGAGATAACCTTTGGTTATGGAATCTATATATGATACTAAGATTTGTGGAAGCACTCAAAGATCAATTTAGGTCCATTTAGTTTTAGCATACAAGAAATTTGTGATGTGCCACATAGTTTGGGCCTAGATATTTGTAGAATATTGAAGTTCCATTTCTTTTTGGTTTTTGAGCACATATTTATATTTTCCATTTGCTAGAAATTCTTGTAGCACCATATGTTGATATATGAATAGGTTAGCCAACTAGATGGTACTTAGATGGCTAGTCTACTAAAAAGTGGTAGCTTTTAATTTTGAAAGATTCTTGATTTGGCTCCATAATGTAACTGTAGGATTCATATCTAGTGCAACTTAAAGGATGTTAAGTTCTGCACTATAGTTTGCATCTACTTCTATGGGTGATCAGATTGATTAAAAATGGATTATATATCATACAAGAATCGAACAAAAATATGGAAGAAACACTAGACACAAAAAAATTCAAATCTTCTTGATGTGAATCCAATGAACTTATCTATAGCAATAATAATATTAACATCAGGCCACTAGGAAATGGATAATATAAATGAAATATTACAATAGATAATTCATCTATAACATCCAATCCCATTCATCATTCAATAATCCTAGTTAGCAATCAAGGAACACTATGGAGAAATTGATACCCATTTAGATGATGGTAGAGGTGTTTGAATAGAGAAGGGAGTGATTATAGTTTCAGTGGTATTTTAACAGTGGCATACCTTTTCTAAAAGATAGTTATATATTTATAATTAGAGTTAAATATATTTAAATATTATTGATCTTTTATTTGGACTTTGGTTCAAGGCTGATAATTTATTTTGAGTTACCATATAGTAGGGGTAATAAAGAGACATTGCCTCAAACTAATGTTTCATATGCCCATACCACAGTCAAATGATTTAATATTTATCAAAATATATTGAAATCTTTTTTCCTTGAGGAATATGTCAGATGATTCAATAAATCAAGGAATCTATATTAGTTGCCAAAAAATATAAAGGTTTTTGATAGTAGTACTTATATTTAATGAAAGATATATCTCCTAAGTGCTTGTATAGTTTATTGGCATGGAAAGCATATAGTAGGAAAAGGTTGCAGTTGTATATTTGAACAAAGTTGTGACTAATTGCATCATCCCTTGATGATTATAGTTCAAGGGTTTCCTCTTTTCTTCAATATAGGCTAAACATTGTGTGTGGTACATTAAAGCATTATTGCAACTCCTAGGTTTCTTTTTGTTACTTATTTTTTGAGATTGTGACTAATTTATGACTTTTTGATGGACCTTAAGGAAGGATTGTGACTCATTTATGACCTTGTGATGGACCTTAAGGAAGGATGAATATTATATGAACATTTAATGAATTACATCATATTTCCCTACATGAAGACATTAGTGGACATTGAGTTGATCTCTATAGACATTTATATTCATAGCATGACTTTGAGTGTGTAAAGCCCAATTCCTATCAATCTACTACAAATACAAGATTTTCACCTATACTTTTGAAGTTCCCTACAACAATTATATCATTTGGCTAGAAGAACAAGAATCTACTCTATACTGACAAGGCCTAAAGCCTGTATACAACTCAAGGTGTGAGGTACTCTAAAGTTCTTGATTATAATGATATTCCTCTAAATGGCTAAAACTCAAGGTGTGAGGTACTCTAAAATTGTTGATTATAATGATATTCCTCTTAAATGGCTGAGTTGATTGTGTAATGCTACAAGAACAGTATCTTTAACTACAAACTTCAAATATTCATTCTAATTTTCTTGTTTCATTCATAAGCTTCCATTATTGTGCCTCTATTCATTGTATGAAACTGTCAATTCTATAATTCAACTATACATTAAACAAAAGTAGTGAATGGTCTCAACATTTAGAAATTGACATTTTATGGTGTGAAAATTTTAGTTTTAGATTTGGGTCTTTGAATAGGTCTAGATGAGCTTGAAATTTTTGATAAATAACAAATACATTAGTTGGCCATCCAAGAAAAATCATTTGTGGCTTTGGAAGGATTCTAAAGCTTATCAATAATAAAAAATAAAGGTATTTAAGGTTTTGTCTATTGTATCATTTATCCTACACCTCACACATTCATTCAAATAATTCTTTTCTTTTCCTAATCTAAAATAAATAAATAAAGTGAATAGCACATGTATGGTGAAATTATTGCAGGTGGCTGAGTCATTACAGGGATCATATTTATGTGTCATTCTCAAGTAGAATATGATGAAGATGGCTTGGATTTTCCATTAATGTGCAATGATGAGCTCTACAACTAGTTGTATAAGATCCCTTAACCGTACGTAGCTCAATATAAAAAGAGTTAATAAATTGAGTTCAACAACTAATGTTGACTGCTAACTCTCCATTATTTTTACCTTATGGTATCTATTTTCCATTATTATTTAATTTTAAAATATTTTCTTTGAGGGTGTGCATCTTGGTGTTAAGGGATCAAATTGTATTTTTATATTTCAATATTGGATTGTCATTCTGATATTTCATCTTTATTTAGTATGTATTGGTCATCATTCTTATTCAATAATCACTAATCATCAATGTTGATGTGTTGGGTGTCAAGTGCATTTAGCTATATAGCTATAACATACTTCAATATTGTGTTTTTATTATTTTTATAATGAAATATTTATAAACAATAATGCTAAAAGGACCAACCCATCCCCAAATTTTAGAGACTTGGGAAAAAATATAAACTTCTTGCTCATTAAGCTCATAATCATTAGTGAAATCATCATGTAATAATTTCCCTAAACTATTACATGAAACATATTCAATCATCTAGATGGCACTAGCCATACCTCAAAACTAAGCTAACAAACTCCCTAAAATTTTGAATCATAATCCTCATTGAAAATGTTGCAAATAGGCAACCTGTGTATTATTAAATACCACCAAAAGAAAAAACATAGATTAGCACTCAATGTCTAATATTATGATTCTATATTAGGTAAAATATAAATTTAGTCACAATGAGTACTCTTTTCTATAGTGAGACCTAATTAATTCTGAATATTAAGTAATCATTTCAAGATTTCTAACAGTGGATAATAGATCATTATTTGAGCTCCTTTTTGTATACATTTTTTCAACACTACCAATTGTATTTTCTATAGAATTGTATTCCTATTTATTAACACAATAAAGCCATTCTATAAAATTAAAAGACAATCATTATAAGTATTAATCATTCCAACTCACTCTACATGCTTTACATATAAGTAAGACTTGACTCCCATGAAGTCCCCAAATCTATAATATGTATAAAGTATATTGTAATACATATTTCAATATAGGTGAATGTTGTGGCTTAAATGCATACCTCCTAGTTCTCTCATTTATGCTTCTCCTAAGCACTTATATGATTTTTATAGTTATCGCACTTGTAAGCACTAGAAATTGGAACCTCCTAAAAAGTGATGGCCCTTCTATCCAATTCAATATAGGACTATCAATATCATGTACATAACCCTAAGAACCATACTTTACCCTCACATCCCACCTACATAACCTATTATCATCCAACCCTAAGAAGGTAAATTCCAAAACATCCAATTGTGTGTCCTTGTTACTATCAGCCACATCTCTCATTGTAATAGGAGTTCCATCCTTCTCAAATCTCCACTCCTTGACAACCTTTCCACTCTCAATGTCTAGTTGATGAAACCTAGTAGAATGATGCATCCTCTATGTTGCAAGGATCATTAGAAAATTTTTGGTCACAACCCTTGTGAGAAATACCTTTTTGGGTGTTGATAAAGATGCACTTCTAGAGCCCCCAAACCTCAACTCTCCCAATTTAAACTTAAGCACCATGCCCTTACCCATACTATTAGAAATATTCTTCTCTTCCTCAACCCCTAATTTCCTAACAAAAAAGATATGACTCCCAGTGCTCATTACCAAACTTTGAATTCTCCTTCAAATCATTCATCCCTTGACTATAAGATACTTATTCTTAAAAATGTAATTCTATAAATCCACAACAAAGTTTTTGTGATCTTCCATTTTCAAAAATTCTACAACCCAAAAACCCTTTGAGACAAAGTCCATTTTAATTTATCATTGAACATTTTAATCTACAGATGATCATCCACTGTGGATAAAACCTTTGGATCCAACCTCTAATGCCCTTCTTAGTCACTTCTCCCTCCTCCTCCTAGTCTCCCTCATTTACAAACCTGATAGAAACAAGGTTATTGGAAACCACCAACTGGGATTTAGGGGTGCCATTTTAGGTCTATGCCATCATTAAAAATCTTAAAAGAGATATATATTATTTTTTAATATATAAAAATAAATATTTTAATATAACTTATTAGGCTATATAGTTAGAAAGACATATCAAATTGTATCCTTTGCTTTATTTTTTCAGACTTTTTCTTCCTTATTTTAGATTCCAATCAATTCTTATATGTTACAAAATTTTAAATCTACCTCCCTTTTCTTAATATCATTTTCACAAAGTATACAAATAATTTATCAATTGAATATTATAAAGTTTATTCATAACAATAAGATATGTAATAGTATTTCTAAGATATCTTGGTATTTTAGTTTAGGTATATTTTTGGGTTTAAATTATATTGTGACTCTTTCTTTTTTAATATTATTTTTAGATAGTATAAAAATAACTTATCATTTAAATCATATAAATTTTATATATAATAAATGAGGCATACATATTCTTAGTAAGATTTGAATTTTTGACCCTTCTATACAATCTCTCTATAGAAAAGGATATTTAAAGCTGTGAGATGTGTATTTGAAAGAAGTAGAAATTTTAGAGAAAGAAAGAGATGCTTGGTCAATAGTTTTAATTGCTAAAATTAATAGTTAATCGATGTTGATAAGTTCTCATATTATTTTATTATATTTCATTTGTAATATAAGCAATGTTGTATGTGTTTATTTTCTAATATAAATCAAACAAATACTTGAAAAATATAGCGTAATTAGTGTCTTTTAAGTATTTGGATATTTTATTGTATTTCTTTTGTAGTATAAATCATCAAAAATGCAACAACTAGCCTAGTTTTTTATCTATAACTTATTATAAAGATCATTTTAACGATCATTTTTTTGGCCAAATAAGGCAGAGAGAGAGAGAGAGAGAGAGAGAGAGAGAGAGAGAGAGAGAGATCTTTAAAAATATAACATAAAGATCTTATTTTGGAAAAATCAGAGTAATTTATTTGGGTAACTTATTATTGGTGATAAATTAGTTAATCATTTATTTGATCATTTAATTAGTCATTTATCTCTTTCTAACCTTAGGATTTTACCCAATGACCAAATTAGTCATCTATATAGTCACTTATACTTATAAATTATGAAACATCACAAGAATTTAATCATTTTTAGGCACATAACTAAAATATTTAGTCTTATGACTAAACATTTTAGTCACGTAGTCATTTATTTGTTAAAATTCTACTAGTGTTAATATGTTCACAAAAATTCATAGTACCAGTTGTGGTTAACCGATTTACTAAGGTGAAGAAATCCCAAACCAGTTCATTTTCATCATATAGAAGTCACTTGCAGACCTCTTACTAATGCTTATTGTTTCTTTCATCTCTATCATTTCACTCAACCTTGTCTTTCTTTTACATTTGAGTAAAGAAATCACAAACTAGCAATATCTCGCCTTTATTTATCATTCACTTAGTGTTTTCATGATTTCCTTGTAGTTTTCATTGTATGTTTCTATAGTTTAAACATGAAATCATTGCATGTAATGTGATAGAAAGAAATAATTAGAGGAATGGTAATAAAATAGTGTACATTATTGATATAATCATTTGTTTCATCTTGTGTTTTTTTTAAATGTGTAAAATATCTTGCATGTTTAAAAAAAATATGGGGTTTTGTTTGTACTTATCATTGTCTTTAGCATATTAACTGATATCATTACTTTTTGTGTGTTTTAATCATTGTTTGTTGGTCTACTCACAATGTTTTCATTTTTATAAGGGGTTCGTGGGGATTTTTAAATGTTTTGTTCAGGTGATAATTCTAAAGAAAGAAATCATCAAGAGAAAAGGGAAATAAAAAATTAGGGTTTTTGTGGGTTTCAAAAAAAAAGATAAAATATTAAAGGGTTTCTTTTGAATGATAATGTATTTGTGGTTAGGGGATTTTTAATGATTATATTGTGTTGATAGTTGTATATTCATCTCATTCTAGATTTAATCTATTCAATGTACATCGATAGAAAGAAATAATTAGTCGAAATGGGAATTGAAAAGTTGAGGTTTCCATGGGTTTTGAAAATATTAGAGAATATGTAACAAGAAATTACACATGCTTATAGTTGTATATATGAATGTAGAGTTTTTGACAGTCTAGGGTTTCTAAGGATTTACAAGTTCTGATAGTTTTATGTATCAATCTAGTTTTAAAATATTACATGTAATGTGATGGAAAAAAATAATTAGAGGATATGGTAAAGTCATTGTGTACATTGTCGATTAAATCATCTATTTGATTTAGTGTGTGTGATAGTCTTGTGATGTTCTAATGATTTTCTTGTTCTCATAGTTGTGTGTTTTAATCTTTAATCCTTTAGATTATTGCATGTAATTTGATATAAACAAATAATTAGAGGAAAGAATAAAGTAAATGTGTACATTTTTTATTTAATCTTATGTTTAGCTTAGTGATTGTAATGATACTCTAGCATTGTTTCAAGTGATTTTCCTCTGCTCATTGTTGTATGTTTCAATATAACCACCACCTTCAAATCAATGCATGTAATATGATAGAAAGAAATAATTAGAGAAAATGGTAAAGAAAATGTATACATTGTCGATTTAATCATATATGTTTGACAACTAGTTTGTAATGATACTCCAATGTCATTTCTAATGATGTTCATGTGATCGTAGTTGTATGTTTCAATCTTCCCACCTTCAAATCATAGCATGTAATGTGATAGAATAGAATAATTAGAGGAAATGGTAAATAAATGGTGTACACTTTCAATTTAATCATATGTTTGAATAATTATTTATAATGATACCCTAATGTTGTTTCTAATGATTTCTTGTGATCATAGTTGTATGTTTCAATCTCCACCTTCAAATCATTGCATGTAACATGATAGAACAAATTTGTTAGAGGAAATGGTAAAAAATTAATGTACATTGTTGATTTAATCATTAATTGGTGTTGTACTATTTGTGTATTTCCATAGTTTCTTTCACTCTTCATTTAAAATATAGGGATTTCTTTGTGTTCATCATTGCCTTCCACATATTATTATTCTTAAAAATTCAGCACCCACTCATGCTTCCTAACACCCACCTTAGCTATGATATTTCTTAATTTTTCATTCATTTATTGAATACTTTGAATATACTCATTTTCATACCTCTATTTGATTACATTTATGCATTCAAGTAACTATGTACATTATTAGATTGTCATTAATGTATGCATTGTTCAATTGACATTGATTATGTAAATTACTAAGTTGGCATTGACTAATTGAATTGTTAAGTTCATATTGACTATGTACATTGTAAAGTTGACATTAATTATATGATTTTTAAGTGGACTTTGATTGTATGCACTCTTTGAGGTATAGTTATATGTATGTCTTTTTTAGTTTGCATCATGTGTATGCATATGTATAAGAATGTATACATTCTTCAACTCATGTGCATTGTATGCATTACTCTAGTTTTCAATCTACTACTTTCCATTCTTCATCTGATATTTTTTATATAACAAATTTATATTGACTTAATGTGCATGTAAATCTATGTATAGTGTCAAGTATTGTTGTTCGCAGTTGATTGATAACATTCATTTTCTTGTTGTTCAGTAAGTGTTTCAGTTAAATTTAATTTGTTGTTACCTGTATGTTTCACTTGTTTAATCCAACTTCTTTGGGTACCTACATGCACAACTAATGGTGTAAGGCTCACCAATTGAATTAAATTAAACATACGAAAGTGCAATAATTGAATTAAATTAAATAGATGGAAGCATCAACAAGAAAGAAAAAATAGTAAAAATTTGAAATCAAGAAGTCATCACATGAAGTAAATATTACATGCAATTCATTGTATGAGATGACCGATCACTTCCCACAACAATCCATAATTCAAATCAACTAGCCATTTCTTCTTTGACAAAATTCCTATAAGAAGGATACAATGTCATGTTAATTTCTTTGAAAATTTCTTGTTTGAGCACTCTTGAATTATTCTTTGTGCTTGTTCAGGTTAGTAACATATTGTTCAATGTATGGTTCTTTCCTTTTTTAGTAGTTCAAATACACACTATTTTCCCAATTTTACTAATTGTTACGTACGATATTTTCCCAATTTGACTATTTGTATTGCTAACTTATTACTTCATAGTCATTATTAATGTATGTTATAATGTATATGTATTTTTCACTCTACATTTCATCCTACTTATTCCCTATTATATTATGAAAGTAAATATTCCAATTTTACACGGTTGTACATCTAATGCAAAGTCAAGTACCAATTTTAATGATATGTTTACTTACTTTCTATGGTTTATATATATTTTATGGTGATGCTTTATGTATGTTCAAAACTATATGCATTTTTATGGCTTACTTTAGTTTTCTAATGTTATCATTTAGTACATTACAAAACTAATGTTGCCAATGAATACATTACAAAAATAATATTTTCAATGAGTACATTAGACCATTAGGGTTTCATTGGGTATATTACATTATTTTTAATGAGTACATTAGACCATTAGGGTTTCATTGGGTATATTAGTTTTGTAATGTTCTCAATTACTACATTACAAAACTAACTCTACATAGTACACAATTAATTATGTGATTATTTTGTGATGAATTATACTTGTTAATCTACTCTAGCTATTTGATGCCTTCATATTGAGATTTATTTTGTATTCATGTAATTTTTTGACTGTCATGGAGTAAATCAATGAGATAGTTTAGTAATGATCTCAATGAGCACATTAGACAAGTTTTCATTTTGTACAATTAGTTTTTTATGTTGTTAATGAGTACATTACAAAACTAACTCTACATACTATACAATTTGTTTTGACATGTACTCACATGTCTCACATTGTTGTTATACTTTTGTCATGTTGTCAATGAATTCATTATAAGTACACCTTTACATTTTCACAACTAGTTTAATGATGCATTCTACAATGAAATTTAAATTGTAATCTACTTGGGTTCTTATCAATGTACTCTCATATTTCGCATTGTTGTTTTACTTTTTTTATGTTCTCATTGAATACCAAGTTTTATGTTGATGACTAATGTATATTTAAGAGTATAAGTCTATTAATAGCTTACTGTTGTTTTCTAATATTTGCAAATTGTATATTACAAAACTAATGTTGCCAATGGGTACATTTCAACATTGGTGTTTCATTGGGTTTATTAGTTTTCTAAGTTTTCAATGAGTCCATTACTAAACTAAGTCTACATATGCACAATTAGTTATTCTATAAAGTTACTACTACATTTGGGCCCATTTATTGATGAGAGTCCATCACATCAAGCAACAAAAATATGTCAATTCCTTGGCTAAACAAGTCATCATTCAATAGGCATTGAAATTTGCAATGGAATTGGTAGTCTTTTACAACACTGATGCCAAAAGTCATTGGTAGGTTACAGTCAAGTGGAAGTCATGAAAGAAACTTGCCCATAATTGTTATCATTGGAGATAGGATTTGTCATTAGATGTATGGCATCCTCTTTATATATTACATCAAAAAAATTAGTTTGACATTATAAATCTGACGATATGTTGATAGTATAATCATGTCAGGCAAATGATTTATTAGTTAACAAGTTCTATTTTGGTAGTGATATATTATTCTTCCACCATAAACCATTTTTTAAAGTTTGACTTGAAAATTGTAGAAATGGTCTAAAATAATGTACAAATATTACATGAGGATTGTTCAAGCTCAAAGTCCTAGTATTGGAACAAAAATCAACATAAAGACATTTACGCAAGAGAATGACATAGTTCTGTCAATCTCTATAATAAATATCTTTAAGTTGCTTCTCATTCCAATAATGGGAGCTTAAGCTTGATATTTCTTAGTTGTACAATCAAAATTCCTCATATAAAGTTATTTGCACTTTATTTAAGATTGTACAATTTTTAAGACAATTTTTTTAAAAATAGTTTGTGGCAGGAGAATATTATAAAATCTTTTGCCTGATACAATTATAATATGCAGATGCTATTGGAATTTGAAGAACAAAGAGAACTAGTATGATCTGCAAGTTCAAATAATATAGAATAATAAGAAATATGAAAGCACGTTATGAATTTATTAACATTTTTATTATAGAAAAGGAGATCCATGTTAATTATGTTCTACTTGTATCAAAAAGGTGTTTCTATTAGAATTTTGACAAGGGTAGATGTGTGGATGATTCCATGAGAAATAATAGCATGTACATTATATTAACAACTACAATGAGGTATGTAAATGGCTGCCTGAGAGAAATTGGACAGATTAACCAATCAGTTGCCAAAAGTTGCAAAGAACCATTGAAACAAGTATTTTTCTTGGGCTTAAAATATACTACTTATCAAAGTTACTATACCTATCCAACAAAAATACATTAAAAAAATCTATGAGAGTTTTAGAATGTGGAATCCAAATCAGTTCATAGCAAAAGAGTGAGCTTGGGTGGGGAAGCATTTATATTTTACTTCAATATATATTTTCACTAGTAGAATTTTAAGCTTGTTTTCCATGTAACAAGGCATTTAGAGTTTGAACTATACTTACTAAATTTATTCATGGAAATTTTCTCCTAGAATGGTTTCTAATAAACATAATATTAAGGTGATGTTCTTAAGATAATTTCTTTCCATTTAACTTTCTAAGTTATTATCTCATGGTATAAATCTATTTCATTTCAAGCACTATATCAAGTAAAGCAACATATATAAGATAAATTGATAATAACAACAATATTTCATAAGACTTATGAATGAGTATGTAAGATAATTTTTAAAATTAAAATATCATTGGTTAAATATTTGAAGACAAAATAATAAGACTTATAGATGAATAACATATTTTGGATTTCCTTCATCATATGTTCCTGATGGATCCATGTGCAAACAATCAACAACAAAGACTTGAGATTCTGCTACTTTGTTATAGTTATCCACAAAAAAAGATCAATTTCATTAAGTTATAAACCAAGAAAGTCTGAAATGCATAATAAAGAGACATAAAATATTAATAATAAGGAGACAAACATACCTTAAAATAATAACTCAAAATTCCCCATTAACTTCTAATATTTATTCATTCTTTCATCCATTAATGAAATATAACATTCATTCATTATCACATAAAGTAAAAAAAATGAGAATCCATAAAGTAAACTCATAATATCCAAAGCTAACATCTAGCATTTGTTCATTCTTTAACATTCATTAACAATAGCACATAAATACATAACATTCAATAACATGTGAAATAAGCTGTTTAAACATACCTTAACCAATTATAATTGATTTTGGATCTGCTACCTGATTAATTTGGAATTTTGTTCTCATTAAAAATCATAAAATGTAAGAATAGTTGCATAGAAAAGAGTACAAAAAGATGATGATCATGCACAATAATTTATACACTCTTTTGGCACAATTGTTCTTACAATTTTTTGGCTCAATCTCCAACTAGTCGATATATGTTTTGAAAAAATATTAGTGGACTATGAGCTAGAAAGAGAAATAACAAAATTGAAATATATGTACATAAATATAATTAAATTTTAAACTTAAATTTGATAAAATTACAAAGAGAATGATAGAATTAGAAGAAATTGTTATGGTTTTTAGTGTTTTCAAATTATAGCTACATACATTTGATTTTGGGTGCACAAACAATGGATGTAAACATTTAATTGACTAGGATAGTGCAAATATTGAAACCAAAAAGATTGCTACTCTGGGATAGTCATCCATACAAGATATCAATTTTATTAAATGATCAATCAAGAAAGTTTGAGATGCATAATAAAGAGATGTAAAATATCAATAATGAGGAGAGAAATACACCTTAAGTTGATTCTAGGTGCACAAAAAATGGTTATGAAGTCCTTAGATAAGAGTATTACAAAGAGAAGTCTAAAGGCAAGTGATATGTGGCAAGTATTGGATCCTAAGGTAGAGTTTGACCATTGATAGGGCTCTTGAATGTGAAGTAGTTTTGGTACAATCATAGTTTGATGATGGGGACACAACCCAAGCACAGAATGGACACAACAGGAAAAGGGAAATTATATTAACTGTGAAAATAAGCTAGTACATTCAGCACAGAGAAAATAGACTTCATAACATGCCCTATGGGCTTACAATAACATAAATATGGAGATAATTTCTCCTTTTAGTACCTCCTCTCAAACTCCACTCCAAACTGCCTTTTACAATGCCAAAAATGTCCTTAAATAGACCCCGGAGGGTTAAGGACTAGGAATACATTCTAGAAAGTGCTAGTAGGCATCCACCAACCAAGTAGAAGACTCCAGAAGCTGTGTTAGAAGTTGGTGCAAATCTAAAAGAATCCAAAAATGCTAACCGAACTTCTGGGAGGCATAACTTTTGAACCATAGCTCCGATTGACGAACCATTTACATTTTTGGAAAGCTCTCAAAGCGCACTATAGCCCTATAGATGAGCTTCGCTCATCTCCCATTTTTTGGCCCTTTTTGAGGTCATTTAATGCCCCTAACCTGAATTTGAAGCATTCTTAGGAGGTCTCCAAAACTCAAAAAATTGTGATAACTTTCAAACTGTGGGGCCTTTTGACCTGATTCTTTTTTTGGAATGCTCTAAATTACAATTACATTCATATGGCCAATTTACACCTCCTAGTTCACCAAAATGATGGCTCAATTACACACTCTCATTTTTTTGGCATTTACACGTATCCCAATGTGTTCAAATACTTTATCCTAGAACACTGATAGTGGAACTATGAGAGTTGGAACCTTTATTTGACCCAAATGGGTATCCAGAAATGAAAACACATGAAACTAAAACTAAGTCTAAGTACTTTTTTTTGGTGACACAAGATTGCCCTTATACCTCTGGATGCTCCTACATCATTTGAGAAGGTGATTGGGTATCGAGCTTCACTTTGTTTCAAGAACATGTTATTATTTTCTACTTAATAAGGCCAACCATGTGATGGTAGAAGATCAACTTCTCCTCCCCGCAACTCTAAATTCTTAGTTAATACCTAACATTCATTCCTATATATTCAGTGGAAAATACAAGTGGGGGATAGAGTATGGGTATCACCTGGTCTACCTTAAATACCCTAATCAAGGCAACAAGGCTCATGATTATGCAAACAAAGTTGTAAATATAACATGTCCATATTTTATTTAATGACATAAAAGAGTATAAAAAATAAGCCTTATTGAATTTCTTTTATAATTAATGATTTCATTACTACTTATTGAGTCAGTAGATTATAATTCATGTTGAAGCTTATTATTATCATTATGTAATCTAAATTAAGGATTTCAATTTATAGAAGAAGAAAACAAGTGAAGAAGATACCTATGCAATAGAAGATTTTTGAAGATCATCAAGGTCCTGTAATTCAATTGTAAGACAATATAATCTCAATTATATTAGGCTGACTATTACAATAGTTCAAAATAATATTGCAATGTCTGAACTGAAGAATGATTAGAATAGTTCATAATAAAGTTGAGCCCAATTACATTCGGTTGACTATTACAATAGTTCATAATAAAGTCTAACTCAATTACATTAGGTCCATATACATAACAATATTTTATTGTGAACTATTAGTTCATAATTTGAATAGTTAAACACTAGAAATCATACTTCAGTTCATACATTAAAATTTAGTTATGAACTATTAGTTCATAATTGGAATAGTTAAAGGTTGGAAATCATACTTGGAATAGTTCAATTATTATGAACTATCCTAATTAGACAAGTTCAGCCCAATTTTGTTATGCATTGTTCTAATTATAAAAGTTTAACATAATGTATAATTTAGATCAATATGAACTATTCTCTTGTTTAATGGATGAACTAAAGTATGATTCCAATCTTCCATCACTTGATAGAAAAAAAATACAATATAACTTCTGGATGTCCACCCTTATGTTCAAACTTGTAAACAAATGGATTTGGTGATGTAACTATCACGAATGATAGGATTATGTTGGCTAAAGAGGAAGACTTCCATCATTAACCACTATGTTTCTCTTGATGTCCATACCCATTTTGCAAGTTGTGAAATGTTTCTTGATAGATACCATTACCAATTCCACTTGTTTACAAGTTTGAACAATAACCTATACCATTTACTACATATCCCACAATCATGGAAATCCATGAGATGACATCTCTTTAAAGGATTCTATGAAATAATGCAACACCAACTCCAACCACCAAATGAGTCATCAATATCCAATATTGTAGCATTATTTTAGAGTGATCATTAAGAAGTTATACTACATTTGTTTCCTATCAAAAAGTGGAAGTTTTCCTCTCCAACACAATTTGTGTCACCAATGTTTTTAGAATGACTTCCTAACAACACTAAGTTGTAGCACAAATGTCTGGCCCGACCCGGAACCTTTATGTGTATCGTGAAGGTTACCCCTATTCAGAGGGCACTGTCGATATCCTCATCCCTATCATCCGCTGGGTCACTGAGGGCACTGTCGGCATCCTCGTTTAGGAAGGGCCAGTGAAAGGTTATACACCTATTCAGAGGGCACTGTCGATATCCTCATCCCTTGTCAGTGGGGTTCTTGAGAGCACTGTCGGCATCCTCGTTTAGGCACGTTAGTAGGAACCCCTTGGCCTATTTGTAGATGGATATATTAAATATAGGTTGTTGAAACAAGGAAACAAATGGAACTATACCTATGTTAATGATGGAATTCTTCCTATCCAACTAACATGATCCTAACAAATCTAGAATTGTGCATCTAGAAATGCATAGTTTCATTTTTTTCAAAGTTTGAAAAACTTGTACTAAATATTTCCATTTACTATGTATCCCACAATCATGGAATTCTATAAGTTGAGATCTCTTAAAAACATTACGTGAAAGAATAATGTGCCTTTTCTATTCTTCGATATTTTGTATATGTATCTACCAATGCATCACCATTTAGCAATTATGAGGTGATCAAGTTAGAGGAAATAGTTGATAAATTAGATTGACAAAATTTTCATATGATCACATGAAATAAAATGGGCATGTGACTAGAAAGAAACTATAAAGACATTGTGTATAGATGAAGGTATGAAATAGATGATTTTGGAGTACTCGGAATAGACACT
Source organism: Cupressus sempervirens (assembly GCA_028749045.1). Taxonomy (NCBI): domain Eukaryota; kingdom Viridiplantae; phylum Streptophyta; class Pinopsida; order Cupressales; family Cupressaceae; genus Cupressus; species Cupressus sempervirens. Next base: position 522,192,389 of record CM053787.1, read on the forward strand.
CAACATTTGAGATCAAATTGGTATGTAACATTATATATACAGTGAAAAATAAAGGAGGGAGGTCCCAAGGCTCACACTTGTTGAGGCTAACTTGAGAAATGGCTCTTCCTATGAAACTATTGTCTAAAACCTTTCTCATGAGATAATATGTTATGAACTCTTTATCAGTGAGATAATATTTTAAGATCCTCCATTATTTAATTCTCTTCCCAATATTCTCACAAAACACAAGAAAACAAATGGATTGTTTCAACTATCCTCCACTATATAGGCTAAAGAAAATCTACCCAATTTTCTCGATACCCACTTAGCCTTTTACAAAATCTAATATGTGGGTTATGGGGAGATGTTGTGTTGATATCTTATATAGGTGTTAGGAGACCTAGCTTGAAACTTAATTTTATTTGAAAATAAAATTATTTGAAACCAAATAAACTTAAAGTAGTACACATACATACATATATACATGAGATAATGTGTTATGAGATCTTCATTAGTGGGATGGAACCTAAATCCAGAAGGGAGTTGTGCATCAACCTTATCATGATTATAACCAAACTTAAGAGCCTCCATTATTGAATTCTCTTCCCAATCACATTCATTAATATTCATCAATAGTATGCAACATTGATTAATTAGGACATTTAAAATAAGGTCCCATTATGTATGCAACATTATTATATTCTATGTCTTTTGATTTAAAATGTATACAACCCTTATTATACATTAGGTCCCATTAGGACAAATTAGTTATCATAAGGGGACCACAATGGGTTAGAAGGATCCCTAATGGGTTTTAGGAGGACTTAGAACCCATTATGACGCTTATGACATGTTAGGATAGCATACATCATAAAGATGTTATACAATAAATAATAGGATTGCATTGTATTCTAATTAGACCAAATGCATCGTAATGACTCTTAATTTGTTGCAATGGGTTTTTAATGGGTCTTTTTTTTGTATTAGATTTAATTTTTTGTTGTTAGAGTAATAAGGTGTTTTATTATTAACTCTATTTTACTTAGTCTAAACTTTAGGCATATAATAATTAATTCCTTTAGTAATTATTATCATGCAACATAGGTTAGTTTCCTACTAAGGTTTTCATCTTTTTTATAAGGGTGGATCTCTCTTTATAATTAACACTTTCTGATTTAGTGGTAATTTTTGTTTTACACATCAAGAATATCTCCTCTCTTATAGATCTTTGAATTCCATCCTCAATAGTTTTTGTCCTCTCTTTCTATGATATGAGTTTGCATGTACTAATTCTTAGGAGTTGTGGGTTGAGCTTTCTTCAACTTCAACATGGTATCTAATCTCTGGACCTTCTCTTCATGAGAGGTTCAGCTTTGTTTTTCAAATCTAATTTTTTGGCAAAATTTTTGTATTAGATATGAGGGTACTGAAGATTTTTGGTCACTTAGAGCCCAAATAGACATTCCCGTTGAGCTTAGAGCATAAAAAAACCCTATTTCCATATAGAGTTTCCTCATTTTGGACAAAGTTTATGTTTTAAGATAAAAATATTTACACCAATGTAGTATGCCTTGGGCATGTGCTCCAAGGCTACAATTTCTTGATTTTATTTATCAAAAAAATCTTCACAATTTTGTTTTACAAGAGGCACACACAAATGGTTTTTTTGGGTCTTGGCATTAAAAAAAAATTAAAAAGGTGTGAGGCAATTTTTTTTTTTTAGGGGGGGTTGGGTGGGGGGGGGGGGGAAGACATTTATGTGGGTACTATAGGAACTAGCCACATTTAGAGTTCTAGCCCTGTACTCACCCAAGTGGTCTACTCTATTTCTTGATCCCTCCTCATTTAGCATATTGTCATTCTCTCTAAGCATACACATTGACTATAGGCCTACCTAGCCTTCGAAGCCTTGTTAGGCGCACTCAACTTACATCACTTTTGTAAGTGTTGGGCATAGTTCTCAACTTGCACTCCCATGCCAACCACTATGAGCCCTTTGACCTCTACTGATAGTTGTACCACATTGCACCCTAACATCGTAGTTATTTTTGGAGCTCATACATCTTTTATTGGAGTGCCTAGCTTTGAAACCTTCATTAGGCCCACTTAGCTTACACTGTTATTGTAAATGTTGGGCATAGTTCTCAACTTGCACTCTCATGCCCACCATTGTGAACCCTTTGACCTCTATTGATAGTTGTACCACCTAGCACCCTGACATCGTAGTTATCTTTGGAGCTCACACATTTTTTATTGGAGCGCCCTTGTTTTTGTTCATCCTACACTATAGCAGGTCACGCAAAGTGTCACAACTTCTCTGTTAGTAGCAACCTTAAATACACCACAAGTCCTCTTGCCACATGCTTTGACTTGGGTTCCCATGCATATTTCTTAGGCCTTTCCATTTATGAGGACTTTTTTGCGCATTGAGAATTAACCAACCTTGGACCTAACTCCAAGTCAGCTCTTGGACCTCTATGATCTACACCAATGTCAGCACCCACATCTATCTTAGACATGCCACATGGTCATCCCCTCTATTTTTGATGATTTTTGGCACTATGGAGCATTTTTTGGGGGATTTATTTTCTTGAAATTTATTGAAGGCAGTTTCTTGAGAATTTTTTGGCAATTTATGGGAATGTAAAAGCAGTTTGTTTGAGAGATTTCTAGTAGTTTCCCTCCCATTTATTGTTAATTTTCTCACCTTTAATAGAGGTTTCAATGCTAAATGGGTGGTTCTTTCAGTTTACAAAATGATTTCTACCTTTTTGGTGGTCATTTTTAATTTCTACTTTCTAGCAACTATGAATCATTTTTTGCACATGCTAATTTTATGGCTATTGTATTTATTTTCTAGTATAAATCCATGTTTTCTATGATTTTATCTTCCTCTAGCCATATGGCTCTTTCTCGATTTTTTTTTTGGCAAGAGAATTTTTTAGGCATTTTTTTCCTCGATGACCATTTGACTGTCAAATTTGGGCTCATCACTTGTTGACATCAACACTGCATCAACATGCATATTTGTCCTTCTAGATCTATTTGGACTAAGATTTTATTTTTTTCTCATATCTAAAAAATATAGACTCCATTTTCCACAAACAAGATATCATGAGAAATTTGGTTTTGAGCCTATTATAGTGGTATAAGTATTTTTTTAGTTTTGATATATTTTTTATTATCAAAGTTAGGAGTTTTATTTAGCACTTTGGGAGACATATCTTGAGCATCTGAGCTATGATTTGGGAATTATTTATATCATTAAAAATGTCTTTCTGTGTTCTTTCTAGTGATGCTAGTTATTTTTCCAAATTTTGTACTAGGTTCATCCTATTAAGTTTTTTTCATTTTTGAATTATGGTGGATATCTTGGTTATTTTAGGTCTAGAGATCATTTTGCATTGTTTGGAATAATTTGTCATGGGTTGTATTATTTGTTGCACCAACCTTATGTCTTTTATGATTTGTGTAGACATCTATTGTATGCATTTATGCAAATGCACTAAGATAAAGTGTCATATTCATTCTATATTTTTTTTTTAGCTTTCTTTTTCCTTCTTCAAGCAATTTCATTTGAGGAAACTCATATGTGATTACTGTATTCTTACGATTCACCATATCTTGTGCCTTATTGTACATACACTAATCTGATTAAGTGCCATAGTGTACTGATGTTTTGCCTTTGTTTGTCATCTACTTTTGTCCAATAAGTTTCCCTTCTATGACATTAGTTGCATCATATGTTTGAGATTCATCACCTCATTACACTATTATTTATTTATCTGTACATTGTGATTATGGTTCCTTGACATGCAATTTTGTTGGCCCACTTTTCTAGTTTCCTATCACGAGACCCTTTTCTACATTAGGGGGGTATTCTATTGGTTCTTATTCTCCCTTGGCTTGATGGAGTGATCTACATATTCAATATTTGTTCTGATGTAATAGGTAGATACAGAGACTAGATACCTATGCATTTTGGTGAGATGGATCATTTACCATATAGATACTGTTATTTTTGTTCCTATTTTGGATGCACCCTTCCATGTTTGATTGATCAAATCTTTAGGATTTGGTGTTTCATGCCATCTATATCTTTGAGTTCAGTTATTTGCCTTTGTGTTCCTGCTGATTCTAATTTACTTTGTCTAAACTTTAGGCATATAATAATTAATTATTCAATTAATTTGTCCAATTTGGACACAGTTGGAATATGAGGCAAAAAATTATTGCTCTCAAATTGTGAATAAATTTTCCTAAGGCAGAAATTTGATGATTTTTGGCATTAAAATTGAGATTTTGGCACAAAAATTGAGATTTTTTGGCACTCAAATCAAGACCTTTTGTCATTAAAATCAAGATTTTGGCACACAAATTGAGATTTTGGTATGTGAATCAAAAAATTTGGGTACACAAATCAAGGTAGTTTGGTACAAAACTAGCATGCTTCCCAAGGTAATTTTGGAACTAGTGGGGCACACTTGAGGCATTCTAGAACAGATCCTAAGGTAGTCATTTTTTTCCCTTCTAGCACTTTTTTGACCTACATGTGGTGTTTTCTCTATAACTTTCTCATTTGTACTCCATTTTTCTCAAACAAGATATCATCAAAAAGCTAATTTTGAGCCCATCATGATGGTGGAGTTTATTTATAATTTTAATGATGTTTGGTTGTCAATTTATGCAGTAAAATTTCATATTTTGCACTCAGGGAGACATATCTTGAGGCATTATATTTTCTAGATTCTTCTCCAAGCACACCTCATTTAATTTTTTTCTTTTTTGCATTCTGGTGGATATCTGGAATGTTTTGGGCTTGAAGATTAATTTTGTTGCTTTAGATGATTTTTCATGTGGTGTACTATCTCTTATATCATTCTTATGTCTCTTTAGATCTTTGTTGCCATCTTGTTGTAGTATTTTTGCAAATGCACCGAGATATTGCATTTTAGGATCTTGGACATCTTTGTGTTTTATTGTACTTGCATTACATTATAAAGTGCCTTGGGGGTTTCATTTTGTCCATATTCACCATCTTCCTTTGTCAAGTGAGTGTTTCTTCCATGACATTAGCCTCATTATGTGTCAATCACACATGTCATTATAGGTGTATGTACTTCTTTTGCACTCCAATGTTCCTAGTTCTTCTTTCTGTAGGAGATATTGCATTTAGTTTCAATGTTCATGTCATACCTCTCAGCATTATAGGGGGGTTATGTTGATTCTATTCCTATCTTGATTTGATGGAGCGTATTCAGTATTTGATCCTATGTACTACGCCATTACAGTGGCTAGATACCTATGCATTTTGATGAGATGGATCATTTACCATATAGACATTCTTTCATTCCTATTTTTAGAGAGCATGAAGATACCTTCCATATTCAATTAATCAGCTCTTTAGACTTAGTCTTCTCTTCTTGATCATATTCTATATATTGGAGGTTCTTTAGATCAACAATTTGGCAATATTTGCAAATTCATAGTCTAATGGAGTTCTTCATGATCATCTATTATTCCTATCTTTTGGGACATTCCCTAGTTTGGAGGATTCTTTAATCCTTCACTAGTTCTTTTTAACATTATTTCCATCCCTTTTTGGAGTAGGGTTTTTCCCATATGGTTTTCTCTATTTCTCCTCTTGTCAGAGATTTGATTGTCCTTGGATATCTCATCAAGCTTTATTTTTGGGACCAAAATTTTCTTTCAGTAGTAGTTTCTAGGTTTTTAGCACCTCCCTAAGTTTATCTTAAAGGGGAGTGTTAGAGTAATAAAGTATTTTTAGATTAATTAAATTATATTAATTTAATTATTAAATCACATATTATCTCTAATTTACTTAAGATAAATTTTGGGCATATTATAATTAATTCTTTTATTAATTATTATCATGCAACCTAGGTTTTACCTGTTAGGGT